>OZ021721.1:118639039-119244664 GCA_963978545.1 Linyphia triangularis | reverse complement strand
CACCCAATCAAGCTAAAATAGCATTTAACCGATCATTGAAGAAACTCTTTCCTGTTGCCAATTTTTTTAATAAATAAATAAATAAATAAATAAATAAATAAATAAATAAATAAATAAATAAATAAATAAATAAATAAATAAATAAATAAATAAATAAATAAATAAATAAATAAATAAATAAATAAATAAATAAATAAATAAATTGCTTTAATCGAATAAATAAAAGATATTTTGATGTGAGTGCATGAATTCTCTTTTATATTTAATAAATAAATTTTGATGCATAGTTTGCCACACATTTTGCTGATACAAATGTTTTTGATATTTAAAATTAGATGCAAACTCCAAGCACACTCTGTTTACAGAATCGGCGCTGTGTTCATGAATATAAAAATTGGCAATGCATTAAAAGAATTTATATTAAAAACTTTGTTTTTATGGGCTATATTATTATTTATATGCAGGCAACGGAATCACCAGTAAATAATTTCTCCTACGTTTTTAACTATTTTTTCAATTTACATATATTTTATTGTGCATCGCAGACATCCTCTATATCTGAGTGTTGACACGAGCAGAACGATGGAGTTAAAATTTTGTCTCGAATCCCTCGACATGGGACAAGTTTAAACAATTTAAAAAATTTATTTCCAAGAAAAAGAAATTTTCAAATTTCAAATATTTTTTTGAAACTGCTTTAGAGTGACATTTACACAGAAAACTCAATGTACTGTGGTGACGCAATAAGTTCATCCAACTTTCTTAATGCGTCAACCATTTTCGCGAAGTGAAACTTTCGTTTGCGAACCAAAACTAGAAACTGTCGATCAAAATCTTCAGCAAATGAGAGTAATACTAAAACTTAACTTAGCCAATCACCGCAGAAAGTAGGTGTGGCTAATTCATTCCTCTCAGTGATCTGAACCGAAAAGACATGACTTCTAGCTCTGATTCAATGCTAAAGGACCTGTGTTCCTTCTTTTCAAATATTCCTTTGTCTTATATGTAGCGTGTGTTGTGTGGAGATTAAAGTCTTAAAATGCTCCTAAAATCCTTCTGATACTTGACTCAAACATCATCACTAACAATATATAACAGCCATACCTCCATAGTACTCTTATAATCGATTAGAGAAGATTGTTACATAAAATATGTATGTAAATACCAGCAATATAAGTTCTTCCACTATGAATCCGCATATTCATAATCTCATAACATTTTATTTAGTAGTTCTTTCGACTACTGTCATGGTAGATTACTAAAAACCATTCTACCGTAAGCGAAAATGTCTCTACCGCTTTTCCACAATCATTTATGGGTATAGTTAGAAAAAAAAAATTCATTAAGTGAAATAACACGCTAAGCTAATGAAAAGGTAATTGTAAAAAGTGAATAATGTACAATACTGGCTATGTATATAAATGTATTTGTGATTAATAAAGGAGAACCATTGACCTCCAATATCAAATTCTGGGTGGTGCACACTTTGCTATTGACTTAATGCCGAAGAATGCTTAACAATCACCACAGATATCTATATTAGAATCTCTCCCGCAAACTTATTAGCGTATGTTGGTAACCAAGAGAAACCAATTGTAAATCATTAGATGCGGAACACATCTATTTAATTGGTATCATGTGCTTGCTGAGTAGAAACCGCATATGCGTTATCCAGAAGTTACAGTTGGAGATCAGTAAAGCGAACCCATAAGTTTTTGTAAATGTTACTTCTCCTTTTCAACAGTCTGGCAGTATTAAAACGATTTTTATAGAAAACAGAATACTTAACAGGAATCAATTGCAAATCATTAGATGCGAGACAGTATGGGTTATCATGTGCTCGCTGAGTAGAAACCGCATTTGCGTTATCCAGAAGTTACAGTTGGATATTTGTAAATCGAACCCAGAAGTTTTGATAAATGTTACTTCTCCTTTTAGACAGTCTGGTAATAGTAAAAAGACTTTTACAGAATACGCGATTTAACTTTTAAAAGCTACTTTTAAAAAACCACATTTGCGTTATCCAGAAGTTACAGTTAGAGATTAGTAAAATTCGCATGTTATACGAACTACTCTATTATAAGTTTCAAAGAAAAGTAATTAATTATTATCCACAAATATCTTTATCTAGTGAAAAGACTTTATAAAAGAAATCCATTTTTTATAAATTTTTATTTTATTGAGATGAGGTAAAAATCAGTGTCAACAGTCAGTTAATCACAAACGTCGAAGACTAAAATTTGCAGAATGTTTAAATTAAAGGAACTAATAACTAAAAAAAAATTAACATTTGCGTGTTTTGGAACACTGTTTTAAAAATATCTTTCCAGTGTTACTTTATTTCTTAAAACAGTGGGAAAAAAAAAAAAAAAAAAAACATTGGCTCAGTAAAAGGTAAACAATTTTTTTTAACACGAAAGAACTATCTCAAATGGGGCTACTAACAACTGCCAGCTTCTCAATTATCTGCCACAGTACTAATTCTGTGTGACGCTCATCACATGTTTTTCTATTTTTTTTTCAAAATGTTATCCAAAGTTTGCATCATGCTTGGTAACAGATGGGTGGTTATCAAAATAATGGAAACACCCTAGATTAAAAAGGAATCCTTTAATAATGTGGCGTATGACCTCCTTTTGGCATGCAATAAAGCTAGGGAATAGAATCGCCAGGAAATAGAATCATTCGTTAGGGAATAGAATCATAAAAGTGCTGAATAGGGTTTGGAGGAATATTGTACAGGGTGCACGTAAAAGAATGTCCCAGTATCAATGATATATTATAACAGTTTAATTTAGACTATTTAAAACAAATCATACATCAAATTGAAGGTAAACTAACCTAGTTTTTCTTACAAATGTTCAGTATGCGCACTTTTAGTTTCACGGCATGCCTCCAACCTATAGTCTAATTCATCTCACACTTTGGTTAACAAGTCCGGTGTAATGTAAGCAATAGCTTCTTCAATTCTGTGTCTCAATTCTGTCAAATCATTAGGTAACGGAGGAACGTTGGCACGATCTTTTATAAAACCCCATAGGAAAAAAATCGCACAGCGTTATATTAGGTGAACGTGGAGGCCAACGACAAAGAGCTCTGTCGCCTGTAATGTAAGCAATAGTTTCTTCAATTCTGTGTCTCAATTCTGTCAAATCATTAGGTAACGGAGGAACGTTGGCACGATCTTTTATAAAACCCCATAGGAAAAAAAATCGCATGGCGTTATATTAGGTGAACGTGGAGGCCAACGACAAAGAGCTCTGTCGCCTGTAATGTAAGCAATAGTTTCTTCAATTCTGTGTCTCAATTCTGTCAAATCATTAGGTAACGGAGGAACGTTGGCACGATCTTTTATAAAACCCCATAGGAAAAAAAATCGCATGGCGTTATATTAGGTGAACGTGGAGGCCAATGACAAAGAGCTCTGTCGCCTGTAATGTAAGCAATAGTTTCTTCAATTCTGTGTCTCAATTCTGTCAAATCATTAGGTAACGGAGGAACGTTGGCACGATCTTTTATAAAACCCCATAGGAAAAAAAATCGCATGGCGTTATATTAGGTGAACGTGGAGGCCAACGACAAAGAGCTCTATCGCCTGTAATGTAAGCAATAGTTTCTTCAATTCTGTGTCTCAATTCTGTCAAATCATTAGGTAACGGAGGAACGTTGCCACGATCTTTTATAAAACCCCATAGGAAAAAAAATCGCATGGCGTTATATTAGGTGAACGTGGAGGCCAACGACAAAGAGCTCTATCGCCTCGACCATTACGACCAATCCAACAATCAGGGACTTCGACGTTCAACCACTCTCGTACAAACAGACTCAAATTGGAAGGGGCTTATCAAAATTGTTTGAGTTACTCTTTAATTATGACCTTGAACCAACACTCTACAACGCTTATAGTTGATACTATTAAAATTTATAATTGGGACATTCTTTTATGGACACCCTGAAATATTCTTCATTTCTTTTTAGACATTACAATCCGCTTCAAAACCCATCAGTCTCTTTCATTCAGCTTCTCCTTCCATCCACTATTTTGCTTTCCAAGCTTGTCTTGCCTCGCTGTGTCTAAGCTGTCTAGACTTTAGACACCGTTAGTTAGATTCCAGGCTCCTACAATTTAGCCTCTTTGAAAGTCTGTGATATATGACATTTTATGCTTTTGGAAAAGGAAAAAAAAAAAAAAAAAGCAAAAAAAAAAAAAAAAAAAAAAGCAAAGCCAAGAAGTATACAACTTCACTTAATCTACCTCTACACACCATGATATATACTTTTCATGTATCTAAAAATCCTTGGTAGCTAGGAATATAATTTAATGTTTACGATAGATAATGGATGTTTTCAGAGTATCTGGCGCCATCAGCAACACGAGGGCTACAATGCGCCAAAACATTCGTCATTTGACAAGCCAACATACATTTACAAATACCCATGCCTTACAAGGGACTCGAACCCAAAACCTCACGATCTAGAAGTTAGCACGCTAACCACTATACCGTTTGGTCGGCCAAAAGCAAATACGAGTCAAATAATCGTAACACATTTCATTAAGTACAACGTTGAATATTCATAAAGTTTGGTTGTTTTCAGATTTTCTAGCACCGTCAGCAACACGAGGGCTACAATGCGCCAAAACATTCGTCATTTGACAAGCCAACATACATTTACAAATACCCATGCCTTACAAGGGACTCGAACCCAAAACCTCACGATCTAGAAGTTAGCACGCTAACCACTATACCGTTTGTTCTGCTATTTAATGCTTACGAAGCGCATTCTTAAATGTCACTTTCCTTCACAGGTGCTTCCATTATTTTGGTGAACACCTGTATTTTTTGAAAAATTACAGTCATTATTTAAGTATTGTTACACAAACTTATTGAATATAGTTGTAAATAGTGACGTATTCGTTTAAAGTTCTATTGTATTTTATTTTATCTTATTTTATTTGTTAACAGCCGTAATACAGGTTACAAAAGGAGGCAACATCTAAAGCAATCGAGAAGTTTAGAGTTGTTTCGTTTTTATCAATTGAACGGTGAACTAAATATTTCGAGAAGGTTCTCCCGCGCACCTATAAATATAAGACAACAGATCGGGATAGTTGCAGTTTGACTTCGAATCTCGATTAGAAAGAAGCTGAGCGTTTTGTTTACTTAATGGAGTGTGCCTGAATTATCGCTGTGTTCGAAGTTGTTTTTACTGGAGCTTGTGTTAACGCTTTTGAGAGTGATTGCACTGTTGTTCGGAGACATTTTATGAGCCGTTGACAGAGAATAAATAACAGATTTTATCTAAAAAAAACCCCATGCTATCATTGCCTCTGCAGAAAATTCATAACAGTATAAATTTTGGAAAGAGCAAATTCTTCCATTTGTGTGGTTATAAAGGATCCATCGGTAAATTAAAAAACCATTTCCATTATCAGTTACGGATTTAAAAGCTAATGCTCTTTGAAATTCATAATACCATACAAACATCCGCACACTCATCCTATAAAACATTAATTTCCAAAATTAAACATTGTTAGTACAACGAAAGGGGACACATAATTGTTTCTGCGGAACCCCGAGGGTGCAGAAAATCCACCAGTTAAGCAATCCCTAATCCAAACACTCTTCCGTTCTCCCCCTGTAGAATGTTTTCTCCGTGGATAATGTGAAGGCCTCTTTCGAAATGGGAAGATCGTATCAACCATTCATGAATTCGTATTAATTTCGCATGAAGGGACGGGGAAATAAAGTTACATTTTATCTTGTTACGTAGTTGACTTCAGCAGGAAAAGCCTTTTGTGATAGAAAGCTGGTCGTTGGAGCATGTGCTGCATTTCTATTTTGTGAATGGGTATGTTTTTATAAAAGCGATGTTTCCCTTTTTCAAATCCTTTACATTAACTTCGATTTTGTATGTGTGTCGATGGCAGGAAAATCTGTAGAGTTCTAATTTAACTCCCTTGCCATCCTCCAATCGCGCTGAAATAGCATTTAACCGACTATTGAAGAAACTCTTTTCTGTTGCCAATTTTTTTTAAATAAATAAATAAATAAATAAATAAATAAATAAATAAATAAATAAATAAATAAATAAATAAATAAATAAATAAATAAATAAATAAATAAATAAATAAATAAATAAATAAATAAATAGATAGATAGATAGATAGATAGATAGATAGGTAGATAGATAGATAGATAGATAGATAGATAGACAGATAGATAGATAGATAGATAGATAGATAGACAGATAGACAGATAGACAGATAGATAGATAGATAGATAGATAGATAGATAGATAGATAGATAGATAGATAGATAGATAAATAAATAAATAAATAAATAAATAAATAAATAAATAAATAAATAAATAAATAAATAAATAAATAAATAAATAAATAAATAAATAAATAAATAAATAAATAAATAAATAAATAAATTGTTTTAATCAGAATAAATAAAAGATATTTGGATGAGAGTGCATAAATTCCCATTCATTTTTAATGAATAAACTTTGAAAAGTAGTTTACCGCATATTTTGCTGATAGAGACGTTTTTAATATTTAAAATTAGAGGTCAACACCAAACACACGCTGACAACAGAAACGGCCCTTATGTTAATGAATGTAAAAATTGACGATGCATGTAAATGATTTCTATTAAATACTTTATTTTAATGGGCTATATTATTTAGTGTAAGTATTAAAAAATAAGTGTACTTAGAGTTTAATTGAATGAAAAGAAAAAGGGCAGATCTGACAGGCCAAATCCTATAACAGACTCAACAATTTAAAATGTTTTTCGTTAATAAACATTATACGCGAATTTTGTTCGTAAATGTTATACATTATGTTTAAGTTTTATGCATAAATTGCTAGTTTTTAACTTTTAACTTATATTTTATTTTCAAGGTGTAAGTTTATTGTAATACTGATACCGGAGCACGCGTATTCACACTTTGAAGCAACTTTCCTTAATATTTTCCTTTGTTTCATTAGGACACACCTTTTAGATTAACCTAGTGTGATAAATTTAAAATGTTGTTCACTTAAATATCAAAAGAAATGCGCTAGGAAAACCCAAGCATTAAAGGACAGATTATCTCATTGCCTAATATAAATGATTTAAGTTTTCTGACTACAAATGAAGATAAATATGTAGCTGTAAGAATCTACTATTTTATTTAAAAATTAAAAGAGACAGATATTTTATTTTACATACCATCAATTGTGGCTTCTTTGCCATCTTTCAATTTAAAATTTAAAAATATAAAGTTTCATTGAGTTTAGAAAAGAAACAAATGCATAATTTTGGATTGATTTGAATTTGATTTATGGCATAATATTTTTGTCGTTGCTTAACCTCCTTTTCAAAATTTAAAAAAAGTATTTTTTTGCGGAACTAGCATAAATTGGCATTTTCTTGATTAACCCAGCAAAAGGGTTTTGGGCAGTATAATCAATACTAAGAGTAAATGGTATGCAATAAGCAAAACTAAAATTTCTTTAAAACAGTATTTATTAAAATCAGAAAACAAAGGTACATCAATTAATTTTTCAAAACAAAGTATTATTCATAATAATATAACCTATAAAAAGTTTTTACTATAAATCCTTTATATGCATTGCCAATATTTTTTTTCATTAACAAAGTGTCGTTTCTGTTGTCAGAGTGTGTTTGGTGTTAGCATCTAATTTTAAAGATTAAAAACATCTGTATCAGCAAAATATGAGGTAAACTACTTTTCAAAATTTATTCGTTAAAAATGAATGTGAATTTACGCATTCATATCCAATTGTCTTTTATTTATTCTGATTAAAACAATTTATTTATTTATTTATTTATTTATTTATTTATTTATTTAAAGGGGCAAAAAATGAACTCACCAGTTCAGTCGAGTATCGTTTGCTGTTCGGAAAGCATCGGATGTCTTGTTTACTCTCGCGGGGGCTGAATTATCGCTGTGTTCGAAGTTGTGCGTACCGAAGATTGTATTGAAGTTTGATATCAATTGTTCTGCTGATCGGAGAAGTTTCATGAGCCTTCGAAGAAGGAATAAATTGCAGTTTTTATTTAGTAGAAACTGCTTCACCATTTCCTCTGAGAAAATTTCATAACAATATACAAAACAATATAAGGCATAACATAACAATATAAGGCATAACATAACAATATAAGGCATAACATAACAATATAAGGCAAAAAATAATTTAATTGACAGGTTAAACTATACAAAATACAAAACAATATAAGGCATAACATAACAATATAAGGCATAGCATAACAATATAAGGCATAACATAACAATATACGGCATAACATAACAATATAAGGCATAACATAACAATATAAGGCAAAAGATAATTTAATTGACAGGTTGAACTAACAATTTTACATTAAGTATCTTTATGGGTAATAACTGGTTTGTGTTTCCCAATGTATTACTTTTTCATTCTAATATATTTTCTCAAATAAATGTTTTCCTTAAATAGATGTAATCTCAAATAGATAAAAAATAAATAACCATTTGTCAATAGTTTGTGCAGAAATGTGTAATGCTATCTAAACATTATTTTCTTTTATAACGTTTGGACTTTTTCTTAAAATCACCTCTTGAATCTGGAGTAACAGTAAACAACAATTAATTCAATATGGAATTTCAAGTGCAACAAAGTGATTCTTTTAGGTGTAACTTTTGTAATTTTTCACTTTCGTCAATTATCTTATAAAACCTGTGAGATAAAAGATTCGGATGATTAATCCTCTTTCTGATGTTTTTCTAACCACTAGATTTTCTCAAATCTTTTCTGTTTTATTGTACAACGTGACTTGAACTCTAATGTAAAACAAACCCGAGAAGAAAAGGGAAAATTTATCTGAGTTTGTGGGAATTCATGTTCATTCTTAATTTTTAGCACCAGATTTTAAGGAAATAACTTTTGTTTAAAATAATTTTTAAAGAAATCAACTACCTTTTTATAAACAAATGCACATAAGTACAATATGTATATATTATAACGCATTAAAAAGCTTTTAGGCTTTGATAGATTGCCTCTTTATTAAACCTATAAGTTTAGCAAGTTCCAATTTATAATTATGTAAATAAATTTATCTTTTGACGTAATTTAATATATTCTGGATAATTAATTAAAAATTTAATTTACCAAAAAATTATGACATTTTATATATGTTTTCGTTTTTTTTTTTTTTTTATACATATATTCATGTTACTTTTGAGACAGAAACATTGAATTTTTTGCAGCGAATTTGCACTGTTTTTTTAATCAAACTATATTTGCTTCAGACAAAATTAATGCAGTAAAATGGTCTTCTTTATAAATTAGATTGAAATTGCATTAATAGGTTATCTGTTAACAGTATAAGAATTTCATTTGAATTTTAACTGTATGGACGAAGAAAAATATTCACTGATAACCCAATTCCTAGGAAATTTCAACTAACTGACAAAAAAAGTTACAATTAAATGCTTTTAAATCCTTTACATCAACTTCGATTTTGTGTGTATGTGTGTCAGTAGGTGATTGTGAATGTCGATATCGGGCAAATCTGCAGAGGCCTAACTAACCTCCTTGCCGTCATCCAATCGGGCTGAAACCTGGCAGATAGATTAGATGTCGATGACAATGCACTGTATCAAATTTTGGGGACTGTCACTGTAACTAAAAGGTCGCTTTTACGGAATACTAATAAACCAACTTGCCATCATCCAATTGCACTGGAATAGCATTTAACCTATCATTGAAAAAACTCTTTCCTGTTGCCAAAATTGTTTTAATAAATAAATAATAAAATTGTTTTAATAAGAATAAATAAAAGATATTTGGATGTGAGTGCATATATTCTCATTTATTTTTCATGAATAAATTTTGAAAAGTAGTTTACAGCATATTTTGCTGATAGAGATGTTTTTAATATTTAAAATGAGATGTTTTTATTAATTTTTAAAATTAGATTTCAACACCAAGCACACGCTGACAGCAGGAACGGAGCTTTGTTAATGAATATAAAAATTGGCAATGCATATAAAGGATTTATATTAAAAACTTTGTTTTTATGGATTATATATTGTTTTAGTTTAATGTAAAAAGCATCTGAGTGAAGGATAAATTATTTATTCGTTGAATAATGTATTAGGGAGTTTTTGTTATCCTCATTGGAGTTTCAAATTATGTAGTTCAAAAATATGTGCGAATAATACTTCCCTTTACTTAAAAAAAAATCATCGCTATGAAATGATATTTATTATTTTAGAAAGAATGAATTTTCAGAAGTGGATAATAAAATCATATTTTATTAAAAGGCATTTAAATAACAAAGGAAAAATTGGACGGAGAAACAATGAAGGCATATAATATATAAAGGACGTCCCGAAAAAAGTTATTAAGGGAGAAGGTGGAGAGAGAAGGGGGGGGGGGGGGAGGGGATAATTCTTCAACTTTTGTTAGAAGTAAAATTAAAGTCTAAATTTGCTAAAATTCCCAAAATAAGGTAAATTATTATAAAAAAATCGAGTGATATTCATATGCAATAAATTTGAAAAGTAGTTGACCTTCCATATACTAACTGTTGAAGACTTAATTTCTAAACGTGCATTAATCTAGGTAAAAAGCTATGTTCGTGGTAATAAAGAGCAAATTTAAAATTATCTATTATATGTGATATTTTAATATTATTGAAAAGTAACGTATAGAACGCTTATATTAGTTATTTGTGATAAGTAATGGATTAGCCCTTAAATTTTGGTAAATGTTGCTTCTCCTTTCAGACACTCCAGTAGTAGTAAACGAACATTTACAGAATACTCGGTTTTATGGTCATGTGCCTTTTTTGCCGTGATACCCAAGTAAAATATGTACAATGCATAGTTTTCCCAAATTTTCTCATTTTTAAGATTAATTCGTTACAAGTTAACTATTCTACGTAGATAGTAATAAAAGTGTTCTGTTCTATACTGTAATAAATAGTAGGCTTGTCATGAATACGAATCCAAGTTAATGGCTACACTTTTGAGTGTACTGAAAGTGTTGGAAAATAACACGTAGAACGTCTAGATTAGTTGATATGATAAGTAATGGATTGGCCCTTAAATTTTGGTAAATATTGCTTCTCCTTTCAGGCACTTCAGTAGTAGTAAACGAACATTTACAGAATACTCGGTTTTATGGTCATGTGCCTTTTTTGCCGTGATACCCAAGTAAAATATGTACAATGCATAGTTTTCCCAAATTTTCTCATTTTTAAGATTAATTCGTTACAAGTTAACTATTCTACGTAGATAGTAATAAAAGTGTTCTGTTCTATACTGTAATAAATAGTAGGCTTGTCATGAATACGAATCCAAGTTAATGGCTACACTTTTGAGAGTACTGAAAGTGTTGGAAAATAACACGTAGAACGTCTAGATTAGTTGATATGATAAGTAATGGATTGGCCCTTAAATTTTGGTAAATATTGCTTCTCCTTTCAGGCACTTCAGTAGTAGTAAACGAACATTTACAGAATACTCGGTTTTATGGTCATGTGCCTTTTTTGCCGTGATACCCAAGTAAAATATGTACAATGCATAGTTTTCCCAAATTTTCTCATTTTTAAGATTAATTCGTTACAAGTTAACTATTCTACGTAGATAGTAATAAAAGTGTTCTGTTCTATACTGTAATAAATAGTAGGCTTGTCATGAATACGAATCCAAGTTAATGGCTACACTTTTGAGTGTACTGAAAGTGTTGGAAAATAACACGTAGAACGTCTAGATTAGTTGATATGATAAGTAATGGATTGGCCCTTAAATTTTGGTAAATATTGCTTCTCCTTTCAGGCACTTCAGTAGTAGTAAACGAACATTTACAGAATACTCGGTTTTATGGTCATGTGCCTTTTTTGCCGTGATACCCAAGTAAAATATGTACAATGCATAGTTTTCCCAAATTTTCTCATTTTTAAGATTAATTCGTTACAAGTTAACTATTCTACGTAGATAGTAATAAAAGTGTTCTGTTCTATACTGTAATAAATAGTAGGCTTGTCATGAATACGAATCCAAGTTAATGGCTACACTTTTGAGTGTACTGAAAGTGTTGGAAAATAACACGTAGAACGTCTAGATTAGTTGATATGATAAGTAATGGATTGGCCCTTAAATTTTGGTAAATATTGCTTCTCCTTTCAAGCACTTCAGTAGTAGTAAACGAACATTTACAGAATACTCGGTTTTATGGTCATGTGCCTTTTTTGCCGTGATACCCAAGTAAAATATGTACAATGCATAGTTTTCCCAAATTTTCTCATTTTTAAGATTAATTCGTTACAAGTTAACTATTCTACGTAGATAGTAATAAAAGTGTTCTGTTCTATACTGTAATAAATAGTAGGCTTGTCATGAATACGAATCCAAGTTAATGGCTACACTTTTGAGTGTACTGAAAGTGTTGGAAAATAACACGTAGAACGTCTAGATTAGTTGATATGATAAGTAATGGATTGGCCCTTAAATTTTGGTAAATATTGCTTCTCCTTTCAGGCACTTCAGTAGTAGTAAACGAACATTTACAGAATACTCGGTTTTATGGTCATGTGCCTTTTTTGCCGTGATACCCAAGTAAAATATGTACAATGCATAGTTTTCCCAAATTTTCTCATTTTTAAGATTAATTCGTTACAAGTTAACTATTCTACGTAGATAGTAATAAAAGTGTTCTGTTCTATACTGTAATAAATAGTAGGCTTGTCATGAATACGAATCCAAGTTAATGGCTACACTTTTGAGTGTACTGAAAGTGTTGGAAAATAACACGTAGAACGTCTAGATTAGTTGATATGATAAGTAATGGATTGGCCCTTAAATTTTGGTAAATATTGCTTCTCCTTTCAGGCACTTCAGTAGTAGTAAATGAACATTTACAGAATACTCGGTTTTATGGTCATATGCCATTTTTGCCGTGATACCCAAGTAAAATATGTACCATGTACAGTTTTCCCAAATTGTCTCGCTGACCAAACGGTATAGTGGTTAGCGTGCTAGCTTCTAGACCGTGAGGTTGCGGGCTCGAGTCCCGTGTTAGGCATGGGTGTATGTTGTAAGTGTTTGTAAGTGTATGTTGGCTTGTCTAATGACGAATGTTTCGGCGCATTATAGACCTCGTGTTGCTGAAGGCGCCAGATAATCTGAATACAACCAACCAACCCAAATTGTCTAATTTTTAAGGTTAGTTCGTTACAAGTTAACAATTCTATGCAGATATAGAAATCATTAAATGTGTAAATAGTAGGCTTGTCATGAACATGAATCCAATTTAATGTGCTTCGCTTTAGTGCGTACTGAAATTGCTGGAAAATAACTTTCAAAAATACATAAAGTAGCAGCAACAAAATATTCTACGAGGGGAAAACCATTTCGGGAAGCTTTCTTTTCTTCATGAGAGGCAAGAATCACTAAAAGAAGTAAGTACTTTTTGTGAAATATTGAGGACATGTGTAATGTTGATATCTGAAATAGAAGGATGTAACAATTGCATAGAGTCGGAATAAAAGGTCCTTTTGATCCAAATTTGCTTAATATAAAGTCTTAAAAAAAGCAAATAGATTAGTTTATTTTGAGTGGTTTTAAGAAATTTAGGCTATTTGTAATGTTTGAATAAAGTGCGAAAAAGATTTTTGTCAAAACGACCAATCGAAATTAAAAAAAAAAAAAAAAAAAAAAAAAAAAATCAAAAGGGATTTTTATCAGTTTTTATTCATTCTTTCCTCAATTCGAAGAATGAACAGTTGCATCATAACAATACTAATATGCATTATTTTATATTCTTCATATGTTCCAATTCAAATCTATAAATTGTTATTAGTAAATTTATAAACAGGAAAAACGTTATGAATACTACCCATTTTATGCAATAATTATTCACTCTTTTTTATGAAAATAACTTTTACATAACAAGGCAGTTATTCTTAGACAAATTTAAGAGAAGGAACAGATGATACATACTATATATTATTTTTGTATGAAAGAAGTTGCTGATTGATATCAGTCAGTAATTCTTTAAATGTGCATGCAAGAAGGAAAAAAAAAAAAAAAAAATAATAATAATAATAATTTTATCTTCTTCATAGACTATAATTAATAACTGTACATTTATGATACTAAATTTATAAACAGTAAAAATTTTATGAATACGTCACCTATTTTAATCACTATCTTGTTATGGACTTTAATGTATGAAAATATCTTTTACGTAACAAGGCAATTTTTTTAGACCAATCTAGAAATAAGCACGGATGATACAAGATATTATTTTTGTAAAGGAAAAGTTTTTTTTTACTGGTATCAGTTAATATTTTTTCTATTTGAAATGAGAAATTTTTGAAAATAGTATTAAATACAATATCAATGAAAAAGATGGTGTTTTTAGAAAAAAAAAATAGTTTTAATTTTTTTAGAAATAATCAAAATGTACAGAAAGATAATTTAGAGGAAAGCACTTAAGGTAGTCACCATTGAAAAAAGACATTCATTAAATGTGAACATTAACAATTTCATCTCATCATTCAAAGTTTTCTCGAAAATCCACTATTCAAATATGTTAAAATCAAAATAAAAACGCAGATTATTTTCTTTGTATTTTTTTTAAATAACAAGTCAATTCCTGATATTATTTTTATGAGAAAAACAAACAAAAACACTAGGACTTTTAGTCTTGTTAATGAAAACAAATCCATTTGCTAACTTCATCTATGGAGAACCGTCCCACGAACACGCAAAACCGTTTTATCAAAATGAACGAGTCGATATGCATATCCTCCGAACTATTAACAGTCTCCATGGGTGCAATATTCAAACTATTCTACTATTCAAACATATTAAAATCGACATAAAAACGCGCATTATTTTCTTTTTATTCATTTTAAATATGAGATTCTTAAGAGAAAAAATACATTAAGTCCTTTAGTTTTGCTAATGAAAACTAATCCATTTGCTAACATCATCTACGGAGAACCGACCCACGAACACGCAAAACCGTTTTATCAAAATGAACGAGTCGATATGCGTATCCTCCGAACTATTAACAGTCTCCATGGGTGCAATATTCAAACTATTCTACTATTCAAACATATTAAAATCGACATAAAAACGCGCATTATTTTCTTTGTATTCATTTTAAATATGAGATTCTTAAGAGAAAAAATACATTAAGTCCTTTAGTTTTGCTAATGAAAACTAATCCATTTGCTAACATCATCTACGGAGAACCGACCCACGAACACGCAAAACCGTTTTATCAAAATGAACGAGTCGATATGCGTATCCTCCGAACTATTAACAGTCTCCATGGGTGCAATATTCAAACTATTCTACTATTCAAACATATTAAAATCGACATAAAAACGCGCATTATTTTCTTTGTAATCATTTTAAATATGAGATTCTTAAGAGAAAAAATACATTAAGTCCTTTAGTTTTGCTAATGAAAACTAATCCATTTGCTAACATCATCTACGGAGAACCGACCCACGAACACGCAAAACCGTTTTATCAAAATGAACGAGTCGATATGCGTATCCTCCGAACTATTAACAGTCTCCATGGGTGCAATATTCAAACTATTCTACTATTCAAACATATTAAAATCGACATAAAAACGCGCATTATTTTCTTTGTATTCATTTTAAATATGAGATTCTTAAGAGAAAAAATACATTAAGTCCTTTAGTTTTGCTAATGAAAACTAATCCATTTGCTAACTTCATCTACGGAGAACCGACCCACGAACACGCAAAACCGTTTTATCAAAATGAACGAGTCGATATGCGTATCCTCCGAATTATTAACAGTCTCTATGGGTGCAATATTCAAACTATTCTACTATTCAAACATATTAAAATCGAAATAAAAACGAGTATTATTTTCTTTGTATTCATTTTAAATATGAGATTCTTAAGAGAAAAAATACATTAAGTCCTTTAGTTTTGCTAATGAAAACTAATCCATTTGCTAACATCATCTACGGAGAACTGACCCACGAACACGCAAAACCGTTTTATCAAAATGAACGAGTCGATATGCATATCCTCCGAACTATTAACAGTCTCCATGGGTGCAATATTCAAACTATTCTACTATTCAAACATATTAAAATCGACATAAAAACGCGCATTATTTTCTTTTTATTCATTTTAAATATGAGATTCTTAAGAAAAAAAATACATTAAGTCCTTTAGTTTTGCTAATGAAAACTAATCCATTTGCTAACATCATCTACGGAGAACCGACCCACGAACACGCAAAACCGTTTTATCAAAATGAACGAGTCGATATGCGTATCCTCCGAACTATTAACAGTCTCCATGGGTGCAATATTCAAACTATTCTACTATTCAAACATATTAAAATCGACATAAAAACGCGCATTATTTTCTTTGTATTCATTTTAAATATGAGATTCTTAAGAGAAAAAATACATTAAGTCCTTTAGTTTTGCTAATGAAAACTAATCCATTTGCTAACATCATCTACGGAGAACCGACCCACGAACACGCAAAACCGTTTTATCAAAATGAACGAGTCGATATGCGTATCCTCCGAACTATTAACAGTCTCCATGGGTGCAATATTCAAACTATTCTACTATTCAAACATATTAAAATCGACATAAAAACGCGCATTATTTTCTTTGTATTCATTTTAAATATGAGATTCTTAAGAGAAAAAATACATTAAGTCCTTTAGTTTTGCTAATGAAAACTAATCCATTTGCTAACATCATCTACGGAGAACCGACCCACGAACACGCAAAACCGTTTTATCAAAATGAACGAGTCGATATGCGTATCCTCCGAACTATTAACAGTCTCCATGGGTGCATTCAGACATGACGGCTACTCCCCCATCTACTAAAAGCAATGGGGGAAAGAAGGGACCAACTAAAAGGAAGCAACAAAAAGTCGCCAAGCGTCATCCTGTATAGCTAGGCTAGGAAAAGTGCGGTTCCAATGTGCATTTGGAAATTTCTTCGCGGGGATGATGTGTCTTTGGGAATGAGTCAGAGACTTCAACCGCCCCCCTCGAAAAATTGTGCTGACGTCTCCATTTTGCCCTGTCTTTTGGTTGGAAGGGATGCGGAGATTTAAGGGGATTGCGGGATGATTCCCCGACAAGGTGCTGATGAGTTTTGAAAGTGCTCCGCAGACCGAATGCCTTTATGGGGATTAAGTTTCTGAAAGGAATTGAGCAGATTTGGTTTATTACTGAATTTTATTGCTTAATCCCCTTACTATGCGTTGAAAAGAGCACCGTGGAAAAAGTTTTGCTCAAAAGCAAAAACGTTCAGCTTCTTATTTTATGGTAGGTAGATTCGCTTTAAGAAAGATTAGGGACCTACGCAAAATACAAGTACTAGCTCTACTCAAAAATGAAAAACAAAATATCATCTACTCATTATAAAATAAGTAAAATTGTTTCAAAAACGAATAGAGGCATATGTAAAATACAAGTTCTCACTCGTCTTACCTTTAAAATTGAAAATCACCTTTCTTTACAAACACTAATGCGTACAGCGTAAACTCGCTTTCTCAGCTGTAAAGTAATACACAAAAAATGTATCTGCTCGAAATTATTGGACATGTTTACACGTACGCCTCCAAAAATAACAACTTCTGAAAAACGATTTTTGCTTTAAATTTGGTATATAATATTTAGTCTCTCTGCTATTTTGATTTAATTATGATAATTTTAAATTAAATTAAGAAAAAATTGAAAATTTTTTCGCGTACGCTTAATAATCTAAAACTAAAATAAAACATTAGTGCTTTTTTTTTTTAAACTGAAAAAATTATTGTATGAGATACTATAAGTACCCAATTTAAATTATTTCAAATTTGATTGACACTATTGTTAAAAAATTTTTTGCAACAATTGTTTAAAATTTTATTTAAATTATTGTTTAAAATTTGGTAGTTCTAATTTAACTTAATAGAAAAATTATTAATTGGTGGTGCTTGGTAAGAAAATACGTGATAAGAATTTTACTATTTACTTTGTTAATTCTAAAGAATATTCCAAATATTAATTTGAGCGTACTTCTCAAAGCATATTGTAAATTTATTTCTATTATAGTTTTACACTCTGAAATTGGATCCATTCACAGTCAAGATAACTTTTATTTTCTAATTCCGGTCATATCTATATTAAACTAATTTTTGATGGAAAACGCTGATTTAATAATTAACAATAACTACTTGTAATACTCTTAATTGATTGTGATACTCTTAATTGATTGTGATACTCTTAAGGTGCTTTATATGTTTTGACAATTTAGACGTTACGTTTTTCTGAGAAAACATGAGCAATTTGTTAAAAATGCCCTTTTCAAGTAAATTTATACAAAGCAATCGCAAATCACACAGCTAGCTTCATTATAGTTATCTGCCTTCTAATTAGTTAATAAACAAAATAATTAAGTTTTTTTTCAAATCATAATTTTTAATCAAAGGGTTCTAATGTATCGTTTTTATCATATCAAATGTTAAAATCTGTAATTATTGCAAAATATGACAATAATTAATTATAACCGTACAAATCGACATGATATTCTATTATTAACCAGTCTCTTTGTAAATATATAAATCGATTTATCTCTAAAGCAAACATATTGACGTCTTATAGGCCTTTGTAAGTTCAAATATAGGTGGTTTAAGTCATGTTTCTCACAATAAAGTTTAACATAAATTCACTTGATAGAGTTTTATGGTTTCCTAAACTGTTTTTTTTACACTAAATATTTTTAATAATTCAGTTTCAAAGGATTTTTATACCTTAATTTTTTAAAAACCATTATACATAGAAATAAGTTTCTTATTTCCATATCAAATGGCTTTAAAGATGTTTTCATCAGACTGGTTAAAAGGATTTTTTATTTAAATGATGGATATTTTTGTTGTTGTTTTGAACATTAATATAAAATTGTAAATTATTGCGGTCATTCAATTCCACTTTTTGTAAAATTTTAACTTGGTTTTACCTTTACACCTTTAAACGACCATACGGTATGGTGGTTAGCGTGCTAGCTTCTAGACCTCGAGGTTGAGGGTTCGAGTCCCGTGTTAGGCATGGGTGTTTGTAAATGTATGTTGGCTTGTCTAATGACGAATGTTTCGGCGCATTATAGCCCTCGTGTTGCTGACGGCGCCAGATAATCTGAAAACAACCAACCAACCTTTACACCTTTAGTAAAAGTTTAACTGAGAAAAATGGAGAAAGTGCAGCTAGTTTACGAAAAATTGGTTTTTGAACTCATTTTGGACATCTGTTATCGTAAGCAGGAAAATTAAATTTGGCATACTGTAAAAAAGTTTAACGTGCTTTGAGACACACAGTCTTTCTTTTATTGGTTCTAAAATGTTGATCTAAAATATCATGTCTTTCATGCATTTCAGGCATTTCATCCTTTATATTAACTTCAATTTTGTCTGTGTGTATGTAGCGTGTAAATCTGCTGATTTCTGAATAACACAATTGATGTCATCCGATTGGATCGATTGGTTGTTGTTGGTTGTTTTTCAGATTATCTGGCGCCGTCAGCAACACGAGGGCTATAATGCGCCGAAACTTTCGTCATTAGACAAGCCAACATACATTTACAAACACCCATGCCTAATACGGGACTCGAACCCGCAACATCGCGGTCTAGAAGCTAGCACGCTAACCACCATACCGTTTGGTCAGCTCCGATCGGATCGAAACTTCGCAGATAGATTCGATGTCGATGCTAATGTATTGTATCAATTTTTGGGGCTGTCACTGTGACAGTGCAGGATTTATGAAACTTTTACACACTTCTTTGCTCAAACCCAATCTAGCATCGTGAATTGACCCCTTTGACCTTCACCTCATGTAACAAATCGTGTCACCAAGTCTACACTCCTCAAGTACAAATTAATATTACATCAGTGGTAGGTCTTCACCTGACACCCCCCCCCCCCTTCTCCAATAATATACCCTTTGTGATAGTGTACTTACACTATCACAATTTATAAATTAAACCATGAGAAAATGTTATCTTTAGATGTCTTTGCAAGATTTAGATTTTTCCATAATCTCTTTGGCCGACCAAACGGTATAGTGGTTAGCGTGCTGGCTTCTAGACCGCGAGGTTGCGGGTTCGAGTCCCGTGTAGGCATGGGTGTTTGTAAATGTATGTTGGTTTGTTAAATGACGAAATTTTTCGGCGCATTTTAGCCCTCGTGTTGCTGACGGCGCCAGATAATCTGAATACAACCAACCATAATCTCTTTGAACTGATGGTTATAAGTTTTGTGATTATTTTCTAAGAAATAGGCATTGTTTTTTAGCTGTTTCATGACTAAACAGTTATTATATGGTAAATAAAATAAATTATTTTTTCTCTAGGTATTATTAATTTAAAGAATTTGTCTTCAAAAAAGTCTCTGGAATATTAAAATTCGCCCCGTGTTGGACAAATTGCCAGTCAAACGAGAAATATTTTAATAAATGTAAAGTAGAAAAAATAATATTATAAGTGGATGTAATTTCTTTCATTAACGTAATACTGTATAAGGATCTTACTCACCACAACATCATGGAATGTAGTTACGAATGCAATATTATTATGATAATTATATGGTCATCACTTAGATAATTATATTGTCATCACTTAATAATATTGCAACCTAAACAGAAAGAATGTTGATTTATGTCCAATGTTCTGAAGGTTACTAATAAATAATGAACAGAGAACATTCCTCTTTACTTTTATTGGTTGTTTAGTCGTATTATTTTACATTGGTGCCTGAAAATTATGTAAATATTATGATATTATTGAAATATTTAACATATAATTTTGATCATGATTTTTACACTAATTTGTAATATTTTGGTATTCCATACTATTTTAAATTCTTTATTTTAACTTCTATTTTGTGTGTTTGTGATGAGAAAATCTTCGGAAGCTAATTAACCCACTTGCCGTCATTCAATTGACCTGAAACTTGGCAGATTGACTCGTTGTCGATGACAATGCATACTATCAAGTTTTTTGGACTGCCAATTTCAATCCATAAATTTAATCCAACTAATTAATTCCATTTTCGATGTTAATTAATACGTTGGGCTATTTTTTTTTATTTTTATATGCTAATAATTATTAACCATTAGGGTGCTATTTTAATTTTCTATAAGCAATTTAAAAATAATTTTCTACATTCTCTGAAATTGATAGAAAACTGTTAATGTTTCTCATTACAGTAATTTACAATTTGTAATTTAAAATATTTCAACTACAAATATGAAAATATTTATAGTAGCTGATACTTACTGCATAGATTTTAGGGCATTGTTTAAAAGGTGGTTACTATTCTCAATCGGTACTTTTCTGATCATTGCCCAATAATATTCTTTTCCTCGAAATTAAATATATAGATAATCAAGAAGGAAAGGATCAAAAGCAAAATTGCCGAATGTGAGCTAGTTTCTGTTTAGAATTCTTGGTAATTGGGAAGGTTATTTAATTATTTGATTTTAAGTGTAGTCGTAGTATTTAAATATTGACTGAGCGGCCAAATTATTATGACCGCCACACAGTTTAAGGAATTAGTGACTATCCGATGAGCTGCTCTTTCCAATTCCTTAAGATTTGATGGTACTGGATCCAACTGCCTGATGTCCCAGTCGATCTCATCCCACAAATCCTCAATTGGATTGCGATCTGGAAGTTGTGCTGGCTAATGGAGCAGGGTAAATTCTCCATCATGCTTTTCTATCCATCTGGACAATGCCATATGTATGACAAGGAACATTGTTCTGCAGGAAGTATCCATCCCTGGCAGGGTACACCATTAATATAACAGGATGTACTTCATCTGTAATAACACTTAAATATCCTTGAATATTCAGACGTTGTTTCACAGGAATCAAAGGATCCATACAATGGCAAAGAAACATCCCACTAACCAAAATATCGCTTTCATCAGCTTGATGTGTTCTGACAATACAATTAGGTTCCACGCTTTCCTGATGTTTTCTCCATATTAGCATCTTTCCATCTGCATGGTGTAGTTGAAAATGTGATTCATTGAGCCACATGACCACTTTTCAGTCACCTACTGTCCAATCCATGTGCTCCTTTGTGAACTGAAGACATCTGCTCTTATTCAAGGAATACAGGAGAGACTTTCGAACAAGTCGTTGGTTTCCATAGCCTATATGGTGTAAAGTGCGACAAAACAGTTCGTTCACGGTCATTCGTAGTTGCTCCTTGATTAAAATTCCCCCTACTTGACGTACTGTTGCTCTTCTGTTGGACTCTGGCAAATCTCATATCAGATTTAGCATTCAGTACGACCGCAAGCCTGATTTTTCCCTATGACGACCTCAAGAATGAAGTTGAGACCTTGTTTTCTGTTTGGTAGACCACTTATTGTTTAGATTGTTTAGTAATTGCTTCTCTCGAACACTTTACAAGAGCAGCCGTTTAAATGATACAATACAAAACTGTTCGTTCACAATCGTTCGCAGTTGCTCCTTGATTAAAATTCCCCCTATTTGACCTACTATTACTCTTCTGTTGTACTCTGGCAAATCTCCTTTCATATTGGGAAGTGTTCAGTACCACTGAAAGTATGATTTTGCCCTTTGACGACCACAAGAATGACGTCAAGACCATGTTTTCTGCTTGGTGGACCACTTATTGTTTAGTAACTGCTTCTCTCGAACACTTTACAAGTGCAGCCGTTTAACTGATACAATACAAAGCAGTTCGTTCACAATCATTCGCAGTTGCTCCTTGATTAAAATTCCTCCCTATTTGACGTACTGTTGCTCTTCTGTTGGACTCTGGCAAATCTCCTTTCACATTGAGAAGCGTTCAGTACGACCGAAAGTCTGATTTTGCCCTTTGACGACCCCAAGAATGACGTTGAGACCATGTTTTCTGTTTGGTAGACCCCTTATTGTTTAGTAACTGCTTCTCTCGAACACTTTACAAGTGCAGCCGTTTAACTGATACAATACTAAACAGTTCGTTCACAAACGTTCGCAGTTGTTCCTTGAGTAAAATTCCCCCCTATTTGACCTACTGTTGCTCTTCTGTTGGACTCTGGCAAATCTCCTATCAGATTTAGCATTCAGTACGACCGCAAGCCTGATTTTTCCCTATGACGACCTCAAGAATGACGTTGAGACCTTGTTTTCTGTTTGGAAGACCACTTATTGTTTAGTAACTGCTTCTCTCGAACACTTTACAAGAGCAGCCGTTTAAATGATACAATACAAAACTGTTCGTTCACAATCGTTCGCAGTTGCTCCTTGATTAAAATTCCCCCTATTTGACCTACTATTGCTCTTCTGTTGTACTCTGGCAAATCTCCTTTCATATTGGGAAGTGTTCAGTACCACTGAAAGTATGATTTTGCCCTTTGACGACCACAAGAATGACGTCAAGACCATGTTTTCTGCTTGGTGGACCACTTATTGTTTAGTAACTGCTTCTCTCGAACACTTTACAAGTGCAGCCGTTTAACTGATACAATACAAAGCAGTTCGTTCACAATCATTCGCAGTTGCTCCTTGATTAAAATTCCTCCCTATTTGACGTACTGTTGCTCTTCTGTTGGACTCTGGCAAATCTCCTTTCACATTGAGAAGCGTTCAGTACGACTGAAAGTCTGATTTTGCCCTTTGACGACCCCAAGAATGACGTTGAGACCATGTTTTCTGTTTGGTAGACCCCTTATTGTTTAGTAACTGCTTCTCTCGAACACTTTACAAGTGCAGCCGTTTAACTGATACAATACTAAACAGTTCGTTCACAAACGTTCGCAGTTGTTCCTTGAGTAAAATTCCCCCCTATTTGACCTACTGTTGCTCTTCTGTTGGACTCTGGCAAATCTCCTTTCATATTGAGAAGCATTCAGTACGACCGCAAGCCTGATTTTGTCCTTTGACGACCGCAAGAATTACGTTGAGACCTTGTTTTCTGCTTGGTAGTTCACTTATTATAATCAACTGCTTCTCACGAATACTTTACAAGTGCAGCCATTTAACTTATACTGGCTCCAACGCTTCGAACGCCTACAATTATCCCGAGTTCAAACTCAGTTAAATAAAAAAAAATTGCCCATATCGTCGCAAGCAACACAGCACAATTGATGGTTCACTTGTCCTGCATTCCCTTTTTATAGTTATCTTGCCCTCTAGTGCCCAACAATGTGACGAAATAGCTTATTTCCATAAAACTGTCATGTGGTCGTAATAAAGTTGCCGTTCAGTGTATAGTCTTATATTAGATATATTAAACACAGAAAACTATCAAGAGAATATGAGCATTTCACAAAAAACTTATTTTAAAACAGAGTTATTGTTAAAATAGATAGGATATGCTAGGATAGAATGGGTGGTAATTTTTATTTTTTACTTACAATTTTCAAATTCATTAGTGATTTTCATATGTTTAAATTAGCTGCAATCAGCATTTGAAAATAAAACAAATTTTAATAAGAATGTGAGAAAACAACTCCTTATTATTGTCGTTCACCTTGATTCAAATTTTAAGAATGCAGATAAAAATATTAAAAGCAGTAAAATATATTGTATGCAATTTTTGGTAGGTTTTAGTTTTGTAGATTATGCTTTGAACTTTAGTTTAAATAATTAGAACATTTTAATATAATTTATATTTTAATTCAGTTTAATGTTAGAGGGGTTAAAATGAGTATAACAAATATTGGAATATTATAATTATTCTTAAGATTTATATGACTTAAGAAAGCTGTTTTTTTACTAAAGTAGAGATAAGGAATTATATAACTTCTTTTGGGTATTTAGAGGCACCTATTTACTCAAGCAGTTTTCTTAAGGTTTACAGAGTTAAACCATCGGCACAACTTATATTAATTAAGAATTATTCTATAGTAAATTGCATGCCTAATTTGCATAGCTTAAAAATACACCTCTAATAGTACCTTTTATCATCTAACTAAACCACATGAACTAAAAGGATTTTTGCTAAATCAAGAAATGTATCTGATTGTTTAAGCTTACAGACATAGAATTTTCAATTTTTGGAAATATTTTCATAGTATTAAGAAAACTTTGCGAAAGGATTAATTTTTGTCTGCAACTCTTGTATCTGATGAAAATTGCAATTACACGTTTCAGTAAACGTTTTTTTTTTTTTTTTTTTTTTTTTTTAATTGTGCTCATGAGTTTCCACTCAACAATTATATTCGAACTAAAATTCAAACCATTAATGAAAACTGTTTTCTTTATAAATTTTTTGTGCGAAGAAAACTGTAAATTTATATAGTTTATCATTTTTGTTTCATAAAATTTTTTAGTGTAATTGGATTCTATGGACACATTATATTTTTAAATCCTTTATATTAACTTCGATTTTGTGTATATGTGTGGGTGTATTTGTCGATGGCAGTTTTTTCTGCTGAGCCTTATTAGCCCTATTGTCGTCATACAATCGGGCTGAAACTTGACACATAGATTCAATGTCGATGGCAATGCATTTTATTATATTTTGGGGCTGCCACTGTCACTTAAAACGTCACTTTTACAGAATACTAATAAACCAACTTGTCGTCATCCAGTTGAGCTGAAATAGTATTTAACCAATCATTGAAGAAACTCTTTCATGTTGGCAAAATTGCTTTTATAAATAAATAATGAAATTGTTTTAATCAGAATAAATAAAAAAATATTTGGTGAGTGCATAAATTCACATTCATTTTTAATGAATAAATTTTGAAAAGTAGTTTACCGCATATTTTGTTGATAAAGATGGTGTTCTTATCTAATTTTAAATATTAAAACAAGCACACGCTGGCAACAGAAACTGTGCTATGTTAATGAATATAAAAATTGACAATGCATATAAAGGATTTATATTAAAAATGTGTTTTATGGGTTATATTTTTAATTACTAAAATGATAACAATTACTTATATAACTCCCAGAAAATATACTAATAACTTCTCGCAACAAAAACCATGAAAGAATAACTTATCTTTAGCCCACTTTTACCCACATTTATAGAATTCCTTGGGGATGTTGAGATTGGTTTCCCTACCCTGCTTTTATAAGCAGACATTCTGGAACCTGGGGGACGCAGGAAGGGTCCTATATTTCAAGTGCAACAAAAGATTGCAAGTCGCATTGAGATTCTTGCTTTGGATTTTCTTTTTCTATTCCCAAATAAGAATTGATACCTATTTGGATTGTAGAAAGTATATAGTATCTTTTAAAGGTTTAATCTTGACCAATCTGGAAAATACGACGTTTCTAAAGTGTTTCTTCTCGTGAGTTATTTCAGATAACGCTTTTTTGTCTTTATTTAAAGCCTGTGTAAGGTACGGAAATTTTATTTATTTGGTTTGATTTCTACTATTTTTTAAAGAGAATCGGAATTTAAGAATTTAAAAAAATCAATATTGAGATTAATATTGATAATAAAACTACAGACAATTCCGAAACCGATGTTGCAAAAGTTTTTATGTCGTTAAATTAGAAGTGTTTTTTTATATATTTTTAAAAAAAGTTTTGTGCATCAATTTGTTTTATCGTTTTAAACTTTAACGGCCCATGTCTTCAAAAGCAAATTTGGGGACGTAAGGTACATTTACTCAAAAACTGTTAAAGATAAATGTCTAAATTTTGTACCATATATTCTTACTAATAAATTACACAATTTGAATGTAGCATGTTTTAATATTTTTTGAAATTAATATTTTATACAGTTTTATTGCCGCCAAAAATGAAAATGTTTGAAAAATTTATATGATGCCAGACCATTTTTTTTTTTTTTTTTAGACAAAACAAAATACATAAAAATGCTACATTCAAATTGTGTAGTATATTGGTAAGAATGTATGTTAAAAATCTTAGGCATTTATCTTTAATTTGTTTGAGTAAATGCTCCTTACATCTCCAAACTTGCGTTTGTAGATATAGGCCGTTAAAGTAAAAAACGGTAAAAAAAAATTGATGCGCAACCGGTTTTTTTTTAGATATATTAAAAATACTTCTAATTTAGCTTGATTAAAACTTTTTGCACCGTTAGATAAAAAATTCTTTGAAGTTTTTTTTTTACAATATTTATTTCAAAAAATTAATTTTTTGACGTTTTTCAATTCCGGCTTCCCTTAATTTTTTAAATATCAAGATTTTTACATGTTGTTAAATATTTAAATATTGTTTCTTCGAAAAAATTCCTTATTATATTTTAATTTGCTAACGTGATAAGCAAAACTGATTTTAATACATAATTGATCAAAATTACCTAAATCTGAATATGATTTTGCTACAATATCTCAAAACGTAAGTATATAATACATTTAAAATGATACATTTTTAATTATAACCTAACAAATAAAAAATATTGTATAATGCATACAATGTTATCATGTTGAAATTTTTCTCTAAGTACATACATAAAGCGCAATGTATGTGATGCAAATTTTTTTACAATACGCACATAAACATTAAGTTACACATATATTTTACCATGATATATGTTTTAAATCTCAGGTACCAATTGTAGAATAACACGAAATAAAATCCATAAGTAATTGAATCTAATCAATTTTACACAAATGCTTATTATTACTGTCAAATATATATTTGAAGCTTTAACTTAATTAAATATAAAGAATGACTTCAATCAAAGCTCAAAATCTCAAAACTCTTAATTAATAAGATTCTCAAAGATTCAAACATTCTCAAATCCCTTTATCAATAAGATACTTATCATTACTTAAATGTTTCATTGCCATGTCAATCCCTCAAAACCAAATTCAATAAATTACAATGCTCAATATCTATTTTATATTTGGAGTTATATATAATTGAATCTCTAACTTAGTCGAATATAAAACAATATTTTGAATTAAAACGTACAATTTTACAATGAGTACAAAGAAGATTTCTTTACCAGTAAGATGCTTATCACTTTATAACTACTTAAAATTTCCATTACTATGTCTATAATTTAAAACTTAATTTCAATATTATAAAAATTTCTTCTAATACAATCAATTCCATTTAATACCGTTTTCATGAGATATAAACTACTCAATGAACCTATCTAAATAAATCAGTAGTACAACAAAGAAGTCCTCTGTCGACTTCTTAAACTTTTCATTATTATGTTTATCATTCAAATTTTGATTTTAATAAAATATAATCTTCTCATAATGCAAACAATTCCATTTAAGTAGATATCTGAACTCCTTGATGAACCTATTTAAATCAATAGACGATACTCTTTATCAGTAACTTACATATCACTATCTCAACTTTTCACCTCATTCAAAACCTGATTTCAATAAAATAAAAACTGTTATTAATTCTAACAGTTGCATTTAAGTACAATTTTCTTTAAATATCTAAACTACTCAACTGACCTATACAAATCAATCGATAATACAAAAAAAATCCTCTTTATAAGGAGCAGATATTTAAACTTTCCACTACCATGTCTAATACACAAAAACCGATTTCAATAGAATATATATTTCTTCTAATGCAACCAATTTAATTTAAGAACATTTTTCATTATATGTTCAAATTATTCGATGGAGCCATTTAAATTAATTGATATCACAATAAAGAAACCATCTTACCTATCACTACTTAAACTTTCCATTACGAGGTTTATCACTCAAAACCAGGTTTCAATAAGATATAAATTTCTCCTAATGCAACAAGTTTCCTTTAGACAAATTTTTCATTAGATATCTAAACTACTCGATTGCCTATCTAAATCAATTGAATTCACTGGATCAATGAAATACTCTGTATTGATGTGCAATCTAAACAGAGAACAAAATACCATATACATCAAAAAGCGATCCCACTAATGCAACCAGTTCCCTTTACCTACATTTTTCATTGAATAGCTAAACTAATCGATTGCCTATCTAAATCAATTCAATTCACTAGATCAATTAAATACTCCTTATTGATATATGCAATCTAACCAGAGAACAAAAGACCATGTGCATCAAAAAGTGATCCTCCTAAGGCAACCAGTTCCCTTTAAATACATTTTTCATTAGATATCTAAACTACTCGATTGCCTATCTAAATCAATTGAATTCACTGGATCAATTAAATACTCCTTATTGATACATGCAATCTAACCAGAGAACAAAAGACCATGTGCATCAAAAACTGCTCCTCCTAAAGCAACCAGTTCCCTTTAAATACATTTTTCATTCGATATCTAAACTACTCGACTGCCTATCTAAATCAATTGAATTCACTGGATCAATTAAACACTTCTTACTGATATGCAATCGAACTAAAGAACAAAAGACCATGTACATCAAAAAGCGATCCGCCTGCTTTTGTGCAGCTAACTGTAGAAAGGAAGCGGGGTAAAGACAAGAAATACTCCCCGTCGATTGGAGTGGGGGACACCCACTGTGTGATGGAGTATGCAAGATTAACAGTGGGCTGTTGACAATGGTCCATGTAGTTAACAAAGAAATATATACCGCTGGCCCATAACGCTGTCTTTTATAGATGTTTTCCTGTCAAGGGGGCGGGAATTGTGGTAGGGGGTTGAAACCCATCAAAGTGCAGTTTCAACTTTTAATAAAGAATGGCTTTTATAGAACTTTTGAATAATGCAGTAGGATTTTTTTTAGAGAAGGGAATATATGTTTAAATTTTACATTAGACTGTAACGCGGAGAAATTTGTAATATTTATGTGCATCTATCATTGTCTTTGGTGGGTATTTGATGGAATTTGTTATGTTTTTTATATGGGGTCTTATGTGAAAATATTGATAAGTTTTTTTTTTATTGTTGTTTTAAGGGGAGTTGGTACCCTAAATTTTATTTAAAAAAAAATCGATTTTGAGTTTAATATTCTAAAGTTTAATATAGTAAAATTTAAACTCCATCCTTTAAAATGATAACGTATTTGTAATATTATCTCATTTAGAAGAATTTTAAGTTATGTTTTAAAGATAAAATTGAGAACTATTACTGTAAGTAAAGTTTTCCTTAAAATGCATTTTCCTTAAAACTATGTTCGTGTACTTTTTTCTCAAAAACTGCACAAACTACCCACCTAAATTTTTTATCACGTATTACTTTTATGTATCTGTATATAATGAAGTAAGATTTTGTTGTTATTTTAAAAATATGTTTTGTTCTGGTTATTTTATAAAAAAAAAACCTTGTGATTTTTAACAAATTTGAGTTATTTTCACGATAGTTCATTTAAAAAAAGTAAATGAATTACAATTAAAAACCAACTTCAGTAGAATAAAAAGTGTACTAAATCCACTGAAAAAACAAAATAGGCTTCTATGTCAAGTGCTTTCTGAAAAAAAGGTACACGAGTAAAGAAAAATGCAGTTTTGAGAAAAACTCGTTTTAAAGAAAACTTTACTTACACTAATACTTCTTCTTCAAAATTTCTTTCTTTCTCTCTTTCAAATCAATTTCATTTCCTTTCTGGAATTCTCTCTTTCAAATTTTATCTTCAAAAACTTTTTAAAAATAATTCTAAATGAGGTATTATTACAAATGAGGTATCATTTTACAGCGGATAATTTAAAATTTTAATAAAAAAATAATAAACTCAAAATTGAATTTTTTATAAGTTTAGAGTACCAACTCCCATTAAATAATTTTGAGACAGTAAAAAATCATCGAAAATGTTATATGGATGAATTTATTTGACAAAATGCAATCAACATTAAAAAATATTTCATATGGTTCTCAAAGAAAATAATATTTTAAAACGGGGCATTGTTGACGAATTCACGGTATATATTGTTTCATGTTCAACACTTGCAAAAAGTTTTATAAACGTGAAACTCAATTAAATACAGAAGTTAAAGGCACAGAATGTAATTTCCATTTGACACTTACCATACTATATTTTAATTCGTGATGTTAGTAACTTTGTCTTAATTATATGAAATTTTTTTTATTATACTTGACCATATCTTGATAGTTAAAAATATACTTTCCTAAATAGTTAGTAATTGTGTTTATACTAAAAAGGTAAAAAATAAAACTTTAAATATTGACTATTTGCTACTTTTCATTAAAGTTTTGAATATTTAGGTAAAATTCGTATTCTTTTTAAATAAAAAAGTAAGGCATTATATTTTTAATTAAATTATTAAGCACAAATTTAATGAAAATAAAGCCTTATGTGGCGATTCAAATTTTGGTATTGGAAAATTACTTATGGAGACTGCTTTATTCAGATAACTTTCTTATTTATTGATGAATCCTTTTAATATCTTTAATAAGATTCAATTGAAATTTATAATTATTAACATTCAATTGAAGGATCACGGCAAAGAATAACCAGAGTCCAATTTTATCGAAATTGAAGTTTTCTTGCCCTTTGCAAGGTTATAGCATTTATTTTTAGAGGAATCCTCTGGCAAATAAATATCAGGGTTAATAAATATCAACCGTTTACTGCAACCCTGATACAAGTTCTGAGACTTGAAACTTTAAGGTGTCTTCTCACTTTAGGCACCTCGAAAATAGGCTATTTTCGCGATTTTTTTTCGAGGATTTTTGCAAACAATTATGGGATAAAATGGATCCTATATAATAAACACATCTTTCAAGTACAAGAAATTTTTATTTTTTATTTTTTTGAACAATTATTATAATAAAACAGTAGCATCGAAAAACCCGTGTAGAAATGTAATGTTCGTGGCTTGTTGATGAAATTTCGGAAACTATCCGGCCGATTGTCATGAAATTTGAATGACATATTCTTCATAGTTATGGCTATAGAGCATATCATCAGATTTTTGATATTCGCGAAAATAACAAAATGGCGCACGTTTTTAGAAAAAGTAAAAAAAACGCGTTTTTTTGCAGGTTTTTGTAAAAAGAAATACTTCAAATCAAAATTTCAAAAATCTGATGATATGCGCTATAGCCATAATTATGAAGAATATGTCATTCAAATTTCATGACAATCGGCCAGATAGTTTCCGAAATTTCATCAACAAGCCACGAACATTACATTTCTACACGGGTTTTTCGATGCCACTGTTTTATTATAATAATTGTTCAAATAAATAATTTTTTTTTCTTGTACTTGAAAGATGTGTTTATTATATAGGATCCATTTTATCCCATAATTGTTTGCAAAAATCCTCGAAAAAAAAATCGCGAAAATAGCCTATTTTCGAGGTGCCTAAAGTGAGAAGACGCCTTAAATCAGTTCCTCTGGAGAATTGAGAAAAACGGAATAATAAAAACATCTTTGTAAAAAGGAGCCAAGTTCTTCATGAAATGAGTATGGCTGCTTTTAACAGAAATGTTTTTGTACGGAAGTAAACATGCTTTTGTATGAAATTTAGTAGTCTTACTAAAGTAGTTAACAGCTACCCGTCAAAAAAATTTCCTCTCTCACGTATACTGTAATGTGCTGATATGAGAGTTCAAAGTACTTCTGAGTTGTTTCTAGTAAAAGATGTCTGGCAGTGAGCTTGGCGGGAGCGGGTTTTAATATCTTTAACCCTTACAGGACCATAAGATGTCCAAGACTAAATATGCCAATACAACACAATATTTTAGCTATTGTGGGTGTAAAGTAAGAGAATATCACCAGAAAAACATAGCAGGGTGTATAGGTTTCCTATAATTTCATGGGAAATATGTTTCCCTATGGACCATAAAAGTAAATAAACGAAGAGTTAGGTTTATTATATCAGTATTTTATTTATTGGTTTGTAATACAAAAAACATAATAAAAATTATCAGAAAAGTAAAATAAATAGTTATTTATGATATTCTACGAAACAATTTCGTTTACTTGTGAAGCACAAGTGGACATTGCACATAACACATTTATTATGTGTCCTATTTTCTATACGTTTTTTTTATTCGTTCAGAAATACATTTGCCGCCTTGGACATAAGTTTTATTTTGACATTCAGTAAAAAAAATATCGATTCAATAATAATTGAACAATCGATAACGATTTTTGTAGAAGGGAAAAATATTTCCCTTGAGCCTGAAAGGGTTAATAAGATTCAATTAATTCTTATTCCGCTACTTACAACACGAATAACTCCCAGCAAATATTTTTGGAATAGATTTTCATCTTGTTCTAGCTAGCATAGCAAGTTACTAACATAACATATTTTTAGTTTGAAATGGAATCCTTTCAATATTAGACACATAGGTATTTGGCAACGTACTTCGTAATAAAATTCAACCGTCTTCCCAAAGATTGAAACAAAATGATGAGAAAGTTTGAGTAAAGATGCGATGGGAGGCGTCGATGACGAAGTTTGGGAGGAGGATCCAATGTGGCCTAGTAGAGACCTGCGCATCGATTTCCCTGCGTCAAGATTTGCGCACTGTCAGCGCAGAACAAAGAAAATCACTCACAGGACCATGCTTTCATTACAAATCATGTCATTTACATATATCTACCCTTCATTCAGAAGGAGAGTTTTCCAGTTAAGGGGAGTTAGAACCCTAAAATTTATTAAAAATTTATTATAAGTTTATTAGAATTTAAATTCTTCCCTTTAAAATGATACCTCACTTGTAACAATACCTCATTTAGAAGTATTATTTGCAATTTTTGGAAGATAAAGTTGTGAACTATTAGTGTAAGTAAGTTTTTCTTTAAAATGCGTTTATCTCAAAACATTTTTCATTACTCATGTACCTTTTTCTCAGAAAATTCTTGATGTAGAAGCCTAATTCTTTTTTCATCACATTTTGATGACATTTGTTATTCTACTGAATCTGGGTTTTAATTGTAATGCATTTACTTTTTTTGTAAAATAAATAATTGTGTAAATCACTCAAATTTGTTAAATTTTTTTTTTTTTTTACGAAATAAGCAAGAACAAAAAATATTTTTAAAATGATAGCGAAATTTCACTTCAGTATATACAGATACATAAAAGAAATATTTGATAAAAATTTTAGATTTATAGCTTGTGCAGTTTCTGAGAAAAAGGTACATGAGTAATGAAACATGTAGTTTTGAGAAAAACGCATTTTAAAGAAAACATTATTTGCATTCTTCCAAAAATTATTAAAAATACTTCTAAATGTGGTATTATTACAAATGAGGTATCATTTGAAAGGAAAAAAAATTCAAATTTTAATAAACAATACTAAACTCAAAATTGATTTAGTATAAATTTTTGGGTACCAATCTTCCTTAAGAACGGTCTGATTGGGACATATAGATAGAAAGTCGTTTGCAAAAGTTTTTTTAAATGATTTGAATATTGTGAAAAGCTGAAATTTATTTGTTTAAATTCAAATGAACTAAAAGTTTGAATTTTATGTTTTAAAAAATAAAATTTACACAATGCTTTAGTTGTAGAGTGAAGCTTGTTTAAGTTGAGTTGGTACCTTAAAATTTATAAAATATCGATTTTGAGTTCAATATTGTTTCATAAAATTTAAATTCTAGCCTTTACAATGATATTTCATTTGTAATAATAACTCAATTAGAAGTATTTTTAATAATATTTTGAAGACAAAATTGGCAACTAGTAGTGTAAAAAATTAATAGTCTCAAAACTAAAATTTTCATTATTCATGTACCTTTTTTTCAGAAACTGCACAAACTATCATCCTAAAATTTTTGCCATTCACTCCTTTTATATATCTATATATACGGAAGTAAGATTTTGTTGTTGTTGTTCCTTTAAATATTTTTTTTGGTCTTATTTTGGCAAAAAAAACTTATGATTTTTAACAAATTTGAGTGACTTTTACGATAATCCATTAAAAAAAAGTAAACGAATTACAATTAAAATTTAATTTCAGTAGAATAACAAGTGTCTGCTAAATGCTCTGAAAAAAAAATAGACTTCTATGTGAATTACTTTCTGAGAAAAAGGTACATGAATATGCCAAATTAACATTACATCCTAAGTATTGTTGTTTTTTAAATATTTTTTGTTTTGTCTTATTTTGGGAAAAAAACTTATGATTTTTAACAAATTTGAGTGACTTTTACGATAATCCATTAAAAAAAAGTAAACGAATTACAATTAAAATTTAACTTCAGTAGAATAACAAGTGTCTGCTAAATGCTCTGAAAAAAAAATAGACTTCTATGTGAATTACTTTCTGAGAAAAAGGTACATGAATATGCCAAATTAACATTACATCCTAAGTATTGTTGTTTTTTAAATATTTTTTGTTTTGTCTTATTTTGGGAAAAAAACTTATGATTTTTAACAAATTTGAGTGACTTTTACGATAATCCATTAAAAAAAAGTAAACGAATTACAATTAAAATTTAATTTCAGTAGAATAACAAGTGTCTGCTAAATGCTCTGAAAAAAAAATAGACTTCTATGTGAATTACTTTCTGAGAAAAAGGTACATGAATATGCCAAATTAACATTACCTCTAGAGATGGTGCCAACTCCCCTTAATTGTCTATTGAGATAAATGATGTTTAAGAATTAATTAGGCTACATTCAACCAATATATATCTTTTCATTATGTAATAGTTTAATTTTTAGAAAGGGGCAGGTTATTTTAAGAAAATATTGATATAATTTAAATTAATGTGCAACTCTAATGGTTGTATAACACGAAAGTTGAACATACAGAATTCAAATTCTTTATCCCTAATACATTTATAAATTTTTATAAATAAATTGTTTAAGTCATGCTCGGGGACTCACTTGATTTTGATTTTATACTTTAGCAAAATTATCAAATAAGTAAAATAAATGGCTCCCAGATAAAAGAATAGACACGTAGTAATTTGAATTAACGTGCAACTCTAATGGTTGTATAACACGAAAGTTGAACATACAGAATTCAAATTCTTTATCCCTAATACATTTATAAATTTTCATAAATAAATTGTTTAAGTCATGCTAGGGGACTCATTTGATTTTGATTTTATACTTTAGCAAAATTAACAAATAAGTAAAATAAATGGCTCCCAGATAAAAGAATAGACACGTAGTAATTTGAATTAACGTGCAACTCTAATGGTTGTATAACACGAAAGTTGAACATACAGAATTCAAATTCTTTATCCCTAATACATTTATAAATTTTCATAAATAAATTGTTTAAGTCATGCTAGGGGACTCATTTGATTTTGATTTTATACTTTAGCAAAATTAACAAATAAGTAAAATAAATGGCTCCCAGATGAAAGAATAGACACGAAATATCGGTTTGGCGATAAAGTTAATATTTAAAATGGTAGCTTTACTGTGTTTGTAATTCTTGGCGTTAAATTTTTTTTGCGTTTAACATATAGGAATTTATTTTGTTAATTAAACACCCAACAGCAAAAAAATATGAATGAATAAGTTTAAATGTTTTCTAATTAATTTCAACTTGAGTGAGTCTGTTTGCGCTTTCAGATTAGAACGTAGTACTTGAGCATATAATAGTACGACAGTGGGAGGATAATTTTAATTTTTAGCTATGCTTTGCAATTAAAAGAAAAGTCTACTCTGCTGTTAGCATAAAAAGAATTTGCTGAAAAGACTTTTATGTCTTTTATTATAATCAGAGAGTTCTGAAAACCTTGCCAGGAATCCTGACAAGCCATAATAATTATTTTTACAACATTACATTAACTAACCACTTCTTAAAACTGAACCAGTATCGTTGCTCCTGATGAAAAAAATAATACAGCCCTTAAAAACAAAGTTTTTAATATAAATCCTTTATATGCATTGCCAATTTTTAAGTTCCTTGACATAGCACCGTTTCTGTAGCCAGCGTATGCTTGTTTTGATATTTAAAAGTAGATGCAAAACAAACTACTTTTGAAAATTTATTCATTAAAAATGAATATAAGTTTATGCACTCATATACAAATATCTTTTATTTATTCTCAGATTAAAACATTTATTTATTTATTTATTTATTTATTTATTTATTTATTAAAACAATTTTGGCAACAAGAAAGAGTTTCTTCAATGATCGGTTAAATGTTATTGGATGACGGTAAGTTGGTTTATTAGTATTCCGTAAAAACGACCTTTTATTGACAGTAACAACCACCAAAATTTGATAGAATGCCATTGTCATCGACATCGAATCTATCTGCCAAGTGTCAGTCCGATTGGATTACTGCAAGGGGATTAATTAGGTCTTCGCCGATTTGCCCACCATCGACAAACATACAAAATCGAAGTTAATCTAAAAGATTTACAAAAGCATGTCGCTGTTACAACCGATTCTCATACGGGATGCTTATAAAGTGGTTGGGGTCGTTTCTAATAATTATAAAAGATTTTTTATAAGACTTTGGTCATTAGTAAAATAAAATAATAAAAGGTACACAAACATCTTTGTAAGTATTTTTTCACTAATGTACCATTTAAAATTCTATCTACTTTTTATAACTATATTATGGGGGAAAAGTGGATTGCGCTACTCAGTTACATACACTTATTTTTTATGCTGAAAAATGAATAAAAAAAAAAAATTTGAAGAAATTTATAAGTGACATTTTTCTAAAATGTTAATTTTAAATTATAAATTAACACTTTTAATTTAAAATGCATAATGCTAAGCTTTTTTTTTTTTTTTTTTTTTTTTCTTCAATACATGAACTAGAATTAGAACTTATTTTTATTTATTTTTGTACAGGTAAGTATCCGTACAGAAAGATATTCCTTGTAGCGCAGTAGCGCAGTATTCATTATAATCACATAAAATTTACAATGTTACAAATATGTTAATGATTCATGTCTAGAATACAATGGTCTAAAAAATTACAGGACAACCAGTTTTTCTCTTAATAACTTCTCAGTGGAGCAGCTTAAACACATGAAAATCACATCAAAGAGACATATTTTTGTAACATAACAATAAGAAAAACAACTCAGTCTCAAATTGAAATGCAAAATGTTCAGTGGGGGAATATGCAAAAGAATGGAGTACAATTAGTGTGCAGTTGCATCCACATTAAAAAATCACGCAACTCAAGGAGTCGACATTTAGTGTGAGATATGATTCCCCTGTCATCAGTGTTTTCTTGCCACTGTACTCTTATACTTAACATGAGTTTCTAAATGAATTCTAGTGGCTAAATTACTCACTCCATCTTTTGAACTGTTTGCAAGTGATGGAAAGTTCTCAATACATTAAATCTTTTCACAATAAATAAATTTTGTAGAAGCGTCCCACACATGCTTGATGAAATTTGGATTAGAGGAGTGATCTGGCTTACTTATAGGGGCTTTATTCATAGTTTTAATCGTTTATCCAAAGCAAAAGTGGAATAGAATTTGCCATAAGTCAATATCAATAAACACGATTTAGAAACCAATATTTCACCATTAAAGACTTGCCCAGATCAAGTTAACGTAATTACTGTAAAAAAGTTGAATTTAATTATCCTTCACGCTCATGGGGAGCTTAATAAAGCAATCCAACATATTGCATCGAAAGATCAAAACTCCTTTCCCTCCAAATCGTTATCTTGTATTGACATTTACCAAATAATTTCATAATATCATAGTTCTACAGATTCTTCTGACGTCCAATATTACTTATGAGACTGAAAATATTATTTTCAGTAAAAAAATAGTTGATATTAAAAAGTTTTAGACTTGGATGTAAAATGTTGCATTACGTTAACTTGATCTAGAAAAGTCTTTAATGGTGAAGTATCGGTTTCTAAATCGTGTTTATTGATATTTATGCATATTTTATCCGACGTTTGCTTTGGATAGACGATTAAAAAAAATATAGATATCGCCCCAAAAAGCAAACCAGATCGCTTCTATAATCCAAATTTCCTCAAGCATGTGTGGGACGCTTCTATGATATCCATTATCGAAAGATTTAACGAATTGGGAACATTTCAGCTGTTTCAAACAGTTCAAAAGGTTGCACGAGCAATTGAGTCTCTAGAATTTATCAAGCAACTCATGTTAAATATGAGAATACTGTGCCCATTAAACACTGATGATAGGGGAGATCATATCTCACACTAAAGGTCAATTTCTTGAGTTGCGTGATTTTTAATGTAAATGCATCTGTACAACTGCACACTAATGGTACTCTATTCTTTTGCATATGCCCTCACTACACACTTAGTATTTCAATTTGCGACTGAGTTGTTTTACTTATCGTTATGTTACATAAAGATCTCTCTTTTATGTGAATTTCATGTGTTTATGGTGCTCCACTGAGAAATAATTAGGCCAAAAATTGTTATCTTTTAATCTTTTTACCAGTGTATATCAGTTCTAAATGAACACAGGCACACAGAAAGTTAAGAAATCCAATACTTATTCCAAAAACTAAATGTTTGTCTTAACTCGTAAATTAAAAAGTTTTGCATAGTAATCGAACCCACCCTTATTGTAACAACTATACCCAAATCATCATTCCATAAAAAATTCATATTTTATATAAATGTTACAAATGGATGTTTTTTATTTTACGACACTGCGATTTCGGGAAGAAACTAAAAGTGTCTTTCTCAATGTATTCAAAATCTAACTGGCATAATCCCAAGAAATGGATATTATTATTTTGGTAGAAGTAAGGAATACAGATATTATGAAATATTATTTAGATCAAGGTAATAAAATGGGTTTTATTTCATTAATGTTATAATTTTTTCAAATAAACACCCTGTATTTTGCGAAAAATCTGCACGTGATGGAATGAAATTGAGTTCATTTTTGGAAATATTGTGTTTTCCAGTTCACTGGTTCCACCCCTATTGTAACAACTATACCCAAATCCTCATTCCATAAAAAATTCATATTTTATATAAATGTTGCAAATGGGTGTTTTTTATTTTACGACACTGCGATTTCGGGAAGAAACTAAAAGTGTCTTTCTCAATGTATTCAAAATCTAACCGGCATAATCCCAAGAAATGGATATTATTATTTTGGTAGAAGTAAGGAATATAGATAATATGAAATATTATTTAGATCAATGTAATAAAATGGGTTTTATTTCATTTATGTTATAATTTTTTCAAATAAACACCCTGTATTTTGCGAAAAATCTGCACGTGATGGAATGAAATTGAGTTCATTTTTGGAAATATTGTGTTTTCCAGTTCACTGGTTCCACCCCTATTGTAACAACTATACCCAAATCCTCATTCCATAAAAAATTCATATTTTATATAAATGTTACAAATGGATGTTTTTTATTTTACGACACTGCGATTTCGGGAAGAAACTAAAAGTGTCTTTCTCAATGTATTCAAAATCTAACTGGCATAATCCCAAGAAATGGATATTATTATTTTGGTAGAAGTAAGGAATACATATATTATGAATTATTATTTAGATCAAGGTAATAAAATGGGTTTTATTTCATTAATGTTATAATTTTTTCAAATAAACACGCTGTATTTTGCGGAAAATCAGCACGTGATGGAGCGAAATTGAGTTCATTTTTGGAAATATTGTGTTTTCCAGTTCACTGGTTTCACCCCTATTGTAACAACTATACCCAAATCATCATTCCATAAAAAATTCATATTTTATATAAATGTTACAAATGGATGTTTTTTATTTTACGACACTGCGATTTCGGGAAGAAACTAAAAGTGTCTTTCTCAATGTATTCAAAATCTAACTGGCATAATCCCAAGAAATGGATATTATTATTTTGGTAGAAGTAAGGAATACATATATTATGAAATATTATTTAGATCAAGGTAATAAAATGGGTTTTATTTCATTAATGTTATAATTTTTTCAAATAAACACGCTGTATTTTGCGGAAAATCAGCACGTGATGGAGCGAAATTGAGTTCATTTTTGGAAATATTGTGTTTTCCAGTTCACTGGTTTCACCCCTATTGTAACAACTATACCCAAATCATCATTCCATAAAAAATTCATATTTTATATAAATGTTACAAATGGATGTTTTTTATTTTACGACACTGCGATTTCGGGAAGAAACTAAAAGTGTCTTTCTCAACGTATTCAAAATCTAACTGGCATAATCCCAAGAAATGGATATTATTATTTTGGTAGAAATAAGGAATATAGATAATATGAAATATTATTTAGATCAATGTAATAAAATGGGTTTTATTTCATTAATGTTATAATTTTTTCAAATAAACACCCTGTATTTTGCGAAATATCTGCGCGTGATGGAATGAAATTGAGTTCATTTTTGGAAATATTGTGTTTTCCAGTTCACTGGTTCCACCCCTATTGTAACAACTATACCCAAATCCTCATTCCATAAAAAATTCATATTTTATATAAATGTTGCAAATGGGTGTTTTTTATTTTACGACACTGCGATTTCGGGAAGAAACTAAAAGTGTCTTTCTCAATGTATTCAAAATCTAACCGGCATAATCCCAAGAAATGGATATTATTATTTTGGTAGAAGTAAGGAATATAGATAATATGAAATATTATTTAGATCAATGTAATAAAATGGGTTTTATTTCATTTATGTTATAATTTTTTCAAAAAAACACCCTGTATTTTGCGAAATATCTGCACGTGATGGAGGGAAATTGAGTTCATTTTTGAAAATATTAATGGGTTTTATTTCATTAATGTTATAATTTTTTCAAATAAACACCCTGTATTTTGCGAAAAATCTGCGCGTGATGGAGGGAAATTGAGTTCATTTTTGGAAATATTAATGGGTTTTATTTCATTAATGTTATAATTTTTTTAAATAAACACCCTGTATTTTGCGAAATATCTGCGCGTGAGGGAGGGAAATTGAGTTCATTTTTGGAAATATTAATGGGTTTTATTTCATTAATGTTATAATTTTTTTAAATAAACACCCTGTATTTTGCGAAATATCTGCGCGTGAGGGAGGGAAATTGAGTTCATTTTTGGAAATATTAATGGGTTTTATTTTATTAATGTTATAATTTTTTCAAATGAACACCCAGTATTTTGCTAAAAATCTGCACGTGATGGAGGGAAATTGAGTTCATTTTTGGAAATATTATGTTTTCCAGTTCACTGGAACTGGATAACATAATATTTACCAAACACATCTCATACAGTTGAATTTTTTTTTTTTTGTAGACCTGTGTAATTCCAGACTGGAAATGAGTAAAGTTTTCCCATTCTTATAAAAAGATAAGGGAGCACCGTTTCATCCCATTCACTCTCAACCACATCTAACAACCAACCTCGTACGTTACCACCCCGACACATATTTCTTAAAAGCATCTTCCTCCCCACCCGTTCCTAACTTCCCATCCATCCTTATTGGCATGACAGACGAGCGTGACTCATAATCCACGCTTCAGCACCACGCAATCTTATTAAAGCGTCCATATTCCGACGGGGAGCCCTTCATTTATCGGCAATAGTGACTAGTCGGCAATGTTCGGGGGATCAGGTATTCGATGACCTGATGGATCCATTAGTGCCGCAGTCACAACACCCATCCCCCAACAAGGGGGTAATAGACTCCAGTCCCTATGTGTCGTGGGGGATAATCAAGGCCTTGTCAGCACCAGGACGGATCAATATGGTAGAGAAACAGCCGCCATGAATTAACTGGGATTGGAATGATGCTTTTAAAAAGCCGCTATAGCACTTAGGGGGGCTCAGTGCTATGTATTGGTGTTATGACGAACTAAAAAATGCGGGAAGTGACGTTTTTTGTTTTGACATTTCATGCAATTGTTCTTATAATCTTGTCGAAATTGATATTCTGGATATTTGTTCTTTTCTAGATATTTATACTGTTCTATAAGTTCTGGATACTTATACTGCTCTCGATATTCTAGACCATTTATACTGTGCTAGATATTCTAGATATTTATTCCAGGACTGATCAACTGATCAATATGGTAGAGAAAGAGCCGCCATGAATTAACTGGGATTGGAATGATGCTTTTAAAAAGCCACTATAGCACTTAGGGGGGGGGGGGGGGGCTCAGTGCTATGTATTGGTGTTATGACGAACTAAAAAATGCGGGAAGTGACGGTTTTTGTTTTGACATTTCATGCAATTGTTCTTTTAATCTCGTCGAAATTGATATTCTAGATATTTGTTCTGTTTTAGATATTTATAGTGTTCTCGATATTCTAGATATTTATACTGTTCTAGATATTTTAAATATTGGTAACTATGTTTATTTGTAGTGTGATATTCTAGATTTTTATACCAGGACGGATCAATTTGATAGAGAAAAAGCAGTTTTGAATTAAATAGGATTGAAATGATGGTTTTAGAAAGCCGTTAAATTACTGTGGGGGGGGGGGGAGGTTCTGCTATGTATTGGTGTCGGGACAAACTAAAAGAATTTGGGAAGTGACGGTTTTTGTTTTTGTCATTTCATGCAATTGTTCTTTTAGTCTCGTTAAAATTGATATTCTAGATATTTATAATGTTCTAGACATTCTAGGTATTTCTAGTGTTCTAGATATTCTAGATATTTATAATGTTCTAGACATTCTAGGTATTTCTAGTGTTCTAGATATTCTAGATATTTATACTTACATTTATTTGTAGTGATATTATAGATATTTATACGTATATTTATTTATAGTGATATTCTAGATATTTATACCAGGACGGATCAATATTGTAGAGAAACAGCCACCATGAAATAACTGGTATTGAAATGATGCTTTTAAAAAGCCGCTATAGCACTTAGAGGGCTTTCTGCTATATATTGGTGTCGTGACGAACTCAAAGAATGCGGAAAGTGACGGTTTTTGTCATTTCATACGATTGTTCTTTTAGTTTCGTTAAAATTGTTATTCAAGATATTTATAATGTTCCAGATAGTCTAAATATTTTTACTGTTCTAGATAGTCTAAATATTTTTATTGTTCCAGATAGTCTAAATATTTATACTGTTCTAGATTGTCTAAATATTTATACTATTCTAGACATTTATACTGTGCTAGATATTCTAGATATTTATACCAGGACTGATCAACTGATCAATATGGTAGAGAAAGAGCCGCCATGAATTAACTGGGATTGGAATGATGCTTTTAAAAAGCCGCTATAGCACTTAGAGGGCTTTCTGCTATATATTGGTGTCGTGACGAACTCAAAGAATGCGGAAAGTGACGGTTTTTGTCATTTCATACGATTGTTCCTTTAGTTTCGTTAAAATTGTTATTCAAGATATTTATACTGTTCTAGTCTAAATATTTTTACTGTTCTAGATAGTCTAAATATTTTTATTGTTCCAGATAGTCTAAATATTTATACTGTTCTAGATTGTCTAAATATTTATACTATTCTAGACATTTATACTGTGCTAGATATTCTAGATATTTATACCAGGACTGATCAACTGATCAATATGGTAGAGAAAGAGCCGCCATGAATTAACTGGGATTGGAATGATGCTTTTAAAAAGCCGCTATAGCACTTAGAGGGCTTTCTGCTATATATTGGTGTCGTGACGAACTCAAAGAATGCGGAAAGTGACGGTTTTTGTCATTTCATACGATTGTTCCTTTAGTTTCGTTAAAATTGTTATTCAAGATATTTATACTGTTCTAGTCTAAATATTTTTACTGTTCTAGATAGTCTAAATATTTTTATTGTTCCAGATAGTCTAAATATTTATACTGTTCTAGATTGTCTAAATATTTATACTATTCTAGACATTTATACTGTGCTAGATATTCTAGATATTTATACCAGGACTGATCAACTGATCAATATGGTAGAGAAAGAGCCGCCATGAATTAACTGGGATTGGAATGATGCTTTTAAAAAACTGCTATAGCACTTAGGGGGCTTTCTGCTACGTATTGATATAGTGACGAACTAAAAGAATGCGGGAGGTGAAGGTTTTGTTTTTGTAATTTCATACAATTGTTCTTTTAGTTTCGTTAAAATTGATATTCTAGGTATTTATATTGTTAAAGTAATCTTTTTACAGATTTGTTTTTATATCAAATTTCATATTAAAAACGCTTCATTAAGAATACCTGTACGTCTAGTTAATTTAGAACAACTGGAATTTGGTTTTGGATTGTATGGCTAATGATTATATTGTATTGATTTTGCTGTTTGCTTTTAGAACTAACTTTTCAGGTAGAATGGCAGAAAGAAAATTTTTAGACCAAACAGTAAAAAATCCAATGACATTCTGAATAGCAGTTATATATCTGTTAATCTTGAAGTGTCATTTTTGAGAAATTGAACTATTTAAAAAAATTTAAGATCATTTCTTCATTTTGCTCTAAAGAGTACCAAGTTAGTTATGGCCATTCTGAGTTCGAGGAGATAGGAATATTTCTGAATCATCCTTTCCGATAGTACTATAAATATTGTTACGAATTTTTGTATATTTGTAAATATTTCGTAGTGTTAATTTTGTACATAGATAAATTTATGTACATTTCGCATAAGGCAGTGCAATAGTTCGTCTTTAGTTTGCTTCCCCACAATGTGTGTCTTAATGCTTGATAACGAGTCCAAATTTGGAGAGAAATCGCCAAATGTCTCCAAACTTGGCGACATTTGCGGTCCCCATGTACATGTATAGGACTTTTCGACTACGATCTGGAAAGTTCTCCAAATATCTACCTCTAGAAGTTTCAAGAAGGTTCGTTAGTTGTTGACTGGAGTTAGTTGAGTCCGTTTGTCAGTTGAGTTACTGACTGAGTCCGTTAGTTGACTGGAATTACTGAGTTGAGATACTGAGTCTCAGTGAGCATTCAGAGAGTTCCAAAAGCGAACTATATTGCATTGTCTTTTGCTGTGATTTAGCAGTTGTGTGTCAAGTTTAACTGCTGTTTGTGCTCTATTGTTGTGTATAGAGCTGTATTGTGTCTACTAGAACGTGCAGTTCTGGAGTTGTAAAGGAATCTGTGAAGAGTTATATTGGAATAAATTTCTGCAAGTTTTGATCTGCTTTGGCTTCAAATCTTTCGAATCCATCCACGCAACAATATGTATTAACTAACAGTTTGAAGAATGAAGATAAATGCCTATTCTTCAATTTTTTATGTCCCATATCCTACGACAAAAATTTAATGCAAAGTTTAGTCACAAATTTCTAGCATGTCAAGGGGACTTGGTACGCCTTGTTTTAAAAAAAAAATTATAAAAATATCAGTTTTCTATTTGTTGGGTGCTTTTAAAATTTGGAACCTTCTCTTTATTTTGGAAAGTTTTTGAGCTGATCCGATCACTGCAATTGAAGAAAAATTATATCTTTGTGAAGAATTTAGCATAGCTGCAATATTTCCTTTAATGTTACGAGCACATTTTTCTGAGTTCGTGTTTTTTGGAATTACCACTTTACTCAAAATGCTAAAATTACAGCAATATGAATGAAATGACTTGAATTTTTTTGTGTCATTATAAAGATCTATTTCACAAAAATAGGCATGGATTTTTGAATAAAATATAAACTTTTTTTTACAAATTAAAATGTTGAAAAATATTCTTTTTTTAAAGCTTTTTTTACAATTTATCGTTTTTCTCGAAAACTATTTTACTTATTCAAAATCCGATAGCTAAGAAGTTAAAATATATTACTATAAAAAAAAAATTTCAATCAGGAAAAAATATTGAAACATGAAAATGAAGATACAATGTGAAATTTCATGTATATTTTTTAAAAAATTTAAATTTTGAAAATTTAGAGCATTATGTGATTTTTTTTAATAAAATTTAGTTTTTTCCACTTAATACTTGCAATTATGTAAACATTTTAATTTTGAAAGCTCAAATTAAAAAACATAGTTTTAAAGGTTCTAATTTCCCTTAATGTTGTTGTTAGAAAACTAATCTTGAACAGTATGTCTTTTAATATTCTGTTAAGAAAAAAAAAAATGGTAACGAGAGGGTGATTACCTGCACACTCGACGTGTGTGTATTCACAATTGTCCGGTTTCTTTATAAGATACATAAAAAAAAACATAAAATCTCGAGTTTGGAATCCCTGAAATCTACCAGGCCGACCAAACGGTATAGTGGTTAGCGTGATAGCTTCTAGACCGCGAGGTTGTGGGTTCGAGTCTCGTGTAAGGCATGGGTGTTTGTAAATGTATGCTGGCTTGTCTAATGACGAATGTTTCGGCGCATTATAGCCCTCGTGTTGCTGACGCCGCCAGATAATCTGAAAACAACCAACCAACTGAAATCTACCAGTGCTTTCACTCATAAATTTTAAAGTTCCAGTTGATTTTTTAAAAAGTAATAACTTGTTATATAATGATCTTGCGGAAAAATAATACTAAATCAACCGGTTGATTGGCTTCCACGCTCAACGACCTAGTTTTATGCACAACAATGCTAATCCAGGTCGGGACCTACAGCTTAATTTGGATTCCGAACCACAGCGAGCTTCCATGCATATCCCAGGATTCGAACCAGGCCCCTTTGGCATGCGAGGCCAGAGCGCTAACCCCACAGCCATCAGGTAAGCACTAACTCGCCCGGAATTGATTCTAGTAATTCATAGTACCTCTGCGTGAGATTAAAATAACTTGTCAAAACTTAAATAAAAGCCGCAAACTTACCAACTAATTTTACTATGTACTCCAAGTTGTTTTAATAATGAAAGATTTTTAAGCAAAATAAGTAATTGTTTTAATATGTTATCTTATTGAAATATTTATATTCTCATTTCAGGATTTCACACTACATATTGCTGGTTATAAGCATCATTATGATGTGTCTCACAATGTCTATTATACCATTTTGCCAAGCTCTTTGGGTTTTGACGTTTGTCCTGGCTATCATGGGTTTTTTCATGGGTACTATAGATACAGTAGCCAATGTCTCTATGATTAGAATTTATGGAAAAGACGTATCCCCCTTTTTACAGGTAAGTTTTATTTCATTCAGTTTTTAGCATTAAGGCACATTTAATAACAATGCCCAATATTTTATTAAAAAAGTAGCAATATTTATAGGTTATACTTTATTTGAAACTGGGTGATATTATCTATGAAAATTCCTTTAGTGTTTATTAAAAAGTAAAATATTAAAACTAAATTTACTACAATTTATTATAACTCATTGTTTGACCTTCTAAGTTTTTTAATATAATAAAAATTTAATTGAATGCATATTTTCTATGAATGTGTCTTTTATTATGCTTATGATTGCTTAAATAATTACTATTTAGATCGAAATTGAAATAAGCATTTAAGAGATATAAAACTTACAGATATAATATAGTTAATAATGAGAGCTGTTTTTAATGAGTAAATAAAGTAATGTATTGTTTAATCGGAATTTATGTAAATCATATATAATTATAAAACACTCATTGAAAATCAATATTTGCCTAAGCATTACTTTAAAACATACGAATATTTATACCAGGTAAAACAACGTTAATAGATATAAGTTTTCCGAGCCAAAGATCAGAAATCGTTTGCGCTTTTTCTCATTGAAAATCAAAATGAAGTGGGTTGCCAGACGAATAAGTTTGTTCTCTTTTTGGCAAGTTATGACATATTTGACAATCGGATTTTAGTTCAACTCATTCCAAGTCGATTATTGATCAGTTTCGGCCATTTTTGCCACGGCAGACCAGTGGATTCCTAATCTACTCACTTTTCTGTAATTTCTATAAAAAATTCAGAATGATGTTCGATGGGGTCCAAAAATTGCAGTCTTCTCTCGGACTATTACTGTTGTTGTAACTGGAATAAAAATTCTTATGTTTAAAACACTATTTCAGTAGATATTGTGTGAAAAAAAGCATTTTAGACTGAGAAACGATTGCAAGTTTAGGTACCCCATCGAACATCATTCTGAATTTTTTGTATAGAATGTGGAGAAAAATGAGTAGATTACGAACTTACTGGTGTGTCGTGACAAAAATGGCCAAATCATGTCGAAAATCAACTTTGTATAAATTTAACTAAATCCGATTGCCTAATACGCCTTAACTTGATAAATAATGAGCATTCTTTTTATTTGGTAACCCATCACTCATTAAATTTCAATTAAGAAGTTTGCCGACGATTTAGATTCTTTCACAAATGAGCCAAGTTATCAATAAATATTAGGTCACTTATGACGTAATTTATGGTGCCAATTTGGTTTACTTTTAAGAGATGCAAGTATACCGAGCCAAAGATCAGAAATCGTTTGCGCTTTTTCTCATTGAAAATCAAAGTGCGGTGGGTTACCAGACGAAAAAGTTTGTTCACTTTTTGCAAGTTATGACATATTTGGCAGTCGAATTTAGTTCAACTCATTCAAAGTTGATGTTGAACCAGATTCGGCCATTTTTTCTATGGCAGACCAGTGGATTCGTAATCTACTAAATGTTCTCTACATTCTATAAAAAATTCAGAATGATATTAGATGAGGTACTTAAACTTGTAGTCGCCTTTCGCACTATTAACATTGCAGTGATATCTAACAGTAGCATCTGGATAGCGCAAACTTGGTTATTGACTTGAAGTTGAAGAAGAGTTAACAATCTCCATGGAGATCTGTGTTAGCAGCTCTCACCCTAACTAATGAATTGTCTGATGGTAACCAAGAGCAACATTGCACAGAGTTAGATGGAGAAACGCATGGTGAAAATTTCATTATCCTCACAATTATTTACATGACCATCTTACCCTAAACATTTAAAGTACTTTGGGGAAAACCTTGATCGCATCCAGAACATTTCTGTGAAGGATGGTAAATTACAGGTGGTTATCAAAATAATGGGATCACCCTAGATTAGCGTTAGCCACTACGCGGCCCGCGACAGATATTTCTGCTGCTCGCCGGTACCACAAAGATATAAAAAAATAAATTTTCACGGCATGGACCTTTTCTTTTTTACATAGTTGTAATTTAGCTGAAATAATATGTGCTAACTATGTAGAACAGAGTTCTCTACAACGTGTCCGAAGAAACTATATGAAGAAGCTTTCAGCACTGTGGTTTTCTTCAAGATTAAATACAGGAATAGCTTAAATGAATCTCATTTGGACAATTTATTAAAACTGATTGCAACAAATACTGAAAGACATCGACTCTACCATAAATAAACTGAACGATTTCGACCTCCATTGTCTTACAATTGATACGGACTAAAACTGAGTAATCTGGAAGTACAATTTAAATACTTTTATCAAAAGTTAGGTCAAATCGCACTGTCATGTTGAAACAATATATTCACTTCTTTTATAGACTTTGATTTACTATAACGCAAACTATTATTTTTTTTTTACTTATTTGAAAGAAAAAAAAAAGGAATAAAATATCAATTGTAATTTTATTAAGATAAAAAAAAATCCAGTTTTCAGAAATGCTACATATTGTTAAATCGATAATAGTTCAAGTTACATATTTTGGTGCATCCGGCCCGCAAAAAGCACCAACATGTCATACGGCCCGCCTCTAAAAGTTAATGGCGAACACTGCCCTAGATTTATAAGGAATCCGGTTACTAACATGGAGTAGAACCTCTTTTGGCATACAGCTTGGATTCGTATGTAAATTGAATCATACAAGTACTGAATAGTGTTTAGAGCAATATTGTACTATTCTTCATTTCTTTTTAGACATTACAACCCGCTTCATGACCCGCCAATCTCTTTCACTCAGCTTCTCCTACCGTCCACTATTTTGCTTTACCGAGCTTATGTTGCTGCGTTGTGTACGCTGTCATGACTTTAGACACCTTACCTCTAAAAACACCTAAAAGCTGTAATGTTTCCGTCACAGTTGCTTCAGGTAGTCGGGCTCCTACAATTTGGCCTTTTTGAAACTCTGTGAGATCTGTCATTTTACGTTTTTTTAAAAAAAATCTCAAACGTATACAACTTCATTAAAGCTACCTCTCATACGCACCATGATATATACTTTTTATGCATAAAAATATCGTAGCTAGGATTATATTTTAATGCTCATGAAGCACTTTCTTAAATGTCACTTTTGTTCACGTGTGTTTCCCATCGATATAGATAAACAACTAGATAGACTGTTCCATTGTCAATGCAAAGAGAAAAACGCGCCGGGGATTGCGAAGCTGGTGGGATGATTAAGCAATCACAGTTCACTTTTATAGTTGGATGGGAATGCGAAAAACCTTGTTAAGTGTTAGAGTATATATTTTTTTTGCACATTATTACTAATTAAGGTCTACTGTTGACATTTCTGCTGTGTAGAACCCAAAATTTCATTTTCAATCCTCGGCAATCCGTATTTTTTATCCCACCAATTGCATATGGCAACGGCTTCATTTTCCCGGTGTTAGGCAGTCTATCCAGTTGTTTATCTATATCGATGGTGTTTCCATTATTTTGATAACCATCTGTACAAACTTATTCTTTTAAAATTGTAACCCTTTCTAACTGATACAATTACTTAGTGTGTTTCTTCCTCATTCATAACAAAACATAGTGTTGTTGAGAGTAATAACAAATAATCAATAAATAACGAAGAAGCAAACAACCTGAAAAAATGCATACTTGTCGATTACGGTAACTTCGTCAGGGGATGACTACCATAATCGACGCCAAAATGTTGTTGAGAGTAATTCTAAAAATCCTCCCCCAGATTACGAGTTGTTTCATTTGAATATTGTTGCAGGCACTTCATTTCTTTTACGGAGTTGGAGCATTTATCAGTCCTATGATAGCTCAACCATTTTTGCTGAATGAGGATTGTTCCCCTTTCATTGACAACACCACTACTCCAGTGCACATTTTGGATTTGAATGAGACACTTCCAGCCAAAAATTTAGTCGAAGCGCAGAAGATGACGCACATTGACAATGTTTTTTGGATTATGTCAGCTCTGATGGTGAGTATATTTTAAGAGATTATCTAAAATTTTATAGGCAAGTAGGCTTTTCACAAAAATGAAAAGAAAGTAGTAATACCTTTTTAATTCCGTAACAACACAAGTATTTTAACATGTTAAAATACTTGTGGTGTAACGTAATTAAAAAGGTATAACTAGTTTCCTTTCATTTTTTGTGAAAAGCCTACTTGTGTATAAAATTTAGTAAGAATATAAAAAATGAGTATTATAATTTGTTTTAATCCTTGATTAGGCGCGTGACCTGTTAGTCAAGTCGAGTGAAGGCCAAATGTCCCCCAAAATTCAAATTTTTGTGCATACCATTGAATTCGTGACGAAATATCAAAGATGGTATTTTGGTTGGTTGGTTGAACTTCAGGCTGGGAGTGGACAGGAAGGACTTAGTGAACTTGCACCTGCCTCCGCGTACATATGTGAAAGAACCAACTCTCTGGAACAGGTTAAGGTAAAAAAAAAAAAGGGGGGGGGGGGTTGTTAAATCATTTCGGTGCAGAAGGAATTTTGTGATGTTGCCATTTCAATGCTTTCTCCAGCAGATGGCATTTTAATAAAAAACACAACGTTATTGATTAGAATAAATCAATAATTTATAAATATTTATAAAATAACTTTAAAAAAAAAAGAAAAAAAAGTAACATGTAAGAAAGCTTTGATCATGGGCTGTCATCTATTGAGAAATTGATTGTGGGGGACATTTGTCAACCTCGCGACTAATCAAAGGTTAATCATACGAGTATACATAAAGGATGATTTGCACTTTACCAGTCAGCTTACCAGTTGGGGTCGCAAGTATATAAATGACGGCGACCATGTAAAAGCTATATCTGAGTCTCTGGAGGTTGGTTTATTATTGGTGTGCCAGTAGCTGGAAGCTCTGGTAGATCAAAAGTTTTCTATTTGCTGGCGCATCAAATCTCGTCGCCTGTGTTCTCACGTGACCACTAAATGACTGTATAATGTTCGCTCAATAGCTGGATTGCACAAGTTGCTGGCACTATATAAACTTAAACTTGGCATTTTAATCAATACGCGATTTAACCAGTTGATTTCAGGCTGTTAATCGATGAAAGTTTAATTTAAAATTCCAAGAGTTTGTGACGACCTCAAATAACAGATAAAACTTCGGTGCATAGGAGTACTCTTTTGCACTGCGGTAAAGTATCTGTCTCGAGATCCAATGGTCTCGTGATCGAGATCCGTCGCCCGCAATGAAAGCTGCATACGCTTTAATGGTGACCCGGACGTGATTTGAACATGCAACCTTCTGATCACGTCCGGGTCACCAATAAAGCGTATTGCAGCTTTCGCTGTGGGCGACGGGTCCCGATCCCAAGACCATTGGAACTCGAGAGAGAGATACTTTACCGCTGTGCAAAAGAGTCCCTAATAACCATGTGACGAGTATGTGACGAAAAGCGATATCGCATAGAGATCACGCGATGTCACGGCGATATCACACAGGGGTCACATAGTCGTCCAATGTCCGTTTTAGAGGGGGTTTTGCGACGTAACTTTGTGATATCGCTGCGATATCGCTTTTCGTCACATTGTGACATTGGGGACGAATTTGCGATTTTTGCGATATCGCATTGTGATCTGTATGTGATCTTAGTGATTTTGGCGACATCTATGTGATTTATGTGATCTTCGCAACGAAAGCTTTGTCACTGCGATATCGCTTTGTGACCTAAATGTGATCTTAGTGATTTTGGCGACATCCGTGTGATTTATGCGATCTTTGCAACGAAAGCTTTGTCACTGCGATATCGCTTTGTGACCTAAATGTGATCTTAGTGATTTTGGCGACATCCGTGTGATTTATGCGATTTTCGCAACGAAAGCTTTGTCACCGCGATGTCACATTGTGATCTGTATGTGATCTCAGTGATTTTGGCGACATCCGTGTGATTTATGCGATCTTCGCAACGAAAGCTTTGTCACCGCGATGTCACATTGTGATCTGTATGTGATCTCAGTGATTTTGGCGACATCCGTGTGATTTATGCGATCTTCGCAACGAAAGCTTTGTCGCTGCGATGTCACATTGTGACCTAAATGTGATCTTAGTGATTTTGGCGACATCCGTGTGATTTATGCGATTTTCGCAACGAAAGCTTTGTCACCGCGATGTCACATTGTGATCTGTATGTGATCTCAGTGATTTTGGCGACATCCGTGTGATTTATGCGATCTTCGCAACGAAAGCTTTGTCACTGCGATATCGCTTTGTGACCTAAATGTGATCTTAGTGATTTTGGCGACATCCTTGTGATTTATGCGATCTTCGCAACGAAAGATTTGTCGCTGCGATATCGCTTTGTGACCTAAATGTGATCTTAGTGATTTTGGCGACATCCGTGTGATTTATGCGATTTTCGTGACGAAAGCTTTGTCGCTGCGATATCGCTTTGTGACCTAAATGTGATCTTAGTGATTTTGGCGACATCCGTGTGATTTATGCGATTTTCGCGACGAAAGCTTTGTCGCTGCGATATCGCTTTGTGACCTAAATGTGATCTTAGTGATTTTGGCGACATCCATGTGATTTATGCGATTTCCGCAACGAAAGCTTTGTCGCTGCGATATGGCTTTGTGACCTAAATGTGATCTTAGTGATTTTGGCGACATCCATGTGATTTATGCGATTTTCGCAACGAAAGCTTTGTCACTGCGATATCGCTTTGTGACCTAAATGTGATCTTAGTGATTTTGGCGACATCCGTGTGATTTATGCGATCTTCGCAACGAAAGCTTTGTCACTGCGATATCGCTTTGTGACCTAAATGTGATCTTAGTGATTTTGGCGACATCCGTGTGATTTATGCGATCTTCGCAACGAAAGCTTTGTCACTGCGATATCGCTTTGTGACCTAAATGCGATCTTAGTGATTTTGGCGACATCCATGTGATTTATGCGATTTTCGCAACGAAAGTTTTGTCACTGCGATATCGCTTTGTGACCTAAATGTGATCTCAGTGATTTTGGCGACATCCGTGTGATTTATGCGATCTTCGCAACGAAAGCTTTGTCACTGCGATATCGCCTTGTGACCTAAATGTGATCTTAGTGATTTTGGCGACATCCGTGTGATTTATGCGATTTTCGCAACGAAAGCTTTGTTGCTGAGATATCACATTGTGATCTGTATGTGATCTTAGTGATTTTGGCGACATCCGTGTGATTTATGCGATCTTCGCAACGAAAGCTTTGTCACTGCGATATCGCTTTGTGACCTAAATGTGATCTTAGTGATTTTGGCGACATCCGTGTGATTTATGCGATCTTCGCAACGAAAGCTTTGTCACTGCGATATCGCTTTGTGACCTAAATGCGATCTTAGTGATTTTGGCGACATCCATGTGATTTATGCGATTTTCGCAACGAAAGTTTTGTCACTGCGATATCGCTTTGTGACCTAAATGTGATCTCAGTGATTTTGGCGACATCCGTGTGATTTATGCGATCTTCGCAACGAAAGCTTTGTCACTGCGATATCGCCTTGTGACCTAAATGTGATCTTAGTGATTTTGGCGACATCCGTGTGATTTATGCGATTTTCGCAACGAAAGCTTTGTTGCTGAGATATCACATTGTGATCTGTATGTGATCTTAGTGATTTTGGCGACATCCGTGTGATTTATGCGACTTTCGCAAAGAAAGCTTTGTCGCTGCGATGTCACATTGTGATCTTAGTGATTTTGGCGACATCTATGTGATTTTCACAACAAAAGCCTTGTTCCTGCAACATAATTATACAAAAAATTCACAATTAATTTTTTTTATCAACTACCTATATCTGCTTCAAGTACCTACTCTCACTATGAAGAGGCTCAGTATCTTTTCTTTACGTCAAATATTTTTTAATACTATGGTAATATAATTTATACTATCAAGGCCAGTCATTACTTTAATGACTGGCCTTAATGGTATAATCATAGTATTAGAAAATATTTGAATATTTTCTAAAAGTATGAACTTTTCTAAACTTAATATACATGAACTTAATGGTATAATAAATTAAAGAATCATAGCATTAGAAAATATTTCTTCGTCTTCAACAAGACTTTGGGAAGTAAAAACTAGTCTCCTATATTAAAAACCAATGAAACAGTTAACTACCTAATTAGCCTTTAACCAAGAGAATTTATCCATTCCAATAGATTTCTCAGCTAAATATATACCTTAAAAATAAGACAAAACATGACTAAATCTATTAAAGCACAATGTAATGTATCTCATACATCTCAATTTTTCTTTTAAACAGATTACAATGTTGTTTTGCCATTTTGTGCAAATCTTCTCCTTTATAAGTTTAGCATAAAAGAAAAATACAAAACTAAAAACAGGTTGAACAAATCAAGCAAAAATGGAAATATGCAATTAAAATAAGAGTAAAAACATAAAAAGGTAATAAGTTTATTTTATTGAACACAAAGCAAACATATTCTTTGTTACACTAAATATTGCAGAATGCTTTTCTTTTCAGCAAAGTATCTGTCCATCTGACTGCCAGGAATTAAGCCACTTCCTTCAATGTAGCCTATTCTTTCTTCGTGTTTCAGAGCATTAGGTGTAGGCTTTGGACCTAGAAAATAAAAAATAGGTTATTCTTAAATTTTAGTTTAAAATACACCATTTTTAAAATTGCCACTCACAATACAATTTTAAAAATCTAATGCAATTATAGCACAAGATGCTAGTTAATAAAAATAAAAATTCTGTGCCAACTTTAAGTATTCATAACAAGGTTATAATAGTAATTAAAATGTGTAATGCCAACATAAATAATTGATAATTACACTCAATTTTGATATTGTTACAAGTGATTATTTACAGCTTCCATCACTGTAATCCATTAATTGCTAAAAAATTAATTTGGAATATTATGACTTACTATTTTCTGATTTTTTTTTTTTAAATATTTTTCCCCTTACCTTTGTAAAACTAAAACTGATAAATGGTATACCAATTAAAAAGCTAAAACACCTCTGCTTCTGACAAATAGTTTATTTACAATTGCACATATTGCTATCTGTTTGACAAATAATTTATTGTTTTTGGCTTTCAATGAATATGCAGTAGGAAATATGTTAACTCGATCTGGAAATGATCCTCTTTTCACTTGTGAGACTTAAAACTACAAAAAAAAAAAAAAAAAAAAAAAATTGTTTTAAAACAGTTTTTAATTTTAAACATTTCCCTCCATTATTTCTTAAAATATATAACTTATATATTAAAAAAGTTCCATTGAATTGAATAATGGATTCATAAGATACAATTTATCACTAGACGACCAGATATCCGAGCCATGCCAAGTTCTGTCTTTCAAATCAAGGTTCAATACATATCTTAGTAAAAGAATACAATACCTAACGCTGATATTTATGTTTATCTATGACTCACTCTGATAACAGAGGTTTTATCAGACTAATACTTCCTAATTAGTGAAAAAAAAAATCCATTTTTAATTATTGCTAAAAAATTGACTTGTTACTGAAAGTTGTTACGTCCAACAACCATTTGGGACCTCTAATTCCCCAAAATTGATATTTAAGAACACTATTATTAAAAGCAATAAATTTGGCAACAGTAAGTGATTTTAAAAAAATAAGGCAATTTGAGGGGCTTCAAACGACTGTTCGAAGAAGATGCCTGCTATACTTTTTGTTACTTTTAGAGTTTTGCAACAAAAGATAAAATAAAAAATTATAGTGTGCTTTTATTTTACTATCTAATTGTCTATCATTAGAAATTTTATACAAAAACTAGTTATATCACAGAATAACTAGACAACTGTTATAACTAATTATTTCACAATTTAACCTCTACGATATGTTGTTTCAAACTTTGCTTAAAGTACTTCAGTCCTTATATAGAAAAACTAATTTCACTTTCATACATTGACAATAACACACGCATAACATATATGGTCCAATTAGAGAATTCAAAAGCTAAAAAAAAAAAACATCCTCAGACTTAACTTTTTCCTTAGTGGCATTATTGTATTTCTTCTAAATCAATTACATTTTATAGAAGATTTATCTGAAGACTACAATTTCTTGAAATTTGAAAGAAATTAATGCTGTTATGTTCAATTAGTATTGCAAAATGTTGACAGCAGCCATACTTAACCATCTATGTAACACTGTTCTTGCTTCATGGATTACATAAATATTTTTAGGTATATATATATTTAGATATACAAACAAAATAAAATGAAAAACGGCAGAAATTTGGAATTTCATCAGGGGGCAACTTTCAGGGTGTTTAGCAACTTGGAACTTCAAAAAAAGGGACTAAGGGACCAAAAGTTTGAAAAAAAGGTACTTGTAAAAAAAAAAGGGACTTTTACACAAAATTTGTTTTTATAGCATAGAAAAAAATGCCTAGTATTCAGTACTTACAATTTAAGGGGTTGAATTAAAAATTATTTGTCCAAGTGCAAACTTTGCACTCCAAACATTCATCTGGAATGCCTATTAAAAAGAAAAGAATTATTGACTGTATATTACTAAAAAAAACACTGAAAATTATGATTACCACATTTTTAAAATTGTAAACAGACAGAACGCAAATAACAATTTTGGAGTGCAAATTTCACCTTTGCATCGGATTATTTCAACACATGATTGAACACTAGAATTCTTACGATCTGCAGAAAACCTATATTTAACACCAAAAAGTGCTTATTCATTCGAACTAAGAAGAGAGCTACTTAAAAACATGCACGACCATCTTTTTCATTGAGAGTTAAAAACATTCTCTCATTCCATCAGGTGGATAACCTTAGAGTTATTCCTCCAACTTTCCCCATTTCACCTTGGCATCATCATGAAACTACAATTTTTAACCCTTTCTCAAATTTTAAAAAGTCTGAAACCCCTGATACTGTTTTTAAAAGTATCTTTTATGATCATCATAATGATTTTTCTCATTTCAAATCTATTTTTACTGATGGCTCAAAAAGCCAGGGCTATGTGGGTTCGGCTGCTGTTAACGACAATGTTACCTTGTCGATAGAGCTACATCCCAGCTGCTCAATTTTTTTCAGCTGAATCCCGTGCCATTCTGCTAGCTCTAGATTTTGTTTAAAAAAACTCATATAAAATGTGAATTATTTACACGGATTCTAAGAGCTGTCTAGACACTCTTGGCAATCCTTTTTCACAAAATCATCCATTCATTAGGGAAATTTTAACCCATCATTCCAGACTTTTAAACAAAGGTTTTCAATCTTCTTTTGTTGGATCCCTGGTCACTTGGGTATCATGGGTAATGAGGGCTCCGATGTTATTGCTCAAGCTGCATCCGGAACTGTGACCAATGTGCTTTATCTTGATGATGCTTTAAAAGTATGTGCAAAGGCTCTCTTCGGCACATGGCAGGCCATGTGGGATACAGAGCCCACAAACAAACTACGCACTTTGCAGCTTTACCCATGTTCACCTTCTGCTGGCAGAAGATGCACCCACATGTTCCTTGTGTAATATTAATTTTTCAGTTTATCATATTTTAACAGAATGCCCATCTTTTAATGCAATAAGGCAACACCTTTTTAAAACATGTCATCCCTCATTATCTTCACTGTTAGATTCACCACCTCATACTAACCTTTTTAAATTTTTACAAGCGATTGGTTTTATCACCTCATATAATTTATTGATTTTTAAAAATACTTTATTCAAACTTTAGTCCAGATTCTAAAAAATTTTAAACTGGCTATAACCCTTTCTTTTTGAAATAATTTTAAAGGATTACTTGGTTTCGGCGCAGTATGGCCTTGAAGTTGCTCTTGCGCCAGAAAAAAACTAAACCAAATCGATTACATGACCTTTGACCTTGACGATTCGATATAGAACCAAACCAGTTCTGTAAACAGCATTCAACCAATCAACGCTGATTCATGTAACTGGACATGACAGGGATTCCTGGTCTGCTTATCTTTCCTCTTGCGTTCGACAAAGAAGGAAAAAAGCGAAATGGCGTGTTTTGGTCACGTGGTACAAATATATTTTAAAAAAAGGGACTAAAGGGACCAAATGTTAAAAAAAGGGAACAAAAGGGACCAAAATGAAAAAAAGGTACTTTAAGGGACTAAGGGACCAATGCTAAACGCCCTGAACTTTTTAACCTAGCAGCATATGTACTGGTAATTTTTTATAGCTTTTTTTTATATCTGGTATAGCTTTGATGTTTTTGATTTTACATTTGTAATTTCATTTTTTTCCTTTTGTTATGTATATATATACACATACATACATATATATACATACATATATATATATGCATATATATACACATATACATACATATATATATATATACATATACACATATATGTAATTGTGTTAGGACCATGTCTGTTACATGTAATTATTAATATTTGTTTTAATGTTATGCGTGCTATTTTTGAAATAAAATTATTTTGAACATTATGTAATGATTTATTTTTACAGTTAAAAAATATATATATATAATTTTTATTCAAATTTGATTAGTTCAGAGATAAGTAAGAAGCAGATATTATAAGTAATTTTAATTGTGGTTCATTGGAGCAAAATTAAATTTTTGTACAGAATAATCCTCTGCATATAAAAGGAAAGTTTAATTTTTCACAAAATGATATTCTACCTACTAAAAGATGATACATAGTGTAACAATAGTTGGAAACTCATAAAGCCAATACTTGGAAAATATTATAGTTTTAACTTTTTCTTTTCATTAAATGAGAGTTTCTATAATGCATATACTCTTAAACTTTACAGTGTTAATAAAACTAAACACATTCATGTGAAAAAAATATGTGTCAAAACAAGCGCTTAGGAAAGTAGGCAGGATACATTCGCTTCCAAATTTTTTGTTATCTATTAAAATACAAAAATCAATAATTTGTTTTGCTTAAAATTGCAACTTTAAATGGTATTTTGAATTTGAATTTCATAACTCCTTCCGAAAAATATGAGCAATATGAATGTGAATATGAAAAATATGAGCAATACTGTTTTAACATGGGTGTTCCCCATTGTTACCACATGATAGTGTTCACTTTTACCAATGTTGTTTAAATATGAATCTTCCACATGAGTGTTCAATCTTGATTCTTGCCAATGTTGTTTCAAGACATACTTTCCAGAAAATCTGTTTCTACAGCACTAGTTCTTGGGCTCAAGAACTATAGTGCTGTAAAAACAGCATTATGGGATGTGTGTCTTGAAACAACATTGGCAAGATTCAATATTGAACACTCATGTGGAAGATTCATGTTTAAACAACATTGGTAAAAGTGAACACTATCATGTGGTAACAATGGGATGCATCCATGTTGAAACAACATTGACATTCAACGTGGAAACCACATGGGCAAAAATGAACACTCATGTGGAAACAATGTGACAAATCCACGTTGAACCAATATTGACATTCAACATTGAAACCACGTGGGCAATAGCTAGCATGTGGAAGCATGTGGATATCTACGTAGAAACAACGTTGGCACTCAACATTGTATCCACGCTCCTTTAAGTGAACACTTCCGCTTGAAAACAACGTTGCAGTTCCAAGTTGAAACAACATTGTGCATGTTGGTATTTAACGTTGACATCACATTGAAACAACATGGTTGCGTTGCTTGGGATATATATACATACATAAATACATATAGTAATTTCAAAACAATAAAGAATTTAAATTGAAATATTTTTAGTTAAAAATTAATATTGTGCATGGATAGTCAATGGAATTGAAGTTAATGATTCAAATATATTTGAATCATAAGCAAATTGAAATTGTCTAGAGTTTTAGTCGAGAGTTTAGTGATTTTATAGACCAGGTAGTCTCTATTCTATAAATTCTATTCGACTATTATGAAAAGAATGTTTTTTATGCACACTTTTCCTGCACAAAAATTATAAAATGAGTAAAACTACATGAACAATAATGGCATTTTTCATTTAAAAAATTTTAGCCAGAAAACTAGTTTTGCTATCAAAAGAGTAATTTACCTGTTGACTATTATAATCGTCTTCAGCTCCATGTTGTCTTTTCATTGTTCTTGCTTTATCCATCTGGTTTAGCAGGTTCTTGTCCCATGTCAGATACTTCTCCATGAACCATCAACTAAATTCTCCCCAAAGGTGCTTTTGAGAAACTTTCTCTTAAATATGGCAAGGACCTATTGACTACAAAATAGTAAAAATTAGGTGACTGATTTTTTGGATAACAGATCATTTATATGATAAAATGTGGTACCAGCATCATAACAGCCATATGAAACCAGGAAAGAATGCTATTAAACACAAAACTATAGATATTTTATATCACAGGTTTTACAAATAACCTTACTTAAGAGTAATATTACACTAAAGTAGGTCTGAACCTAAAGTTTAGAAAAAGTTATACATTTTGAATTGATGATCATTAACACGAGATGAAACATTTTGAATAGTGAATTTTCATCATCGGTCATCACAGCTTCACATGTAGCTCGGATATCAGCAGAGCACTTTTACCAAAATACGATGATTGCTAAGATACATTCAAAAAGGAAATAAGATATATGTTTGAATTAAACTAGAGATGATGTCTTGACTAATAAGCTGCAGTATGCTTATCGGATAACAGAAGAAGAGGTAAAATTATGCCTTGTTTAATAAGAAGACACGTAAGACATAATAATGTACAACCTCAAAAAACAATTACCATATTTTTTATGGCATCACAATGTAAAAAAAACAAAACAATCAAGCTATTTCAATATGTTGCAAAAAGATACTAATCAAAAATTGATTTTAGCAATAAGTTTTCTATAATTCAACAAGATGAGGTTTAAAGTACCCACTTGTAACAAAACCAGGTTATATTATATACAGCTTGTATATGCTACTTAGAAAAGGTACTTTGCTATGCTATTGTGCTTTATTCTATCCATCATGATAAATAGCAGAGCATTTTTGTAACTTCCTATTAATTGAGGAGACATACCAAGAAAGCATACAAAATTTTTCATCAACAAATTTCCTGATGGAGCAGGGCAACCTATAAACTGGCATTTTTTTGTGGCCTCTTGAGGGAAGGGAGTAGTAGATGATAGATAGTTTATGAATTATGATGTTGTTACAGATGCAAATACCTTTGTTAAATATATTATATCGGCGGAATTTGCCAAAAATACAAAAACTAATGTCATTTTTTTTACAAAGAAAAAGTAGAAAATGCCTTGAGGAATTGGATAAGATCTGGAATTTAGCGGAGTTTTGGATAAGATCTGTGATGCGCAACCAATTCCACTAACACGGAGAGTGCATTGTGTCGTATCAGTTTCTTCATAAACCATAAACTGCTTAGTGACTTTTAATTACCCTCAAGGTAAAGTTGTCTATACATCAAAGAAAATGGAGAGTGATATTGTACAACAAGTAAAAAATAAAGTTATTGTCACATGATGAATATTACCTCAGGAAAGTGGTATGCTGCATATTGGAAAGAATAATCACTAGTTTATTGGCCGGGCACTTAACGTTAGTCTTAATGAAGACAAATTCTCATACATCTACCAAACTAAGCCATCTAAAAATCAGTTTTAAGAGGCTTAAACCTTTATTATCCAGCCACACCCCTCAACTGTGTATTACCGCATGATTTTTAACACATTGAATCAAAAGTTTGAAATTTGTAACTGCATATAGTATTTTGTTTATTATCCTATTTTTAGTTTACTTTTCATAAGTATTTAAATGCTTAAGTTTATGTTCTGTGCTTAGTCACCAGATTTATTTGATTGTAGACATATACTGTGGGTAAAAAAAGTCTCAGTACGGAAGCCAAAGTTACAAATAAATTAGCAAAATTTCTACTCTTTTGCTTCATATCTTCAGTAACTACTGAAATTATGTTTAATTTGGTTCTTTAAAATAAGTTTAAAATAAATGTCTGTTTTTACAAAACGCAGCAAGTATTTAAATTGAAATACTTGGGAGATATTGCTTAAGTCGCACATGGCTTAAAAATTTATAAAAATATTGAAGGGACATCTCAAACGGTGAGAAATATTATTAAAATAGCGGGTCTGAATGAACTTGCAGCCCGTAAGAATCCTTAAACAAGTACCTGTAACAGAAAAAAATGCCTTGAGTTTGCAAAAAAGCATGTAAGTTATCAGTTATCTTTCTGTGAATCATTTCTTTTTAATGATGAATTAAAATTTAATATCCAAGGGTCAGATAATCGAGTTATGGTCTGGATAAAACCAAACAAACAAATGTTAATTTAGAATTTATGTGGAACTGTCAAACACAGTGGAGGAGGTGTTATAGTATGAGGGTGTATGAGAGCTGTTGGTGTGTCGCAATTTACGTTATGTAGAAGGAAACAAGCATAAATACGTGTATCTTGAAATTCTAACACAAAATGTCTTAACCAGTGCACATAAATTGTCACTTGGGAAATTGTCTTCCATGCTTTTGTTAATTCTTAAGCCAAGTGCGACTTGAGGTGCACTTATTCGCGGATTAAATTGAACCTTGCAATAGGATATTTCTTTTATGAAAGCGTTTTAGCTTTGAAGATCTTCTGGATCAAACTCTATCCTCAAAAGTTTGAAGCTCACAGTGCCTTTCAATAATATATATTAAAGATTTCGCCAATTTTTTTCATAGATAATCCATCATTTCATAACTGGGTAAATTCCTAGTTCACATTTATGGGTTGGCACACTTTTGAAAAGTTGGCGACAAAGCCAGAATGTCGCCAATTCGGAATTCCAATATGAAAAATTGAGAAACGAACCAGCTCTATGATTTGTGGTATAGAAAGGTTGAAGCCAAAGCACGTCAATAAAAAAAATGGGGTTGCCAAATTTAGAACTGTATCGCCTACAAAACAGCGCCAAATCGGCTTGGCGATATTTTAACGTCAACTAGGAATAGACCCATAACTGAATTACCAACTCACAAATGGATTTAGGAACTCTATTTTAAGACAATCAGCTACAAGCTAAAATTAAACAATTGCTGCTATCATGTCTTCATAACACTTGCGTACACTTCAGCTTGGAAAATTTATTGCAAATCTGTTATGGAAGACATCAGAATTCATTTTCATATTGCATACGAAAACTTTTTTTGCATGGCACTTAGCAATATCTCCTAAATATTTCAATTTAAATACTTGCTGCGTTTTGTAAAAACAGACATTTATTATTAACTTATTTTAAAGAGTCAAATTAAACATATTTCAATAGTTACTAAAGATATGAAGCTAAAGATTAGAAATAATGCTAATTTATTTGTAACTTTGGCTATCGTACGGAGACTTTTTTTACCCACTGTAATTAACTCAGTTTGAGAACACATTTCTGATAAAGAAAAGTTTAATTGACTAAAAATAATTTTAAGTTAAATAATAATAATAAAAAATAAAAAAACACTGATTACCATGCTTTGATTTGATTTGGTGGTGGTTTTGCTGGATTATGCTTCCTGGGAGACCGATTACCATGCTTTGGAGCTGTGTTTTGGAGAAACAACGTATTGTCAAATAGAGTATTGCCACTGCATATATCTAAAACTAAGACAATTTATGTATGGTTACGTCATAGTCAATTGCTTATACAACGTATAAATAAAATGGATATTTTTGATTGGTTTAAAATTTGAATATGTTTTTAAATCTGTACTTTTCATTAGTTGTGTTTTGATACCATGTGCTTCAAAAATTTCTTTTGTCATGAAATGAAAAATTTTACTTCTTAATTAGTTTCCGAATTTCTGATTTCACGTATTTTCCTTTTCTTTTTAATTATGTGTTATTTTTTTATTGACATGCTGAGTTATATAACGAATTGAAAAACTCGTTTCAATCAAATGCATTCACGTGCATTATTAAATATAAATATGCTCAGCTTACAAATTTCCTAAGTTACATATAAGCACACACAATGAATTTATTTTCTGATTACAACACGATATGCTTATAAATATTCTAGAGCAGCGTTTGCCATTAACTTTTAGAGATGAGCGGTATAAGTTATGTTCCAGTTTTTTGTGGGCCACAGATTTTTACAGAATATGCCAAAATGATTCCTATATATATATATATATATATATATATATATATATATATATATATATATATATTTTTTCATTTTTAGGAGTTTAAAAAAATATTCTCATTGATTATCTTAGCTAAGATTATCAAGTTTTAGATTATTAAGAAAAAACTATTATAAACTATTCAAGTTTTAGATTATCAAGCATTAGATTATCAAGTCTAAAAAAATAAGCGAATCTTTAATTAAAACCTGTCTATTGTGTTTTTTTGTGACTTCTGACTTGACATAATATTCAATAAAGGTATTTAAATCATAATTTCCATATATTCTGCTGATTTATTCGATATCATCAATCTTACTGATCATGTTATTCATTTGCTTAAACTAATCATGGACGTATTTGTTAAAGTTTAAGCTGACTTATGATGGATTTTAGTGTATTTGTAATTTGGCAAGTAGCAAGGACTCTTTATCCGAATGATATACATTTTTGCAAGTAGTGTTTTTCATATTCATATAAATTGTGTGATCAGTTTACATCAGCATCATATGTCCAGAAAACACTCAAATCTAAACATGTTATTTTAATAAATTTTGTTTGCTTAATTGTATAAATATGAGGGGGGGGGGGGGTAATAGATATTTTATTATCTATCCATAACATCCAGGATATATTTTTCAAAAGTCAGGTTTATACAGAATTCTGATATCCAAAAGATATGTCATATATGCATCGTTTATTGCATTAAAAATATATTCGTTTTCGGTATACAATGCAATTTATTTGTCTGGAATCCTTGTAAATCTATTACTTATTACTTTCAATTACCCATGTGTATACATAGGGTAATGAAAGTATAGTATTCAGTAAAAAAAATGTGTTTTTTTTTTTGTTTTTGTTTTTTTGCATTTCTCTATGATTTGGATTATCCTGAATTCAAAACTGTTATCTAGAAAAAATGTGTCTGTGTGTCTGTGGTCAGCATAACTCCCGAACAATTTGACCTACGATATTCAAATTTGGTGTGGAAGTTGATGATGGCACAGGGATCTACCATTAGGGTTTTCGTCAAAACCGCGCATGCAAATAAGGTAGTTGCCATTGAAAAAATAGTGTTTTTCAGTAATTGCTAAAAAACGTCTCAAACGATTTTGTTCAAAATTGCTGTGATAATTCCTCTTGAGGTGTTCTAATCATCCCCACCTCCGAAATTCCCGTAAAAATGTTTGAATGGCGTAAAAAGTTGAAAAATGAATGCCTTTAACACAGAGTTCTCTTTCCTTGAGCATACCTCATCAACGATTGTTTTTTCTTCTCTCCTCAGTTTCACTTATGGGAAACGATAATATACGAATTATAGAAAAGTAAATTGCCTAAATCATCATTTTGGCGAATTTTTTTTTTTAAAGACCCATGCAAGAATTATCGCAAAAAATATCACCTAACTGGCCATTTTTGCTAAATGAATGATGAAAATATAAAAACCGTAAATGACACAAATCCACATCAGTATTATAGGGTAATTGAAAGTTGTGCGATGTTCAACACGCCTAGTTTTTATTATAATTATAGTCTATATTAAAGAAACGTAACTTTACAATCGAAATTACATCTTCCACATTGAAAAACTGATTAATTCAAAATCGAAAATCTGACTAAAATTTTATAATGATTTGTTCGAAATTCCGATAAGATGATAATTTTTATCATTCATTCCAATATTCAACAAATTTATTTCAACAAATATTTTTATTGCTTTGAAAAGAAATTCATTTCCGGAATACATGCAGTTTGGATATCCGGAATCCAAATAAATTAATAGTTAACTTTTACTGTAATTATAGTAAATAATGGTGAGTTTTTTCTTGAAATAACTTACTGAAAGGCATCCGGCCAATATTGATTATATTATTCAAAATCGGAAATTTGATTTTAAATTTTTGTAATGGTTTGACAATTCGGATAAAAGTAACCTGGAATTTGGTTTATAGGCCAAATTAAAATAACTTCGTGAATTTTACCAATTGTAAAATCGTATAAAACGAACAACTATGACATTTGATTCTTTTATAGCAAAATTCTAATTTCTCATGAACCAGAATAACATCTAATATCGCCTCTGTTTACATCTGTGCATGGAATGTATTTTCCTCTATAATCATGGCACATTCGCAATCTACCATTTTATGCACAAAATGGTGAACGCTCAAGTCAATGAGATTCTGACCGTTCAACTTTTACCCGGAATTTAATACTGGCACAATTAAACGATCACTATGAATTGTTGCAATTGAAATTATTAAAACCAAAATATATATATATATATAAAAATTATTATTATCTGCTCTCGAAAAGCATACAAACATTAATTAAATTAAGAAAATTTAAAATAAATATGGTATCCTTTATTTTGTCCTTGCAAAAAGTAAGAATTAAATTTTGCTGAATACTATAAAGTAGTTTGCATTCTATTATTATTAAAAACTCTTTAACAATCAATCAAGTATTAAATCCGCAGTACCAAAATAAATTTGTCGCATCAATAATTTTGTTTCAGTTTTATAATTGTGTTGTTTAGATTGACCAATAACCGAACGATCAAATTCAAAGGGAATTCTTTGACGATTTGCATTTCAATTCCTACATTATTTTCTATGTTTTATAAGTTGTTACCGTCAATAATGTATTAAATCCGGCATTCTATAGAATACCTGCACCTAGGCATTTTAAATTATTCCGAAAATTAGCCGGCAAAGTATAAAACGATTAAACATTTCACGCATTGCTCAGGCATTCTAAGGAATGCCAAATGACAAACCGACCAAGTATAAAATACATCACCAATTTTTTGTATAGTTCATATAAATAACGATTTTACTTTTTATAAGAAATAAAGTTAAGTGAAATTGAAATTAAGTAAATTATCAACTTTCTTGGTACAACAAAAAGGTTAATATTTTATTTTGTTTCATTAATAAAATTCATATTTTTTTTTTTTTATTACTTAAATTCTTTTTTTAAGTATTTTAAATAAAAGCTTTTTCAAGGGCTGTTTTTCATTATTTTTTCAAAATTACAAATGTATTGTTGAGGAAGAACATTTTTTTTTTCTTTTCAAAGTTTTATCATGGCTCTTTTTCATACTTTGCTAAAAAGGCCGGTCATTATATAAGGTAGATCGGCATTTCGTACGTTGCCGGTCATGTGTTCTCAAACATACTTTTCTTGACGAGGGGCGAAGAATGAAGGAACAAGGGACAAGAATGAGCAATGAAATCCCCATCAGAGTTTTCAGAATCTGACCTTGAAAGGACCCACAGAAAGAGTGGCAGCAAATGATCAACGACACGTTCTGTCGAAAATCTGACCGGTTCGTGACGTCACTCCCCGTTTTCAAGTGAACGCTGGATCACGGGACGCTTTCCTAGGAAACCAGGGCTTTAAAGACGCTTTCGTTTGAAACGGTTTATCATACTTTTTTTTTACAATGCTCTGTTTTCTGAATGAATTTAAGTAGTGAAAATGATTGAATTTTTTTTTTAAATTTTTTATATATATATATATATATATATATATATATATATATATATATATATATATATAAATTACACATTTTTATTGACTGGAAGGTTAAAATATAACATACGTATCGTTATGTTATTTTATTAAAATATTTGTTACTTTTAATTTGTCTTCTGCTGGCTCTGTAAGTTTATACAATAACAGACTTACATAGTTTTCGTTTTTTTTTTTGTTTTTTTTTAACTATTTAATGTGAAACAGAATTCGGTGAATATATGTGATATGTGAGCATGATAGGAATTAGAAAAAAATTACAAATATAGTAAATAAATTATTCGATTGCATCATGCTTCTTAATCGTTACTGAAATAATAAAAGGAAATAATGTTTGCTTCCAAATCAAAATAAAGTATTTTAATTGTCAATATGTGTTTTTCATGGCTCTCTCAAGTTAATTAACTATTTTTAGAAATAATAATCTTGCGGTTAAAGTTGTATTATTTTTATATTTATCTACCATTTTCAACATCATTTCCAGATTGGTTGGTGCCCATCTGATGGCTGTGTGGTTAGTTCTCTGGTCACACATGCCAAAAGGTGCTGGATCCGAATCACGGATTAAGCAGGGATGTTCGTTGTGGTTCGGAATCCACGTTATGCTGTAGGTCCCGTCGTAATTAGCCGTCATTGTGCATAAAAATAGGTCATTGAGCGTATAAACCAACCAAACAGATTGGTAGTATTTCTTCCATTTGTACTGCTTCCTTTATTGAACAAAATCAAATTGAAAATAAATCATTATTTGCAGTTATTTATTATTCATTTTGTTAAGTTTTAAATGAAAAGCATTAGTAAATAACCAAAGAATATCTAAGAATATTTTTCAATATTATTTGGAACGTTAACCCAATTAATAGATAAAAATGGAAAAGAAAAAAGCCGAACCTAACAAATCATGTGAGAAAATAGAATCGGTTTCTGTCAAGATTGGATCAAGGGAAAGATACTAAACTTTTCATCCCCCCCCCCCCCCCCCTCTCCTTCACCCGACAACGCGACCAGTCTTTTAACAAACGGAACAGATGTGCAATCTTGGTTCTTTGGTTCATTGAATTTTGCTTGCGAGACAAAAAAAAAAAGGAGGAACTGGAGGCCAGAGGCCAAACTGACCTAAAGCGACCCTCTATAACCATTTCAATTAGTTATCCCGCCAATCGATCTTATTATTTGTTCGCGTCTCTTGAATTGATCTCGTATTTCATCGCCTGCTGGTTTTGTAAAGACTCTTGTCTCTTCAACACAAGCTTCACATTATCAGATTATCCAAAGAAATACTTCTTCCGTAGTAAAATAAAATAAATAAATAAAAAATACACCATTTTTTTAAAAAAAATCCGCAAATACCCTCATTTTCAAATTATCTTCCAAAATACCAGCCAAACTTTAAAATACGGTAATTTTTGCAGGTAATTACCCGATTACCGGCTGCTTGTGTAAGTTGTTAATTTAACCTTTTCACATGGGCTCCTGTGACAGGAAGGGGGCATGTGACAATTTCGGAATTGGGGTGAGAGGAAGAAATTTCAACAGCACACATGGCCAGCCCATTCAGTTGGGACACAAAGGGGTATTTTGAAGCTGCTTGACAGGGGGGCAATTTAGTAAATGATAAGTGACTTTTACCTGCTAGGCGGGTTTTCGCTAACTGCATTTCTACGATTTCCTTTGCTGAATGTTTATTCTTTTGGCTCTATGAAGTCTTGATATTTTTTTACTAAATTATTTTGCAAATGTTTAAAGTATCCAAACCATAAATAAAAACTTAACTTTAAGTTAACTTTAGAGAATTTTAAGAGCATTTAATATTCTGATTCCATAAATCTGTTAAAATTTGTCGTAAAACTCTTTTTAATATTTTTCAACTTTTAATTTAAATTTTTGTAGAATCAAATTATTTTAAAAGTGTTTATTTTAAACAAAATTTTTAAAATCAAAATTCCCTTTATTGCGTGTCGATAGTCATATGACCAATTGTTATCAATTTACAGGTTATGAAATAGAAATGTGGGATGTAAATTTGGTATATTATATTTTATACTTATGTTGTATTATTACTTTTATTTACTAAAGACAGATAGATAAATTTTCTATAATCTGAAGAAATATAGTATGAAAGGTGTAAAATTAAAATAATACAGACAAAAAGTACAATAATATAATTTATCGTATGAGTTTTCATCCTTTTATTAAAAAAATATATAAAAATAAAAAAATGTCTTCAATTTTGACGATATGTAGCAACACAAATATTGTTTAGTTGGTGAAATTCCCGATAAGAGGAGGTGTAAATTTCTGAACCATGATCTGAAGAAATTGAAAGACATAGGCCCTTGTAGAAAGTTATCTCCACAGTGTAATACAGGGGCTAAAATGACGTAGTTTTAAAAAAGAAGGTAAGGAAGATGAGAAGTACGCGAATCTTTTTTTATTTCAGTTCACATGTCATAAACATATTGTGAATAAAAACAGTCAGTAACTGTTGCAGAATAACTGTTTTCTTTGTATGACTTTTATTTTACAATTTGGTTGATTACGTCTTCTGTAAATTTTTACGCGAATTTTAGTGGTGAGGATGTTGAAATTTTTTTTTTTAAAGTAATAAACAATAATTGGTATATTTACTATAAAAACAAAAGTAATAAATATAACATTAATAAGCAGTTTTTAAAATAAATCAATATATATCCTTTCACGCTTTTGTACAATTGCTTTACTTTTTTTATATATATAAATGGCAGGCTTTTATAGTTCTTCACATATATGTATTTGAAATTCATTACAAGCAATAGGTACAGTTTCTATAACATATTTTTGAATAAAAAAAGGAAATAAACGTTTCACCTTTTACCTCTCTTGTCCAAAGTATTGAATCGTTATACCTTATTCTTGTACGTTGTTCTGTATTGGAGCATTTTGAATTTATAGTAAAATATTGCAGTTTCTTACTTTAGAAAATAGTTTATGTTTATATAAAAAATGCAATAATTTTCAACTATTGTGACATAATGGTTAAGTACTATTTAGAATATTTAAGAGAACTTAATAATTACACAGCAATCCAATCAATTATCCAATAATGATAAAATGTTTTATACGATCGTTCACTATTGAAACAAACTAAGATTTATACAAATAGTTAAAACTAATTGCATACAAGCAAAAAGAAAATAGTTAAAAGCACACTAAAAATGTCATTCTGATTTCAAATATTTCATAACGCATTGAGAAACATTTTTAAGGTGTATTTTTATATTTTGGAAATCTGAATAGAAATGAAAAACAGATTAAATTTTAACATTTATATTGAAAGTGTGCAAAATTTTTATTTTATATCTCATTTTTTATTAGCATCCTAAATTTTAATTGCGTCATTAGATTTCCAACAAAAAGTAGGCTACTAATATATGTACATTTTCTATTTCTACCACACAATCTTGAAATTCCAAATCTTCCACACCTGTGAGGGGCGTGAATGACTGTCTTCAAGGATGGACGACTGTATTGTACTACTACCAGTACCTTACAATGGCCAAGAAACACAACTCTGGGTAGACTCCAATAGTGAAAATTTCTTTCCCCCCCCTTCAAGAACGACCTTATGGTGAGCCCCTAGCTAATGTTGCATGCAAAAAATATATTTCACATGAAAAGGTTAAAAATTTGGAACTGATATATAACAAGATTGTCAAAGTTTAACTCAATCGGATAACGTTAAAATCTAACTCATTAGCTCTAAAGTGTTAAAAAACCTCTATTGCCTTTCATAGAGAATATTTCTAATTTCAAATTTCACTCTTACAACTTATTTATAAACGCACAGACTGGAAGATAGATAGATGGCTTCTTCATACATCGGGCAAAAAAAAAAACAAGAAAAAAAAAAAAAGCCTCTTGTTAAAAAAAGAAAATTCACCGAAATTAATAATTTTTTAAAATGCCTTTTCAATTACTTTTGTGGGATTTAACATCAAATACGATGCTTTTTTATATTTTTCCTCATTTTTTGTCTCTCCTTTCAAAATAACGATGTTCGTTCTACCAGGAAAATCTCCTGAATATAAGTAAATATCGGTTTGATTAAAGATTATATATATATATATATATATATATATATAAATAAAACGAATGTATGCGCCTGTGTGTCTGTCTGTTTGTCCTTTATGCATTACTACATCATTCATCCTATCAACAGGAAAGTTTGGTTCCCGCGAAGGTTTCTGGGATAATTTTCTTTTAATTTTTTTTTTATTAATTAACAAATATTATAAATAAACGATTTCTAATAAAGCTACATCTCTGAAATTTTCTAGATAAGTATAGTTTCGGCCTTCTAATTGGATTTTTGCTAAACAGAATTTTAAAATTTTGATTTCTTTTTTTTTAAATTAATTTTTTTAATTAATTAACAAATATTTCATAAAACGATTTTTAATTGGACTACAGCTCTGAAATTTTCAACATAATTAGTTTTGGCCTTCTAATTAGACTTTTGACAAACATAATTTAAAATTTTGATTAGCTTTTTTTTAATTAATTTTTGTAATTAACAAATATTTTACTAAACGATTTCTAATTGGCTATAGTTCTGAAATTTGCAACATAAGTAGTTTTTGCCTTTTAATTGGTCTTTTGAAAAATAGAATTTCTTCTAATAGGCCTAGAGCTTTGAAAATTTCAACATAGTTATGGCCTTCTAATTTTGTTTTTTACAAATAAGTGTTAAAATATTCTCAAATGGGTGTTATATTATTGTATTACCAGGGATTTTTTTTTTTTTTTTGCTTCTTGACAGGGTAGAGGCTTCTAATATTAAGGGTTTACGTAGCAATAACTTTTTAGGGAATGAAGCGAGCTTATGCTTGCATAGCAATGAACCTTTCAACGTGTGAAGTAAGCCTGTGCTTATGTGTCAATGAACTTTTCAGCGAGCAAAGCCAGCTTGGTTTTGGGTATCAATGAATCACCCTGCGAACAAAGCGTCAAAAGTTGGAACCTATACACCAATTACGGATCTCGGTCGGCAACGCAACTCTAACTAAAATATTGCACATAGCACAATTTCGCAGCGAAGCACGGGTACTATTCAGCTAGTTGCGAATAAAAACGAAAACTAATTAACTTCTGAAGTAATTCAGGAGATCATGCCTCTAGTGGCGCCATCTAGTTATAACTGGGGGACTAAATAGGGGAAAATGCAAAATTTTAAAGTAATAAAGAAATGGGAAATAAATATCATCAATATATATATAGCTTAAAAGACACGAGTCATATCTAATACGATCAGATTTTTCTGATTAAAAAATCAGGACATGTCTCTGCTATGGGAAAGGGATAATTTTTTTTACGTATTTATTTATGGAGTTCGGAACACACAATTCTAAAATCTTCAATGTTTGAGGTTTTTTCGGAAGATATACAATATACATTGTAATTCATAGGTTTATTTAACTTTTTTATTAGCTTTCAACCATACTTAATATATTTTTTTGAGGCTATAATCCAGAAACTCTGCAGAAATATGACAAGTTAATTTTAGTTATTAACAAAGATTTCAGAGTAATTGCAGAAAGTTGTGCCTTCTCAGAATTCCAAATTTTACTAACAATAGAAAATGTTCTTTCAATATCTGCAGTTTTCCCGACAAACTAAAGCTGAATTCCACAATTTTCATAATTTGGCAATTTCAATTGAATGCTGGTGGAAATGTAAATGGGTAATGTAAATGTCGTCAAAATCACTAAGATCACATACAGATCACAATGTGATATCGCAGTGACAAAGTTTTCGTTGCGAAAATCGCATAAATCACATGGATGTCGCCAAAGTCACTAAGATCACATACAGATCACAATGTGATATCGCAGTGACAAAGTTTTCGTTGCGAAAATCGCATAAATCACATGGATGTCGCCAAAGTCACTAAGATCACATACAGATCACAATGTGATATCGCAGTGACAAAGTTTTCGTTGCGAATATCGCATAAATCACATGGATGTCGCCAAAATCACTAAGATCACATACAGATCACAATGTGATATCGCAGTGACAAAGCTTACGTTGCGAAAATCGCATAAATCACACGGATGTCGCCAAAGTCACTAAGATCGCATACTGATCACAATGTGATATAGCAGTGACGTGAGATTCGTTGATAAAATCACATAGATGTCCCCAAAATCACATAGAGATCACACTGATACCACAAAAGTAGCATAAATGTTAAAATGTGATATCCCTGTGTATCCCTGCGATATCGCAAAATTACGTCTTATATCACATACATGTCACAAAATGACTTATTTGTGATTTTCATTATATAAAATTATTTTGGGATATCACTGGATGTCGCTGCCATATCACTAAGTAACATCACGACTTCGTCACAGTGTGATGTCGCTGCGATATCACATGGAAGTCGAAAGTGACGTGACCTTTTGCGACATCGCTGCGATATCCCATGCAAGTCACATTGTGACCGTGATCTTTGCGACGAAAAACTTCGTTGCAGTGACGTAACTGTGACAAAGATGGTTAGTAGGGAGAGTACTTCAGTGCACAGAAGCTTTATCTGTTACTTGAGGTCGCCACAAGTTGATAAAAAAAGAACGATTTTTGTTCAGAGCATTTCTGTAAAAACTATGTTACCCTATACACAAATGTTTGTAAATTATTGATTTAAAAAAAAAAAACTAATTACTTTTTGATCATTCAGTAATTTAATGTTTTCAGCAGAGCGATAGAAAATAGTTTTATTTGAAGTGTCTCAATAGCGCAATGTTTATTTCCTTTATTATATCAACTATTTTAATTATCTTATCTTTAGGTGCCAGTTGCTATTTTGAGCCTTACTTTATTAGGAAAAGACGTGTATCTCAGAATGATTGGTAGGGGGGATGTCAACCAAAATAAACAAGGTATATTATACTTTTCTTGTATATTATTCTTTATGTTTAATAACTTAGTAATATCAGGATAAATTATTAAGAATTTAGAGAGTAAATTTATGTGGTAGAAAACTATATGAACAAAAAGTCTTGCCCGGATTTAAAATAAATATTGCTCGAAAACTAATATAGTTTAGTGTTTTTATAAAATTAATTACATTTGTCAAATACAAATTTATCGTACACTTTTGTTGCTCGAAGTTTGCGAAGTTGGTAATCTAGTTCTCTTTCATTATTGACTAAAAATGTTTAAAGTCGGAAAAATTTATGGTGTGTCAAGTACTATAAAGCAAGCGTTGAAGAATACGTAGAAATAAATAGATTTGCTTCTTTACGTACTCCTAACTACAAAAAAAGTTGGAAAAGTATAGTAATTGAGGATCTTAAGAAACAGGGTTAAACTCTATGTAAATTTTTTTGTTAAGTCTACTTCTGCGTTCAACGAAATACATCAACAACCATTTGTACAAAATATTCATTAACATGACATAAAAAGTTGTTGAAAAACATACACAGCTGTATAATACATTTTAGCTCTATTTAAAATGTTTCGTAAGTTAAAGTTTGTTGCTGGCTGCACATTCAGAGTTGATATGATTAAAAGAAGTTTTCAAACACTGTTGTAATTTTTTTTTCTTTCGAAAGTAGAATTGAAGTGTATTTAAATTCTGTTCACACGAAAGAACTTGGTATGTTTAAAATGAACAAAAGAGAAACTTTAATGTATTAATAACTAGAATATAGTAATTTATTTAACATTAAATACATTTTAGTATAATCAAAAACAGTTTCCAAACACTGTTGTAAAATATTTTTTAATATTCGATAGTGTAATTACCATTTAAACTTTGTTCTACAGCTTGATATTTATATATAAAATTACTTTTGAAAAACTATGATATTTTATCATTTATACCGCAATAATTTCTTTCAATTAAAATACATTTTTTTCTTGTAAATATATTTTATAAATAAATTATTGATGGCCTTTCTCTAATATTTGAATAATATTTACTCTTTTGTAAACTTTCTTTGAAAAGAAATAAAGATTACAAAAAGGGTTTCCTATTTAAGTAACGAAGTTTTTCTTCTCTTTCAATCGATATATTGCTCTTTAAAACTCCAGTCAGAAACCATTACCTTAATATTCTTTTCTTTTGCACTCTCAGACTTGAATAAATTCTATTTCTATTTAACTTTATCATCTTTTATATTTATCATCTCTAATCTTATTTCTGTACAGGGACCATTGAATAAGGATTTCAATAAGAAAAAGAGATTTTTTTAAATAAGTTTATATGGACACACTACACCAGTTATGGAAATTGTCTTATTAAATTTATTTGGATATTAAATGGAAGTAAATTGACTTGTTTAAACAATGCTCCTAAAGTTATTGAATATTAAATAAAATTCTTAAATAGCTATTTATGTTTGTGTGTAAAATAAGGGAAATTTTTTAAATTAACACATTTTGAAATATAAAGTAAAATATTGCTTTATTTTTAATTCAGATACGTCGATAGTATCTGATGAAAAGTATGATACAAGTCCTGTATCACCATTTCAGACAATTGTTATTACTCTACTGTGTGCATCTCTAATGTTCCTGTATGATGGTCTTCAGGTAAGAAAACTATTGTCCACTAGTGAAGGAATTTTTTACTCTAAATAGAAATTAAAATGTTTATATCATTTACGAAACTTAACTTTGAAAATGAATCTGAGAATGGATTTATTATGTTTGTGTTGTTTTAAGATTTTTTAAGCTTTTTGAAATTGAAATATTTTTTTAACTTCCAGAATAAAATGTAATTGCTAAAATCAATTATTAGTAAAATCTAGTATATAATATCACACCTTTAAAATAAAACAATTGTTTTGCCACTTGTCGACTTTCTTTAATCTTTTTCTTTTTTCTTGTCGACTTTGTTTTTTATTCATGTTTTTAAAAACAATATTTCAATATTTTTTTAATGTTTACTAAATATCATTAAATAAGTACCTAGTATATTAATAAGTTGTTATTAAAATAAGTATCTTTAAATTGAATGAGAATGGTAACTCGGATGGCAATGGACCAAAGAAATTCAGAAATTCAAATTACTCCAATAATCAAGTCACATTACTATAGCAGAAGTTGGTTGTGTTCAGATTATCTGGCGCCGTCAGCAACACAAGGGCTATAATGCGCCGAAACATTCGTCATTAGACAAGCCAACATACATTTACAAACATCCATGCCTAATACGGGACTCGAACCCGCAACCTCGCGGTCTAGAAGCTAGCACGCTAACCACTATACCGTTTGGTCGGCTACTATAGCAGAAGATTTCTCAGAAAGCGCATTTATTAAGTACCATATAATAGGAACAGGAACGGTTTTTAACCCTAAACGTAGAAGAACAATATTAAATAATTTTAAAGAAAACAATCCTATCTAAAAATATAAGTATTTCTTTTTCTTTTAATAATAAAACTACAAAAAGTTCAAAGTTGAACTGTAAATTATATCATCATATCAGAGAAAACCCATCGATTAGCAAAAGCTGAAACTTGATCACTGAACGAAGTTTGTTGGAAATGAGTGGTACGCAAAAGCACTAAGCTCATGAGGAATTAGCACTTTAAGGGGAGTTGTACCCAAAATTTTATAATAAATCAATTTTGAGTTTATTGTTGTTTATTAAAATTTTACTTTTTCCCTTTAAAATGATACCTCATTTGTAATAATACCTCATTTAGAAGTATTTTTAATAATGTTTGGAAGAAAAAAATTTGAAATATAAGTGTAAGTAAAGTTTTCTTTAAAATGCGTTTTTCTCAAAACTACATTGTTCATTATTCGTGTACCTTTTTCTCAGAAACTTCTCAAGCTATCTACCTGAATATTTTATCACATATTCATTTTGTATATCTGTATTTACTGAAGAAAGGTTTTGTTATTATTTTAAAAACAGTTTTTGTTCTGGCTTATTTCGTCAAAAAAACTTGTGATTTTTAACAAATTTGAGCAACTTACATGATAATTCATTAAAAAAAAAGTAAATGCATTATAATTAAACCCAACTTCAGTAGAATAACAAGTGTCTGCTATATGATGTGAAAAAAGAATTGGACTTCTATATCAAGTATTTTCTGAGAAAAAGGTACATAAATAATGAAAAAGGTCGTTTTGAGATAAATGCATTTTAAAGAAAAGCTTGCTTAGATAAATAGTTCATAATTTTACCTTAAAAAAATTATTAAAAATACTTTGAAATGCGGTGTCATTACAAATGAGGTATCATTTTAAAGGGAAGAATTTAAATTTTAATAAACTATAATAAACTCAAAATAATTTTTTTATAAATTTTAGGTTACCAACTCCCCTTAAAAGTTTTTTTTTCTCTCCTGAAATTTTCTTTTAGTTTGAATAATACACTTGGGCATTCTCAACAATATGGAGTGAATAACCACTTACTAAGACTGCTCCTCCTCACACAGTGATGCAAAAGAGAAATGTTATGAAGAACTGAAAACTATGCATAAACTTCTATTTTATCAGACATTACGATCACTAAACTGTGTTTTTAGCATTTTCATTTTGTTTGATGATAGTTTTTTTCTTATCCTTCTGTTGGATGTATTTGACCATGCCAGGAACAGAGAACTTTATCGCCAGGGAGTTTAGGGGCCCAGGTCAAAAGAACGTTTAGACCCCCCCCCCCTTTCCAACTTTCCTTAAAATAAAACTTCTAAATGTATGCATAAGCGCACAACATGAAATCAATCACAACAATCATCTTTCATTCAAGTGTCAATGAGAAAATATTTTATTTTTTAAATTATTACAGTTCTTTTTTATTTTAGATATAATTGAAAATGTTAAAGTGTATAACTTTTTTAAGATTATTATTATAAGAATTGACGTTAATGTTGCAGTACCTAACAGTTTATTTCATACGTTTCTCATTCTGTGCCTTTTAGTTGAGCCAGATGGATACGTCCATTTTATAGCAGTTGAGATGAATACAATATCAGAAAATTTGGAATAGTAAAAAAAATCCATAAATGACAAATCTAAGTGCGATTATTTTACATTATAAAAGATTTGAATCTGTGGCAGTTATCATGCAAAAGATGACAAACATCATGAACATGCAGTAAACATGAAATTAATTCAACTGGATAAAACAGTAGAAGTTTTTCAGGAATAAAAGTAAAAACAAAAAATAATCGATTAATTAGTAAAATTATTCTTCATTTTTTTGGTTTAAACTTTTAAAACATATTTTTAGGCCCCCTTTTAAAATAGGGGCCCTGGGCAAGTGCCCAGAATGCCCTGCCGTAAATCAGTCTCTGTATGTCACCTCACTGTTGACTAGCTGTAGGGGAGAGTAGGAAGAGATGGGATACCAGCAATTATACCTAAAAGAAATATTACTTTTCATTTCTGAGTATTGCACTATGTAGAGAAAACACGTTATTATATTTATTGCTAATTATCATTTTAGCTGCAGGTTTATTTGAGTTTACGTATTAAAAAAAGCTGTTTCGTAACACCAATATATATATATATATATATATATATATATATATATATATATATATATATATATATATATATATTTAAATTTTCAATAAGTTTTAAGTCTCATTCTTTGTTGCTAACGTAATTGTTATTGATGTTTTGTAGGCTCAATAACATGATTTTTAGGAATTGGCAGTTAATTTAAGTCTAAAATAAGCATGTTTCTACCAATAAGATATTTTATTGAAGTGTTATATGTAGGAAGGGATGGGACACCATGACTCAGGTAGGAATGTGACATGTTACAAGTTTCCCTACGATACCTCCAGTGAAATAGTTATTCTGACTCTACAAATTTTGTAGTATTTTATTTTTGTAAGACTATATTTTTTGGAATTGAATTGGAACTCATGTCTTGGCATATTTTTCGTTTGATTTGGATTTTTCAAAATATGTGAGATATAATAAATGTTATAATACAAAATAAACCTCAGGTAAAAGAGTGAAAAACTGTATTTTTTTCAAACTTTTTATTAATAATTATGGAAGTTATGAGTTAATTTAAACCTTAATAAACATTGTAAGAAAAATGTCTCATCCCTCCCTCACTTGAGGGAGGGATGAGACATTTTTCTTACAATTTAAATTGGTTTATAAAAATACTATATTAGTTATTAGTATCATATTCATATTTTTCAAGTGTGTTAAAATGTTTCAAGATGTTATTTTGCATGTTTCAGTGCTGTAACAGTAGAAAATAATTTGTAAAAAATATTTTTGTAAAAAAATGTTGCATCCCTCCCTACTCTATGTACTGTTAAAAATTTTGTTCCACCTTGCACCAAAACTTGGTTCCCATTTAGCTGCAACCAACATTTGGTGCTTATCGACTAACATTTGGTATTAGTTTCACGATTTAATGGTGCTTACCGGTCCAAGGTAGCATCATTAAATCGTGAAACTAAGCACTAAATGTTGGTTGCAGCTAAACGGGAACCAATTTTTGGTGCAAGGTGGAACAAATATTTTAACAGTGTACTACATCAAATATAAGGGGTTATTTTTGCTAAAACTCTTGTAATTTTTCTTCTTTGGACCCTCTTTATAATGATATTCATCTTTTGGCAGTTGTATAAATGAACTTAGCCATGTGTTTATTGTGTGTTTTGTATGTGACCCATCAAGCACATTGTGTCGAAATCCGTGGTCGACGTAATGCACCCAACGGAAAGTTAGTAAGACATTATTACTTGTATCAGAAGTTTAATTTAATTCACTTTTAAATATGTTACAGGCAATTTATGGAGGATATTTATATTCATATGCTGTCAAGGGTCCCGTCAATCTGAAAAAATCTAATGCAGCGTATTTGAATGCGCTGTTTTGGGTAAATAATTCTTTTTCTTATGTTTAGTTTCAAAAATTTAAAATATATGATGATAAAGTGAAATTTTCTAAGTAAATCACGGCAAATTAAAACATTAACCCGAAAATTTCAATAAATTTTTTAATTTCATATAAGCTATAACATCTTCCTTAGAAAACTATCAAAGCTAATTATATAAATTTATTTTAAAAATCTAAAAGATAATTCAACTGAATAGTCAATTATGTTTCTATTAAAGTCTAAGACAATTTATAAACAGTCCAACTTTCAAATGTACAAACTTACTTACATGATTATTTTCTGCAAAGCATTTAGAAGCACTTATCAATGTTATAGACTTACTCTTCAACTGATGTGATAATTAGCACAAGCAAAATTCTCATGAAAATGAATGTGTTAAATTAAATTTTTTGTTTTTAAAAGTATATACATAGTGTTTAAAATTTAGAAAATTCTCAAAGGAAATTAGAATGCTGTCATTTAAGTAAATGTAAAATTTATATTATATGTTCGCTCGTAACTGCTTTAAAGTAAAAGAGAACAGTTATCGTCATATCAGTCTTACACTAATAACTTTTAGTCAAAAGTGTTTCCTAATTGATTGATCTAAAAATAAAAATCTAATTTTCGTTTACTAAAAATAAAAATTTAATTTAAATTTTTAAATTTTTTAATCAATCATTTGTATCTGAAACGTCAATAAGGATGGTCAGCCTGCTCGTTTAGTAAATACCAAATAACATGGTCCATATGAGAACCATAGAACATGGTTCTTATGAATGAAATAATATTTCAATGCATACTAATAAAAATACGACGATTGATGTACTAAGCGTTGTAATTTTAAGAAGGATCATCAGCCTCTTATGATCACATAGATATAATGCTAAGTAGTATTGACCCCAATATCTTCCAAAGTATTGCTTAAAACATATGAATTTTTACACCAATTAAAAACAAGAGTAATGTTATTTCATTAAAAGAATGTTAAGGGAAAATTAGTGGGTGTTTTATTTATTACAAATTAAGAAGTTTTATTAACTAGCTTGTGAAATTATTAAAAAAATAATAATTAAAAAAAAACTAGTTATTTTTTATTCAAATTTTGCTAATAGATTTTTACTTTCAATTACCCATATGTATACATAGGTCAATGAAAGTACAACATTCGGTAAACGTGAAAAAATTATGATTTTCATCAATTGCTGAAAAACGGCTCTAACGGTTTTGATTAAAATCTCAGTGCTAATGCCTCTTAAGGTATTTTAACCCGTCCCCACCTAAGAAGCTCCCGTAGAAATGCAATAACAGAATAAAAAATTGAAATATGAGTTGCTTCAACACTTTGTAGTTTGTTCACGTATTAGTGCGTGTTTTGGTCACCAGTATCAGGTGTCCTCTCACGTATTAATACGTGTTCATCTAATCTTCGGTTTTCACGCCAAAGGGAATTTATATCCAATAGTTCAGGAGTTGTGGGAGTTTTATTGAATGCTTATACCATTCATGCGGTGGCACAGAAAATGGCCTCCTCCAAGGACTCTTAAATTTGAAGGGCACGGGCACACATAGTGTTTAACACAGAGTTCTCTGAGTTTGAGCATCGCCCATCAACGATTAATTCTCTTCTGTTTCTCGTACAAGAAAGACATTGTAGTGTCAATCGAATAACATCTCCAATTTCACCATTTTGGCGGGATTTTTTTGGCCCACGTAAAAATTATTGACAAATATATCGCCAAACTAGCCATTTTAATTTAAATGAATGAAAATATAAAAATGGTATATAACACCTTATCAAATTTCAATTTCAATGACATATTATAGTGTAATTGAAAGTTGTGTGATATTCCACACCCCTATTTTTTACTGTTGTTATACCTGGTATATCCATTCATATGTTTTAGTGCATTACTGTGGTCGAAGAAAAGAAAGCATTAGGTCACTGAAAGTATAGACAGGTAGATGATCTCATCCAAACTTACAAGGCTAATAATTCGCTTAAAATTCCAAGTTCGGTACGGATTCTACACCAAGGTTATTTTCGCCAAAATATTGCAGCCCCGCCACTTTTTTTAATGAAAAGTTAACTGTCAATGGTTGCTATAATTTGGCGCGGTTTTATGTAAACAATTCCTGGCGCAGAATACGCCCCGGACTTGGAATTTTAACCATTAGTTCAGTATACATTATATTTTAAATAATAAAAATTGAAAAAATTACTTAATTTACAATAAGGAAAACGTTTTTGTGATATTTACAATTAATATGGAATTTTAATTTTCAGGGAATGTTTGCTACTGGTCGATTAATTTCAATTGCTTTAGCCACTCGATTTGCTCCGGCCTTCATGCTTGGATGTAACATTGTAAGTCGATAATAATTGTATTTAATTAAATGTACATTAATTTTATTTAATATTTAAATTATCAAACTGGTAAGAAATAAACAACTTTTTCTTTAACTTATGATATGCAACTTATTTCTTCAATATAATGTATGACACTTTTTCATAAGATGGACTGCTGAACGTAATGACAATCATTCATTGATTTTAGAAATGCATCAAATACGACATGACATTTTATTCTCCATTTGAATCCTACTCAATATACGAATTTCCAACACAGTATATTCATATTTTTTAAAGAACTAGTGAGCATGTGCAAGTTGTGATAGATTACATCAAATGACTTAAAAAAAAAAAAAAAATTGCGTAGTACGTTGAGGAAACCTAAGTATTATTTTATCTTTCAGAAATAGAATACAATATCTAACTCCGATGAATTTTTAAAAAAGAGTTATTCCTCTCAGAAATTTCAAATGCACAAGCTGTGCACAGTAGGCCAGGCCAAAAAAGCTGAAGTATCTTGGATCTTTTAGAGGTTGTGAAGAAAAGTTGTGGACTCACATTATTAAAAAGTGTGTAAAACCTTAAAATTCTGAATTGATATCTTCTGTCGCCTCAATGGGTCGAAAGTTGTAAAAATTGGACTAGAAATGCTTAAAATTCAAAAATAAATAAATAATCATATATTTCGTTGATCATTTTGAGGTAATGCTTAAAAGTTACTGTTTCTTATCAACAACTGAAAATGTTTTTAGAATTATACGTTAATTTCTTCTGCCACCTTAAAGGCACCGAATTTTGAAAATTGAGAGGCAATTTTTTAAATAAAAACCCATTACACTTTCCTCATTTTAATATGAAAATAAACTTTATTCCATCTTTCAGATGTACAAACTACAAAAGCACTATTGATTGTAATCTTTTTCAGACTGTTTTTCTGGCTTTTTTTTTTTTAAATAAAAATTCTAGCATGTGGTTTCTGAATTCTAGCATGTGGTTTCTGAATTCTAGGGTTCTAGGGAATTTTTAGTAAAAAAAAGTTAAGTTGTCCAAAAGAGATTACAATCAATAATGCTTTTGTAATTTGTATGTCTGAAAGATGGAATAAAATTTATTTTCACATTACAATGAGGAAAGTGTAATGTGTTTTTATTTACCAAAAAAGGCCTTTAATTTTGAAAACTATCTACCCTTGACGTGGCGGAAGATATTAACGTAATAATTCTAAAATTTTTTACAGGTGTTGTTAAAAAACAATAACTTTTAAGCATTATCTCAAAATTATCAAAGAAATATGTGATTACTTATTAATTTTTGAATTTTAAACATTTCTAGTCCAATTTTCACAACTTTTGACCCATTGAGGCGACAGAAGATATCAATTCAGAATTTTAAGATTTTACACACTTTTGAATAATGAGAGTCCACAACTTTTCTGCACTACTGCTAAAAGATCCAAGATATTTCATCCAGGTATACTCTGCACAGCTTGTGCATTTGAAATTTCTGAGTGGAATTACTCATTTTAAAAAATTCATCGGAGTTAGATATTGTATTCTATTTCTGAAAGATAAAATAATACTTAGATTTCCTTAACGTACTATGCAATTTTCTTTCTTTTTAAAGTAAATTGCTGTAATCTATCACAACTTGCACAGGCTCACTAATTCTTTAAAAAAATATGAATATGCTGTGTTGGAAATTCATATATTGAGTAGGATTTAAACGGAGAATAAAATTTCATGTCAGATTTGATGCATTTGAAAACACGCTTTCTATTAAAGCGTGTCTTTTTAGTTTTTTAAACTATTAATCTATTAATTATTCAATTGTGAAACGTGAATGAAACTCCCTATTAGTTGATCCGGCCAGTAGTCATATGCTTGTCTCAATGATTAACTCATGCATGTCTTAGTACACGTCATATTAAGGTGAAACCGTGAATAGTTTATTAATTCGGTTATGGCCCCTTAAATCGTATCCGCATTTACATGGAAAACTGTGGTATTTCTAGAGCTAATCCTTGCAATCCAGAGTTCCGACCAGATGAAAGGGACGCTTTAGTATTAGTAATTACCAATCGGTGGCTCGTCCATCATTATTATATAATAAATCTGAATAATTTTTTGCTGATAGTATAACCGTAGTGCCCATGACAGCTCTTTCAAATGTCTGCCTTATCAACTGTCGATGGTAGGTTCTGTGACTACTGGGGTTGTAAAGGGTAATGGGACACCAGGGTTCGATTCCGGAGAAGGTTGATTGGTTGAAGTTAACACAAGGGCAACACGAGTTGCGATAATGCGACCAACTCATTGAATTATTGTATAGGCATGGGTCCTTGATAACTGTGCAAAATTTCAAATTAATCCAACGTTTTGAAGTGGTCGAAAATCGAGTGCTAAGATTCCGTTACATAAATATATAAGAAGCTAATAAAAGCATGTTCAAAAAATGGGATCATTGCAGAAAAAAGAAAAAGAAGAAAAAAAATAAGGGGGGGGGGGGGAATACCGTCCAAATGCAAGATATTAGAACTCAAAAACAGTATACTAATATTTTCTAATTAGGTACTGCTTAATAAATTGTTTTAATTAATACATTTAAAAAATATTTTGTTTGCTAATAAGTCATAATCAAATCACTTCAAATGACCAGAACTGATTATTAGTTAAAAAACATTGAACATATCTGAAATGTAAATTAAAGTAGTCTTTTTAAAGATTTATTTAAAAAAGTTATTACATTCCCATAGTACATTTATACACTTTTATCTAATTATAAATCTTTTATTTATAATTTATTTGAAAAATTATAAATTACTTATTTTATTTCATAAATTAGTTTAATTATTTTTCTTACAGGTCGGTTGCACATTAGGAATGTTGTTTATGTTAGCCTTGAGTCATAGTAAAGTTGTCCTGATAATGGGCACTTGTATCATTGGCCTCTTTATGAGCTCAGTATTTCCAACTGCACTGTCTCTAACTGAAGAGTACATTAAAGTTACTCGTAAGTATTCTTCAGCTTACCAACTGAAATTTGACCCAATTTGACAAACATACAATTTGTTAAACATAATTTTTAATTTTTATATAAATATATAAAAATACTTATGTATGCTGTTCATTCCAATAGCTCAATGAGTGGATGTATTTGTACAAAATACAAATGCAAATACAAATTTTAAGATCTACAACAGGCTCAAGGCCCAACAGGGTTGGTCGAGTAAAAAAATATTTATATACACGTACAATAGAAACAAAATTTGCATACATAACAGGAAATGCAGAAATTGATGAATAATATGATAGAAGATGCAGGATTTGTAGAGTACAATATAGAAACACCAAAATTTTGCATTAAATAATATACCAAGATAATTGATTTAAAAAAATTAACATAATTACACCACATGCAGTTTATAGTTCTAAAAGTTACAGTATCATACCTACAATATACAATAGTTACATGATCATACATACAATATACAATTATTATAGGATCATACATACAATAGTTCCTGGATCATACATAATAATACACTACAAAGTATAAAGTTGACACAGCGCTTGACAATCATACTTGAAAAATACAATACATTATGCAATGAATACACAATACATAATGCAATGAAAATACATACATAATGCAATGGTCACGACGAGTTGTAATTGTTTACAAACAATATTTATTCCTGGCGTGGATTGCATATGTAAGTGCTTTCCAAAACTGCATGTAAAATTCGTTAGAGAGAAAACAATCTCTTTGCAAAACCTCTCATATGGCGGGAAGCAAAGCGAATGAATATAAAATGACAGAAGCAAGGGTTGGGGATGGGGGGGATAGTGATGCGCAGAACGATTGCACAGTAAATAAAAAGGTGTTAACAGATGCTAATGTACAAACTGTTATAATATACGACATACATTTGTGGTATTTATTTAAATAAAATAAATATAACTACTTAGACTGAAAAGATTTCCTATCTAATATTTTTTCTTTACTGGGATCTATTGGAGTGTGTATTAATCCTCAAGACACTAGGGAATTAAGTTTCAAACAATATGCTAATAAGTATTTTATCAATTAGGTTTATCTTAAACTCATTTGTGTAAATCTGGTCAAATAAGCGTATTTGTTAATGCAGTTACTTTTATTAATTTGCAATTATTGATTTTTCACAAATTATACGTGAATATTTGAAGTGCATATCTGTAAAAATGCAGTAAAACCATGTATGCTAAATTTCAGTATTGGTCAAATGAAAATTATTCGAGAATTATCCTGGTAAATACTTTCTGCACTTATCATTAAAAGTAACTACTGTGCTCTTCATTAGTAACTATTTTTACTTCAAAAAGAAAACACGTACTTCAAAGAAGAATTGAAGACTAGAAATGGAAAATGAGCGAAGTCCAAAAAAAGAAAAATTTTCATGAAAGCCGAAAAATGGAAAACACTCTCATCTGGTACTTAAAGCTATGACTAAGTACCAGATTGGATTTGAACTATTGCTACTAGAGTTCGTATTTTGGGCGTTCTTTGCTTTGCTTTAGGACATTTTTCCTTTAAATTTTTTTTTAAGTCGTTTTCTCTTTTTAGTTCTCAAATGCTGCTAAGCCATTAATAATTGTACAAGGTGTTTCAAGAGTAAAAAAAAAAAAAAAAAAAAAAAAAAAAAAAAAAAAAAACTTATTCGTGACATATTTTAATATTTTATGGTGTAAGGCGATGTAGTTTTCACCAAAATTTAAAATAATTATGTTTTCCCCACTCAAACCTAAAGATAGTTTTTTTTTATTAACTGATGGAGCTGAAGGTATATGTGAGCAGTTATCCAGAAATATCTATGTACTATGTAGGCAGTAAGATCTTACAGTGACGTACCATCTATTGATAATAAAAACATTTTTCTTTCCTTGTACGGAAACCTTACTTTTTCGCTGAACGATTTTGTCAAAACCTTTTTTTTTACTAAGGTATTTTTGGAAGTGACAATAATATACATACTATCTATGACATGCATTTGGGATTGAAACCAAACAATAAACTTTGGCCCTGTAATCTGCAATTCATTGCGATAAATAGAATGAGGTTTAAAAATATATATATTTATCTTTGTGCATAAATTCCTGCCGTAATTGGTCATATTTCTTCTTCTTCTTCAAAAAAAAATCATGATTCTATAATGAAATATGTTTCTTATAGCAACTATCACCACTTTCCTTGTGCTTGGAGCAGCTCTTGGGGAGATGTCTATGCCCGTGATTTTAGGACACGTAAGTAAAAATACTATACTCAAACTTAGCCAGTTACCAAATACTATACTCAAACTTAGCCAGTTACTAAATACTATACTCAAATTTAGCCAGTTAGCATAGGCGAGGCAAAAAATCTATTTTCTAAAATAAATAATAATTTATGAATACATCCCTTTGTGATTACCGTCATTTATTCAATGAAGCTTTTAATTTTATCAAAAGTATTTCCAAGCATAATAAACTTATTACTACTCTATACTATTATTTATTTATATTATTTTTTTAAAACAATTTAATTCATTCATTTTAAAGTTATGGTTATACATGATCAATAGAATTTTTTCTCACAAAATATTACGTATGCCAAACATCTGGTTTTTGCTTTAAATAATTAAATTAGATGAAAAGATTAGAAAGCTGCTTGAAAAAATATGATGGTAATTGGAAACTTTATCTGCTGCTCAAATATTAATGGCCACTTCAACGATTTTCAAAGAATGGGCAATGCAGTAATTTTATTATAAAAAGCATTATCTGAATTTGGATTAGAAAAGTACATTGAATTATTTTTTCAAAAAAATAAAATAAAAAAATACCCAATTCTGTATTATATTTCTCTAGAACATATTCCATCAAATAATAAGCTTTTCATTTTGTTTGTTGATAAAATATACAAACATAAAATAGAAAAAGAAACGGAAAGGGGTTTCTTTTATTGATTTCATGAAAACGGAATTAAAAAGAACCCAAGTATAAAGCACATCAATTCTTTAACAATTTAACAATACAGATCGAGAAAATAAGTTATAAATTCTAGAGCAAAATATTTTCAGCATTTATAAAAGTACAAGTCCCTTTTAGAAAACAGAATTCTATATTCGCACTATCTTAATTTATATTTTATGTTTATTATGTGGCTCATCTATTAACAAATATTATATTCTTTTAGGAGTTTGATCGTACCGGACCAATTACGTTCTTGGTTACTGGAGTTGTTCTCTGTTTCTTATCTCTTATTATTTACTTTGCTCTATTTATTGTTGGACATTCAATAGTTCGATCTACGGGTAAGATAAAGTATATTTAATTACATTTAATTTATAAAAATATATATAATTTATTTTAAGGATTTGGTATAGATGAACTTTTATTTATTTATTTATTTATTTATTTATTTATTTATTTATTTATTTATTTATTTATTTATTTATTTATTTATTTATTTATTTATTTATTTATTTATTTATTTATTTATTTATTTATTTATTTATTTATTTATTTATTTATTTATTTATTTATTTATTCATTCATTCATTCATTCATTTATTTATTTATTTGATTATTTATTCATTTATTTATTTATGTATTTATTTATCTGTTTGTCTATTTATTTATTTATTTATTTATTCATATTTCGCAAACAGCTGTTCTTTTTTCCTCGAACACTTTTTCCTTTTTAAGGCACGATATTGAAATTAACCTGATAAAAATCATAATAAACGATGTGCATCAAAAAGTTATTTTGGTCGGAGAACAAAATGTGTTGCTCCATACATCTTTGCAAATAGCGAATCTTCATAATTTCCGAACTGTAACTGATTTTTTTTTCTACTTTTAGGCTGTGTTTCAATTATAATGCACTGGTTGAATATCTGTTCTTCACTACGAAATTTTACCATGTGCATTTTTGCAATCAAAACTCATTCATGCATTCCACATCTTAGATGTTAGATCCCGGTTCGACCCCTAAAAATTGGACTTTTGTTTCAAATTTTATAATTGTGACTATATTGGAAGTAGGGTGTATGGATATTCTTAGCACATAGGACGTTTTGAACAAATTCCAACCTTTTAAAATTAATTAAGATCGAAAGAACTTACTTTTTTATTCTTCGCTTTGCTAATATTTGTACCAAATTGGAAGTGGAATGTTTAGACTCCTGATCCTTTAAAATTAGTTAATCGATATTGGAATAGCTTACTATATATATGCTTACCCTCGGCACCAAATTTCAAAGTTGTGTCTGTATTGAAAGTGAGTTATTAAAATAGTTCTCATTTTAAACTTTTGACCCCTTTTCGACTATTTAAACTTAGTTAATCAAGATCGAAATCGTTTACTTTACCTATGCTTGCCCTTGGTGTCAAATTTCAGAGTTTTGACTATTGAAAGTGGAACAATGGGATATTACTCGTTTGGATTGTTTCGACCCTGTAATATTGGTTAATTTTGATCACAATAGCTTACTTTTTCTATTCTTGAATTTTCTTCAAAATATCAGAGTTGTGGCTACAGTGAAAATGGGTTATCTGAATATTCCACGTTTGGAACGTTTGACCCCATTTCGACCCTTTAAAACTGATTAATCGATTTTGAAATAGTTTACTTTTTCTATGTTTGCCCATGTTGACATTTGTACCAATTTTCAGAGTTGTGACTGCACTGAAAGTAGAACACTTTAATATTCCTTTTTGGAACATTTTGAATCTTTATCGACCCTTTAAAATAAGTAAATCGATACTGGAGTAACTTGATTTTTCTATGCTTGCTCTTGTTGTGATTTGTATCGAATATAAAAGCTGTGACTACATTGTAAGTCTATCATTCGAATATCTCTCGTTTTGAATGTTTGATCTCTTTTCGACCCCTAAAAGTTGGTTAATAGAGATCGGAATACCTTATTTTTTCACTGTTTTTCTTTTTTGATATTTATATCAATTTTCAGAATTGTGACTACATTGGAATGGAGACAGTCTAATATCCCTCGTTTGGAACATTTGACCTCTTTTTGACCCCTAAAAGTTGATTAATCAAGATCGGAATAGCTTACTTTTTCTATGTTTATTCTTGTTGACATTTGTACCAATTTTCATAGTTGTGACTATGCGGGAATCGGGAGAACTAGTGATGAGTGAGTCATTCAGTGAGTGAGTTAGGGCTTTGCCGTATATGTATAGAGATAAGTACTTTACTTTTTCTGTGAAAGAACCTCAGCAGCACAAAAACTTTGGCCAATATCGCTCGACACTGGCCATTTCTGATGCGGACCGCTATAAACCGGCCGCTGATACAGATCATGGGAAACCTCGCTCAATGCTGGATAAAATATCGAAGTTATGAAATGTTGATGTACAGTTTTAAATTTGAAATATTTAATTTTAAGAGAGGAAGGGAAGAGGTAAATAATATGTTTTGTGATGTTTTTGACATGTTAATTAAAAAAATAAAAAAAAAAAAATAAAAAAAAAAAAACACGTGTATTTTGGAAGATGCTCGAGTTTCGGCCAGGATTGACCAATCTTTGAGAACCCTTGTTGGCCAACACTGCTCGGTGTTTCATGATGTCTTAGTAAAATTTGTCTAGTAAAATATGGCACTGTATCAGTAATTCCAGTGTGCATGAAAACTTGATAAGCTATTTTTAATAAGTGTGTAATACAGTGCTGGAAAAAACGTTAAGGCCAACTGAAAAACTTTATTATTTGTGCAAATGCATTTATAAATTTTATGCAAATTTAAACTCAATACATAAAAACGACAGTTCTAATTATATTATACAAAAACATTACAAAAATTTAAATTATTTTTCATTTAAATGTCATTTTTTTTCTTTTATACATACAGAAAGCTGGAAAAAATATTAAAGCCACTCGTAAAATTATGTGTAAAACTGATTATAACCCAAAAACTTTCAATTCTTTTCAATTAATCATTCTCAACTGTCATAGAATCCGTAAGTCTTTTCAAAGTGTCTTTTGAGACGCTTTTCCAGCTGTTTTCAGTAACCATTTTCAGTTCATATTTGATGTTGTAAGTTTTACTATTTCCATAAATATCACGCCCCATAATGCACCAAAATTTTTCTGTTGGGTTCAGGTCAGGGCTCCTTGATGACAACTCAAGCAAAGCAGGGCATATTTTAAGGAAATTTGACTGTGTGGGCAACTCTAACTTCCTCGGAGAAGGGGGGGGGGGGTGGGGGATTGTAAATTTGCAGTTTATGTTAGTTCAATAATCGTCAAAAAAAAGTTGGGGTGTGAAAATTGGAATTACGGAAATTATTGCTAATGGGGTCGTTTTGTTCGATAGGAAAAGAGTGTAAGGAACGTAAACTCTGTGACTTTTTGAACTATTTTAATTTCATTCATTATAATACAACCATTCATTTTCTTTTTAATACAACCAAATTCAAATAACATTGTCTTTTTCAAAAAAAGATTTCATATAACACCTCTCTTTGTAGAGTTCAGCTTCTGGTTTTCTTTCTCTTCAGTTTTTAATTTGCAGAAATTTTATGACGGATGGCCGCGGGTTGAAATAGGCCATTTAAAGCGATATTCAATCTTTTGTTTATTGTTGCAAGTTTCGTTCCGGCACGATGGTCCGATTTGACTATATTATAACTGGAAACTACCCGCTCCACCTGCATCGAATGGGGAGTTGCCACGATAAGTGTTCCAAGCAACTTTTTGAGTGGCCCTTTGGATACGATGAACATTTTCTTTAGTCTTGTGGAAGTGCATGAACCAATGTCCGAATTCGCTGGGAGAGTGGGAATTTGATCAATGAGCGGCCAGCTTTCACATACCGAATCCGCAAATTCAGAAACTTCATTCGGAAACAGGTTGGAAAGTAAATTTTTTCCGACGGAGATTATTTCTGCAGCTGATCCTGCAATTCATAAGGCTTTGGCGGTTTTTAAAGTTTCGGCCTGTTCGTCATTAACTCTATCTTTAAGAAAATTTATTGATGATAGGACAATTTCTTGTCTTATTGATTCAAAACGTCTTGAAAATGTTGTGACATTAGAAAAAATTAGGAAAATGTACGTGGGCAATTTTATTTGACTGTGGTGGCAATTGCCCCAAAAAAAAACCCTTAAAATATGCCCTGAAGCAAAGCAATTGGACATAATTAGCTTCGAGCCAGGATTTTTGTGGAGCTTGAATTGTAAATAGGCGCATTGGTCCTGCTAAAAGATGTATTCTCCAGATGTTATTAAAGGAGCCTTCGGCAATTAATTTTTTACAAAAACGTCTTGATAAACTTTCGAATTGGTCTTTGCTTTTCAGATAAGAAATTGATGTTGCTCCGTTACCAGCAAACCAACCCCAAATCATCAAGGAGCCACCACCAAACTGATGATGACGTTCAGAAAAAAGGAAGGGTTCACACTCCGAAGATCATGCCAGTAGTATTTAAATCCGTCTGAGCCATCGAGATTAAACTTCTTTTCGTCATTTCTGACGAAAAAATGTTGTTTTGATGGCAAAATTCTGATGGCAAAATGTTGTTTTTTCAAACAACATTTTGTCATTTATCTCCAAAAGTAACATGTTTTTTTGCAAACTCTAGGCGTGCAAGTTCATGCCTCTTACTTAGAGGTGGTTGACGTTTCATTTTACTAAATTACACATTTTTAATAACACATTTCCTACAGTTCGGCTAGTGCAAGAAAGCTTCAAATCATTCTCAATTTGAGTCAAAGAAAGCTTCTTTTGTGTTGCTCGGCTAACAATAGATCTCATTTGTCGAGGAGTCAATGCAGATGGACGTCCTGTACTTTTCCGCTGTTTGTAAATATCACTACTAATAACTTATATTACCCTTTAACTGCTGTGGTTCGGTGGTTTGAGGTTTTTGGCGCAAAGAGCAACACATGTTCCATACTGCACCAAACAAATTTATGAACATCAGTTTAAAGTTTAAGAAACATAGTATCAGAAAAATTAATATAAAAGTCAAAGATGAGATATTTTAGGGGGTGGAAGTATTCCACAAAAAATGACTCGCGGTCTGTCAGACCGCTTACAGCAGTTAAAGGTTAATAATTATTTATTTGTAATACTACAACAAATAAATAACACAAAAAAAACCTATAAATTTGAGTTTGGCCCTATCATTTTTTCCAGGTTTTCGCCTGTTTAAAAAATAATTACAATTTAATTTTAAAAGTAACTCAACATTGCGTAATATTTTTATATGTATAATTAAAGCTGTCGTTTTCTACATTGAATTAAATTTGCATAAAGTTCCAATAAGTAGTTGGGGAAATAAGGAAGTTGGCCTTAACGTTTTTTTCAGCACTGTAATAAATTTAACATGTTTGAATTTAATTTACTTCATACTTGTACAAAATTCCTCGGATAATCTTATTTCATTATGTTCCTATAGGGGGAGGTGGCTTGTTTAATTTTGGAGCGGCACGTTTTCCATCTTCTGGTGTGGCAGAAGGAGAAGACACAGGTTTAACCACACAACACGTGCGCTACTACTCCAGAATGCAAAGTGATACATCAGACCACAATCTTGGAGAACCACAATACGCTGAATCTTCTTTTACGCAGCAACCGGATAATCAATGGAATCAGCATTGACATATTCCAATGTTTTCCTGTTATTTAAAACTAGCTTAAGTGAAAGGATTGTCAGTTGTAACTGTCAAAGGCAATAATTGTGTTAGCACTTTATTTGTAATTGTTATTTTATATATTTATTAAGTAGAAGTTAAAGTACTGCAATGTCTCTTCAGAGATATAAAATATAACGTGTATGATGTTGGTAACCAGCAATACAACTTAATTCTGCTTTACTAGAGGGTCAAAATCAAATCATTGGGTATTATGAGTACCACGATATTATTGAAATGAACTCAAAATTCTGTCCAAGTTAGTGAATCGAACTCGATGAATGTCAATTTTCGAATATATCGTACACTTTCAACAAGAGTAACCCAGCTCAAAATTCTCCATTTCGAGTAAAAGGGTTTTAAAAAAGTAGACTGCATGAACTTGAAGCTGGTTGGACGAGAAAAATTGTTTACAAGTTGAATCTGACTTATGGGGAGACAAGTGTCAAACAACCAAATCAGTCGCATTTTCATTCAACTTAAAAAGTTCCCTAAACTATTTAAAATGCAATATTTTTCATTCATTTTTTGATACAGTCAATAATAACATATTGTTTATGAATATTACATTTTGTTTTATTATATATATATATGTATATATTTGTTATGATTATTACTTTGATATTTTTATTTATTTTATAGCCTATATTTGGACTTAGAATTACAAAATTATTACATGGCAACCTATGGTTAGGTAAATTTTTCATTCATATTAAAATTCATTCATTCATATTTCATTTCATACTTATATATATATATATATATATATATATATATATATATATATATATATATATATATAAGATATATATATATATAAAAGATTAAATTTTTGAAATAGAGAATTTATTTGTATTTGGTAAACTTCTTATGTAAATTTAATGTACATTTATTCTGAAAAGTATATCTAACCAAAGGTGGCCATATAATGATTTTATAATATATATAAAATATATATAAAATAAAATGAAATTATCAAAGTAATAATCATAACAAATATGTTATTATTGACTATATCAAAAAATAAATTACAAATATTGCATTTTAAATAATTTAGAGCACTTTGAAGTTGAATGAAAATACGACTGATTTGGATGTCCAAGACTCTCCTTATAACATTCTCCCAGTTTTAAGTATATGTAGTCTATCATACACAGTTTAACTCAAAATGAAGCTGTTTCACTTTTGTAGCAAAGGATGCGAAATGGTTTAGGACATACAAAAGCAATGATGCATCTTCGTATGTTCTATAGTGTAAATTTTAAGCAGTGAAGATATATTCTTTGAAATCTATACTATCGTAAAGGAAGTATTATTTCGAAATGTCAGTTGGTTTCATGCTTATAAAAACTTAGAAAAGAAGTTGTTACTTAAATACAATGGATTTTTGCATTAATATATTCTTATTTTAATAAAAGAAGTTTAAAAAATTTGGAATACAAAACCTTATAACGACTTCAAAGTAAAATATAACTTCGCATTTATTAATTTAAAAGCTTAATAGAAGAAAGTTGTCAGAAATTAAAATGGAAATGTCTTTTATATCTAAATGTGTTCATAAAATTTTATTTTCAAAGAGAATTTTTGAGAAACGTATTTAGAGATTGCATGGAATTAATAGTTTTAAGTTAAATTCTATTAATCATAGCGTATCAGGTGTTTTACAATAGTAGTACACTGTTAAAAAAATTTGTCCACCATGCACCAAAATTTGGTTCCCATTTAGCTGCCACCAACATTTGGTGCTTAGTTTCGCGATTTAATGGTGCTTACGGTCCGAGGTTGCACCATTAAATAGTGAAACTAAGCACCAAATGTTGGTGGCAGCTAAATGGGAACCAATTTTTGGTGCAAGGTGGAACAAAATTTTTAACAGTGTAAAATGCAGAGCACATTGAAAAGTGGGGTACATGAAACATAGTTTATAAATTAGAGGGCTCTTTTTTTTTGGTTCCTAGTTTTTGTGAGAGAAAATAATTCAATTGACTCCTACCCATGCTGAAGTGATTTAGTATCAAAATCAGTTCTTGTTTATGATTGGAAATCAGTTCCTGGAAGTTTTGTGCTTTCCTACTAGTTTTGATCACAGTATACTATTTTAAATGAAGAAATATGGCTTTTGGGAAATCTTGAGACGTTTCCTTGTTAGATACAGTGAAACATTTCTGTATTCCACAAGGTGTGGAGTACAGAAAATAATTGTTAAATAAAAACAGGAAAATACAAAGATACGGTATGATAAATAAAAGATTAGGTGTTATGACAGTTTGAAGTAAATAATCATGTAAAGAAGCTTTGATGAAGATTTTATTGTTGACTGACTACTGTTATAAATAATGTGGTTAAATATCATTTTTACTTTTTCATTCAATGAAAAGTCAGGGAAAAAATCTAGCACAATTAATTTTATTTTAAGAAAATAGTTCAAAGTTAGTATGTTTCATTGTGATCCATTTAAGTGATAAAATTAAAAAAAAAATTTTGAAGTTTTTTAATAACACATTAAAAAAATATTAATGCTGAAGGTAATGATTACCATTTTTTTGACATTTATGAGTAATAATTGCCATGCTCATAATAGGCAAAAACTAACATTATTAAAATTGAAAAACAAAATTTTGGTTCCCAATGCCCCAATCAGCCTCACATGTTTTACAATATCACAGATATTAATTTTTTTTATGAAACATTGAGTACGAAATTCAGAAAATTCAAATGCTGAAAACTATTAATTGTTTAAAAATATTTAAATTTTATAGTTTTAGAAATGTTAAATTCATTTTAATATATTACCATGGTACTCAAAATGCGCAGGAAATTTTTATTTGAAACTTTGTGATTTTATAAAAATGAATTTATTGAAGTCTTGAGAAAGTATTCTGCTGTTAAGGTAATAGAGTGTAGGTTACGAAATAGAAAACCATACACTTAAATATTTCCACTTCCTAGTAATCCTTCTCTTTCTAAGTCACTCCAATCCAATGTTTCGATATTTAGTCTAATTACAAGGTATGTGAATGTTGTTCTTTAAGTTGTTGCAGAACCCTAAGATTTTTTTTATTCGATAGTGATATACGAGGGTGAATAAAAAATTATCCGCAATGTTGACATCACTCTTCTTACATTGTTCATACTGACCTCTGTCCTGGTTTATTTTATTACTATGTTGTTGTGGTCCTGATATAAAATTTCGATTCTAAGTCCTCTATTTGTTTCCTTTTATTGCAAGTGGATCCTGGCCACTCGATTAGAAGTTTGCACTATAGAAGTGATCCGGCAGTGATCCGGTTTTTGCAGACGATCAAGCAGTGATCCGGTTTTTGCAGACGATGACATCATCAATAGTCACTAGTCTGTCTAACAGAATCATGTCACCACGTTCAATGTTGTCATTATTTGTGGTCGTAGATGGTCGTCCGGCTCCTTGCGTAACACTCGTGCGACCATTTTTGAATTTGTTAATCCATTCGTAAACACTCCGTTGATGCAAGACCCTGTTTCCGTATTGTGCCGAAAGTCTTTGATGGATTGAGGCCCTTGATTCACCTTCTGACCACAAACACCGAATCACTGCACTTTGTTCCTATTTCGTGCAAGCTTCTAATGGAGAGGCTATGATCTATCTGTAATAAAAAGAAGACAATTGAAGGAATTAGGATCGAAATTCCATAGCAGGATCACAAGATTATTATGTTGTTGTGGTCCTGCTATAAAATTTCGATTCTAAGTCCTCTATTTGTTTCCTTTTATTGCAAGTAGATCATGGCCGCTCAATTAGAAGTTTCACTATAGAGGAACAACAAGCAGTGATCCGGTTTTTGCAGACGATGACTTCATCAATAGTCACTAGTCTGTCTAACAGAATCATGTCACTACGTTCAATGTTGTCATTGTTTGTGGTCGTAGATGGTCGTCCGACTCCTTGCGTAACACTCGTGCGACCATTTTTGAATTTGTTAATCCATTCGTAAACACTCCGTTGATGTAAGACACTGTTCCCGTATTGTGCCGAAAGTCTTTGATAGATTGAGGCCCCTGATTTACCTTCTGGACACAAACACCGGATCACTGCACGTTGTTCCTATTTGGTGCAAACTTCTAATGGAGAGGCTATGATCTATCTGTAATAAAAATAAGACAAATGAAGGAATTAGGATCGAAATTCCATTGAAGGATCACAACAACATAACAATAAAATAAATGAGGTCAGAGGTCAGTATGAACAATGTAAGAAGCATAATGTTAACATTGCGGATAATTTTTGACTCGCCCTCGTAATTTTTAGGCATTTATCATTGTTTGCGCCTGCGATGAATTCTTCAAAAACGTGTTTGACCTTTTAAGTAGACCTGTTATGACATAAACAACTTGTGTGCGATCATCATGAAATTTTTTAAATTAACACGTAGGGTATGAAATTTTTTCAATTTATCTAATAAATCATTAAAAAACTATAAAACTATGTACTACAGTTAGAAGATTCAAGTTTTTTAATTGATGTTTTCTTTCTCTACTAGAAGAGAAGTAGAGTTTTAAAATTGAAAAATTTTAAATCCTTATGTGTTTTAAATTTGAAATGTTCACATATATTTATACTTTCAAATTTCTTTTGTGACCAACAATAGGTTCAAATTTTTAACAGAAATTTCGAAACTCATTAAAATCTCTATTTTAACTAATTAATCAAATTACATAATTATCCAACTTTTTGTTATTTCCAAAAGTCATAACCTAAGTATAAATTGAACATACTAATGCTGTTAATTCGAATAAATAGTTTATATAATAAAAGGCATTATGAGAAATTTTATTCTAAATATCCCAAAGTCGATCTATGCCTGCTATGTTTATAATCTTTCTTGTTATTGACATTTTAGTTGAAAATTTTTTACAAGCATTTTTGCATTTATTCTGTTAAGTGATAATAAAAAAAATAAAAATAAAAATAAAAATTTGCCTTTCAATAATTTTTTTAAAGTAACCCGGAATTGAAATTTTTAAAAAAAAATCTATTTTGAGATTTTAGTTATTTTAAATGGCAGTTTTTGTGATGTTTATAGTGATATATAAAAGTTCGTAATACCTATATAGGATGTATCAGCAGCAAAAAGGCATATGGTGCATTGCAGGTATACTCTGAATTAATAAGGATTGTTTACTTTAAAAAACTTGATTTACTCAGTACTATGTGTTTTATGTTTGATGTACCCTTTCTCGTGAACTATTACAGTTAGAAAAGAAATTAAACATCTAAATATTCTTTAATTATTTCAACTTACTTTAATGAGTGTTTTTAGAAATATTTACCCAACAAAAAAATTTATGTAACTTTAAACATTTTTTTTTTTTTTTTTGTAATGTTTTATTCAAAAATATTTTTTAAGCAACTTGGCAATATTTCTGAAAAAGTTCATGTTAAAGTAAAGAAAATACAATGTTTGATTTATCACTACAAAAAGTTTCAATAACATCTCTTATAATTTTTTAGAAAAGAAAAATTAAAAATCCATAAATTAGCATTATAGCCTATGGGAGTTATGCGAGATTCCAAGTTAAGTTAGTTCTATTGTCTGTGATTATTTAAAATTAGAGTTCAAAGAGGTAATAAAACCATGGGTGAATACACTATAATGCAGTTTTAACAAATTATATTTTCCTCCATATTTCCATTTTATTAATAATTACAAAAATTTATTAAATTTAAAATTAAGAAATGGAAGTTTGCTCCAAATTACTAATTTATATCTTTTGTAACTGATCACAGTTCACTGAGATTATTTAGTATCCATTATTTTAAGATTGATAAAAAAATGCAAATGATGGATGAAAGAAAAATTAAATTGCATAGCAAGCTTAGATTTGACCGTGGCTTTTTTAGGCAAATTTGTCAGTTGGGAGAACATCACAAATATGTTTTCACAAAATAATTTTCATACAATTTTTATATTTCTAAAATATGACCGTTCTATTGTGGAACCATTCTACGATGAAATCCATGTATATTTTGAAAGAAGAAAAAAACTAGGATTGAATTTTTATGAGATTATCCTTCAGTAGTTTAATTTATTTATCTAAAATACTAATCAAACAATAAACACAAACTTATGCTGATTTTTAAAAATAATTTCCTTTTAGGGGGTCCAGGGCCCAAATAATTTAAAAATTGGCAATTTTTTCTTTCTTTCTTCTTTTTTTTTTTCTGCTCTAAAAAATATGTTCAATTACGATCATTTTGATACCTCATTTATAATGCTACCCCTTTCCATTGGCTTGCAGTAGTCAAACTAATATCTGACAGCTGACTTAGTTTCTGCATGAACTTTAAACAGCTTTTTTTCACTGATGATTTTTTTTTTTACATAATTGGAAACAAGTCCATTTATAATTAAGTAACATACACCAAATTTCCCATGTATGTTGTATGAATCTTTAAAAGATATTGACCGAACAATATTTTAAAATTTTGTATTTTACTCCAGATATGATTTTTTTTAATTACGAAAGAAAATAAAGTAAAATAAAAACTTTTATGGTTAAAATTTTTTATTTTATTATCCGCTATATATATATATCAAAATTGTGTTTGGTAAATTTTCTTGTAATAAATTTGTGAACACATACTTATAATTTTTAAGTTTATTAAGATATTTTTTATTAAGTTACATCAAAATATTTAATGCGTTATTTTATAGTAATTATAAAATTTTAATAAAAAAAAAATTATAGACTAGTACACTGTTCTACAATTACATAAAAAAAAATTGTATTGATCCAAGAAATATTAAAGAAATTAAATTTTGGCCTCCAGACCCCCTTAAATTTTGAAATAGTTCTTTGCTTGAAATACTGAGAAGAATTTAAGAAGAATTTAGGCGCCAAAACGTCAAATCGAATGAAATCACAGGTTGGAATTAAAGCTTTGTTTCTTAATTTGCTCTAAAGTAGCCTCCTAAATCCACTTTTCCTCTGAATGTGTAAAATTCAGCCTTAGAATAGGCCATCTTCTTGACTTCAACACGAGATGCTTATTTCAATGTACCTGAAATACAGTCCATTTTCTGAACGTTTTAAGTATTGGTGTCAATAGACTCTTTAAAAAGTAAATCTACTAGCAATTTTACTGGTCACTCAAGATGCCGATTAATTCAACAATAAGATAATCTTTTATCAGCAATATTTCTCTTATGTTGCTTATTTGCTACAACTCATTGTTCTTTTATTTGTCTATTGTCTTTTTTTACGAAACAAGTTCTGTGTGAAAATGAGTATGTTAATTTTGTGGCCAACACAGCTTCGTGATTTGAATAGTAGCTAAAATTTATATAAAATTCAAACTTTTTAATAAAGTTATAAGTATCGGTGTTTCGATTAGTGTATAGATTTCAGAATGCCAATCATACAATTACTCATTGATATAATTTAGTTAATAAATTAAATATGTTAAGAGTGTTGTTAACAAAGACATATGTTAAGTATTTTTCAAATTTTATAAAGAAAATGTGTTTCTAATTTGTATTTACCTAAACTGGTAGATTAACTAAGTGTTTATGAATGAGTTTTAATTGTGGTGTTTTACAATAAAAATTATCAAAGATTTATGCTTATTTGTTTTTATTCTAATGTAATTCAACGTATGTGCCTCGATTCATTTGTTTCACTTTTACAGAACACTGTTCAATGAATAGTGTTTTTTTTTATTGTTAGGGATTATATGTTATGGCAGTAAAATGTGTCAGCAAAATATTGTGTTATTTAAATCTATAGAACAATGTTTAGAAGTTGATAATTGTTTTTTTTAATATGTAAAAGAAATGTCTTTATAAATAAAGTTAAGCAAAAATACTAAATAAATCTTTGAATGTGAAATAATGTCTCTTTCTTCTAGCATCTAATTTATAATGTGTTTCTTTCATTTCCAAATTGCATCACCACATGGTGCTGATATAAACCATTGAAAGGTCTTTTTAAAGATTAATAAAACTACTAATGAATATTAATTAACTTCTAGAGCGGTTTAATGTTTTTATTACAAAAAGTAGACTTAAATGTGTACATAAATTAACAAGTAATACAAAATACCTTGACGATTAAAGTACATCAATATTGGGTATAATAACTGTAATAAAATAAGGTTAGTAGTTATCAATAGTTACAGATCTTAATATTTTATAACTGAAAAATAAAAAATATATATATATTCAAACATTATTTTCCCATTGGATAATGATTTTTAAATATTATGTTTCCATTGGATAATGATTTTTAAATATTATGTTCCCATTGGATAATGATTTTTAAATATTATTTTCCCATTGGATTCATTGGATAGTTAATGTGGCAGTTTTGAACATAGCACTGTAATAAGTCTGAAATAAATCTGACGCAAAAATATATTTGGGAATGAAACAAAACACATTGAATTACTATTATAAATGTTAAGGATGTAAATACTTTTTTCAAAAAAAATCTTAAACCAAAAAATAGCAATTGAGTTCGAAACTATCAAGATCAATTTTATGTTTTTTTTTTCACAGGCTCTCTTAGAAAGTGCTTTTTGTATGTTACACAGAGAACGAACGAGACGAAGAACGAATGAGAGTTGCCTAATGGGCCTATTAGTTTACACACAAAATTTTGTCAATTTTGCTCATTATCTAGCCGCGCCCCTCTGACATTGAAAATGTAAAAAGTGAAAAGAAAATCCACTTTTAAGCCATTTTTTAGAAAATTTTGGAAATTATTTTTAGAAACAGGTATTAGTATAGCATGGAATAGTTTCCTAATGTATCAGTTGGAATACACAAAAAATTTCGTCCATTTTGCTCAATATTTAGCCGCGCCCCTCTCGCTTTGAACAAAAATGTGCCTAAATGTCGCAACAGATTGGACGTTAGGGGGGATAAAATAAATATTTTTTCGAAATCGGTCTTGGAATAGCGTGAAAAAGTTACCTAATGGTTCAATTAAAACGTACACAAAATTTCGTCAATTTTTTTCAATTTCTAGCCCCTCCCCTCTGACATTGAAAATGTACAAAACATACAAAAAATGCACTTTTAAGCCATTTTCTGGAAATGTTTAGGAATTATTTTTAAAAACTGGCATTGGCATAGCATGGAATAGTTGCCTAATTTGTCAGTTAGAGCACACACAAAATATCGTCCGTTTTGTTCAATATTTAGTCGCGCCCCTCTTGCTTGTAACAAAAAAGTGCTTTAATGTCGCAAAATCTTAAGATTGGACTTTAGAGTGGACCAAAATTTTTTTTTTTCGAAATCGGTCGTGATATAACGTGGTAAAGTTTCCTAATGGGTCTGTTAAACACACACTAAATTTCGTCAATTTTGTTAAATATCTAGCCGCTTTTGTCTGGCATCAAAAATGTCCATAACATACAAAAAATTCACTTTTAAGCCATTTTTCGAGCAATTACTTAAAATTGTTTAAAAACCAGCATTGGCATAGAACGGAATGGTTGCATAATGGGTCAGAAATGGACACACAAAAAATGTCGTCCATTTTGATCAGAATAGCGGCGCCCGTCTGAGTAAAAGAGTAAAAATAAGGATGAAAAGCAGCGGACTTTAAATGGGTCAGTTAGAAACCACATAAAAATTTTGTCAATGTTGCTCAATATCTAGCTACTCCTCCTAGCATTTAAAAAATCACAAAAATAGATAATACGCCTATTAAAAATCAAAAGTATATTTACTAATATAATACTTATTCATATTTAGAAATCGAGAAATTAAATTATTATAAAGTAAAAAAAAGAGTAGGCCTAATGCTTATACAGTTTAGTCTTCAGAATAGTACTGCCCCTTACTATTCAAAGTTGAAAGTTCGCTTCTTTCTTGAATCTTAGCTCGTATGTATCCGTCTCTTGTAGCATCACTACAAACTTTCATTGAAACATCAGATATGTGCGTGTGATGGAAACTTCTCAAATGGTATTATAGGAACCTGTTCTTACCACATATCTTCCAGTTCTTCGTCTTTTATATGCATTGTAAGCGGTGGTCCTGTTATGGTGTACTTTGACCAGTTGATGAGATCAATGTAATCAATGGCATTAAAGTTGAATTCAGGAGGTTTTGAAAAAGCGTATGTCTTTAGATTTCCAATTCTTGATATTCAGGATTCACCTCACTGCTGATTCCCGGATATGATATCAAGAATCCGCTAGCATTGCCACTATCATATTTTCCAGATGAGCAAAGTATGCATTGTTTGAAATTATTTTTGTCTGTAATTTTCTTGACATGGTCAGGAAACTGCCTTGAGAGAGCAATCATCTTTCAGACCTGTCTGTCCTCACCGTGAAATGTGTTTTTTTTTTTTTTTTTTTTTTTTTTTATCTCGAACCACATTCGGGCATAAACCAGAATCACAAACTTTACGATTATACGAAGCTCATCGGTTGGATTTCAGGTACCGATGTATATTATACATAGATACGCTTTCTCATAACCTACCGAACTCAACTTCCATACCGTTAATTACATTAATTTCATCGACTGGTCGAAGTACACCAAAACAGAACCACCGTTTACAATGTACATAGAAGATAAAGGATTGGAAGATATGTGGCAAGAACAGGTTCTTATAATATCATTTGAGAAGTTTCCATGTCACACGCAAGCAGTCGAGAGATGTGTTAAACTCATATCTAAAGCTTTAACGAAAGTTTGTGGTGATGTTAGATACGTGTTAAGATTCAAGCAAGAAGAGAACTTCCAACATTTGATAATAAGGGACAGTACTATTCTGAAGACTAAACTGTATAAGCATTAGGCCTACCTCTTTTCTACTTTATAATATTTTAATTTCTCGATTTCTTAATATGAGTAAGTATTATACTAGTAAATATACTTTTTATTTTTAATATGCGTATTATTTATTTTTGTGATTTTTAGAGCTAGATTTAGTAGCTAAATATTGAACAACATTGACGACATTTTTATGTGGTTTCTAACTGACCCATTCAAAGTCCGCTGCTTTTCATCCTTATTTTACTCTTTTACTCAGACGTGCGACGCTAGATTCTGATCAAAATAGATGAAACTTTTTGTGTGTCCATTTCTGACCCATTATGCAACCATTTCGTTCTATGCGTTCTATTAAAAATTTTAAGTAATTGCTCGAAAAGTGGCTTAAAAATGCATTTTTTGTATGTTGTGGGCATTTTTGATGCCAGAGAGAAGAGATGCTAGATATTCAACAAAACTGACGAAATTTTGTGTGTGTTTAACAGACCCATTAGGCAACTTTTCCAAGCTATATCATGACCGATTTCGAAATAAAAAAGAAAATTTTGGTCCACCCTAACGTCCAATCTAAGCACTTTTTTGTTACAAGCAAGAGGGGAGCGACTAAATATTGAGCAAAACGGGTTTGTGTGTACTCTAACTGACAAATTAGGCAACTATTCTATGCCAGTGCAAGTTTTTAAAAATAACTTTCAAAAAATGGCTTAAAAGTGCAATTTTTGTATGTTTTGGACATTTTCAATGTCAAAGGAGCGCGGCTAGAAATTAAACAAAATTAATGAAATTGTGTGTGTGTTTTAACTGACCCATTAGGTAACTTTTTCACGCTATTCCAAGACCGATTTCGAAAAAACATTTTTTTTTATCCCCCCGAACGTCCAATCTGTTACGATTTTGCGACATTTAGGGACATTTTTGTTCAAAGCGAGAGGAGTGCGGCTAAATATTGAGCGAGATGGACAAAAAATTTTGTGTATTCCAATTGATACATTAGGAAACTAATCCATGATATACCAATTCCGGTTTTTAAAAATAATTTCCAAAATTTTCCAAAAAATGGCTTTAAAATGTATTGTTTTGTCACTTTTTACATTTTCAATGCCAGAGGGGCGCGTCTAGATATTGAGCAAAATTGACGAAATTTTGTGTATAAACTAATTGACCCATTAGACAACTTTTCCGCTCTATTCCCAAGCAGATTTTGAAAAAAGGGTTTTTTTGGCCATTTTCGGCCCACCCTATTCTACACATTAAGTGACATTGATAAAACTGTGTCACGGATATTTTTCAGACGGCTCCCACTTCAATTACCCTATAATATTGGTCACAATGCATATAAATTTGATATGGGGTGTTATTTACCATTTTCTTGTTTTCACTTATTTAAATAAAAATTGACAGTTTGACGATATTTTCGACAGTAAATTTTACATTGGCAAAAAAATAAATAAAAATGGAGCGATGTTTTTTGATATAGTCTTTTCTAGTTCGTGATCAGATGAAATTCAATTGCTGAGGGGTGATGCTCAAGGGCAGAGAACTCTGTGTTAAAGTGTCGTTTTCCAACTTTTTATTCTTTTATCGCATTTCTACCAGAGTTTTGGAAGTGGAGAAGTTTAAAACATCTTAAGAGGCATTAAAAGAGACTATTTAATCGAAATCGTTACAGCCATTTTTTAGCAAATGCTGAAAAACATTACTTTTTCATGATTACAAACTTATGCGCATGCGCGATTTTAACGAAAACCTTAATGGTAGGTCTCTTGGCCACCACCAACCGCACACCAAATTTGAACATCGTAGGTCAATTTGCTCGGTAGTTATGCTGACCACGTACACAAAGACAGATATTTTTTCTAGAAAACTTTTTGGAAATCAGAATGTTCCAAAACGTGGAGGAATGCAAAAAAAAAAAAAAAGCAATTTTTTTTTTCCCGAATGCTACACTTTCATTACCCTACGTAAACATATGGGCAATTGAAAATAATAAATACCTAAACATTTAATCCCTTTAAGTACTAAAAAGTGAAAAAATAGGGAGAGGATTGGGACACAGGACAAATAAGTATTGAGGGAAGGTGAGGGGAGGTCATACAAGGGGGAAAATATGGGATACTTGAGTTTAAATATGGACGTTTGTGCATGTAGAAAATAGTGTCACTTGCGTATACAAAAAACTTTTTTTCATTGAATATGTACTGCACATAAATTCATAGTCATAGATTTCTCTTGATCATTAATAGATTTCTAGTGCTCAACTCTCTCTATTCTAGCATTTCAATTAAGTTCCTTACACACATTCCTAACTCCTTTGATGTTTTGAACGCATTTTTCTCAGTTCGTGCTTTTGGGGACTTCCTACCTTATTCAAAATGCTAAAACTCCAGCAAATATTAATAAATGACTTGAATTTTGTTGTGTCATTCTAAAGATCTATTTGATTAAAATAGGCATGGATTTTTTAACAAAATATAAACTTTTTTTTACAAATTTAAATGTCGAAAAATATTCTTTTTTACGATTTTTTTTACCTATAGGTGTAGTATATATTGTTTTTCTCAAAAACTATTTTACTCATTAATTTTACTAATTGCATCTAAAATTTCAAAACAATTTAAAAGTAAGGAGTGTTTTGATATTTTTAACTCCTTCCAAAGATAGTATTTTTTTTGTATTACCTTTCTCACACCTGAGTATTTATTTCGACTCCAATAAATTTTACTACAGATAAATTCAAACTAGATGGCAGCACTAATTCAAATTATTTGTAAAAATAGAAATTAAAATTGAATGCTTATTAAAATGGAAGTGGGAAGTGGGCAATATGTAAATGTAAAATATATACCCTGTGAAGCAGGAATGTAACGAAGAAAACAAAGACGTAACCAGTGGCGATGATCAGGGCCCTATTTAGAACATTTTTTACTGTAGGCCCAACATTCAGTGAGGGGCACCCACAATAGCAAATATTTATTTCCTTACGTCACAATATTACCAGATCAAGCTACATTCGTTAAGACTAACTTTTTACAGTTAAAACTCATAGTTTACTTTCACAAGATTTTTTTTAATAATTAGTATGATCTTGATTTCCTCAAAACTTTTGAATTAATCAAGACCCCCCCCATGAGCACTTGATTTTAAGGCACACTTTCCTGTATTTTAAACTTACATTTTACCACAGGGTCCACAAATTATATAATAATAAAGATTACTTAATTTTATAACAATAATTGTAAATAATACAAAGTAACCTTTCCACTGTTTCCACGATCGCACCAAAAAGGAGGGCCAAAATTGTCACATTGGTTATGACTCTGAAAATTACAATTACATGTAATAATTGGATTATTAATATAATAAACAATAATTTAATAGCAGGGTAAACAGTCAAAAGGCTAACACGTCAATACTCAGTGATTTAAGTAATTTTCTATTTGTTTCAAACATTAAATACACACATATATGTAACTCTAAAAAATTGTAAATTATATATCAAATACAAATCAAAGAAATCAAGGTACTTACAAAACAGTTTTATTTACTAAGTTGCTTTTATCTGCTTTCAAGTGAATCCCTCAACATTACATTGCTTTCTTTCTGGGTTTTACACTTAAAAAATAATGCAAAACATCCTCAAACAAAAGACTTTTTGTCAAATCACTTCAACTGCAAGAAGAGCTGATTCAGAAAGTCTGTTACTCGACATGATGAAAATTTTAAATATAATGGTCTTTGTATGGGGAGTTCCCATACAAAGACCATTATATTTAAAATTTTCAGAAAATTTTCAAAATTTGGGGGCCCCTAGGCCCGGGCTTAGTGGGCCTAATGGTAAATCAGGCCCTGGCGATGATTAAGAAGGGTGGATGATGTAGATTTTAGCTTGGTCCATCAGTTATGTCTCTACTGCTTATCTTTACTTATAAAAACTGTAAATGTTCTTTTGTTATCTCTATTTTTTGGAATTCACAATGTGATCTAACATTCAAGAAAGGTTGGATGCTTATGCTATTTATCTACATGGACATATTTAGATAACGGAAATGGCGGTATTATCTACAATGTTTTGAAAAATAGCGATTCTTCCAACATAAAATAGTAATATAACAATAATTATTTTACCCGAACCGAAACCATATAACTTTCTATAATATGTAATATGAGGCTAACCCCAATTGAAAAGAAAAAAAAAAGGATAGATGAATGTGATCCATGTGCGTGGCTGGTTTTTTGTTCATCATGTGCAAAAGTACGCCAAAGAAATAAAACATGGCCGTTTGTCGGAAACTATAAAATTCTAAAAAAAAATAAAAAATCTGGTTGACAATTTTTCTTGGCGGTTTCTTAACAAAGTCTAATTTTTATGGGGGATAAAATATGCCTTTTTTTATGTAAAAATAAACCTTCATGAAATCTAAATTCTATACCGGTAATGTTAATTTGGCATATTTCTTGTACCTTTTTCTCAGAAAGTAATTAACATAGAAGCCTCATTATTTAGTGCGTTTGGCACACACTTGTTATTCCACTAAAGTTAACTTTTGATTTATTTTTACTTTTTTTTTTTAAATGAATTTTCGTGAAAGTTACTCAAATTTTTTAAAAATCACAAGTTTTTTTTGCCAAAATAAGCCAAAACAAAAATATTTTTAAAATAACTACCAAATATTACTTCAGTAAATACAAATACATAAAAGGAATAAGGGATAAAAATTTTAGGAAGATAGTTCGTGCAGTTTCTGAGAAAAAGGTACATGAATAATGAAAAATTTAGTTTTGAGAAAAACGCATTTTAAAGAAAACATTATTTACACTTATATTTCAAAAAATTTTCTTCCAAACATTATTAAAAATACTTCTAAATGAGGTATTATTACAAATGATGTATACTTTTAAAGGGAAGAATTATATTTTTGATAAACAAAAATAAACTCAAAATCGATTATTTATAAATTTTAATGTACCAACTCCCCTTAAAGTGATTAAAAAAATTAGCTGCAGTAGTAGAGGTAGTATTATCTTTCTGTAGTGATTGAAAATAATGCATTTTATACACTAAAAGTGTTAAAAGGAATATATTTTTAATGAACTTCTGTGTATTCAAATTACCATTAAAAGTTTTAGTTCTCAATATTTTTTATATTATAGTTAGGGGTATGACAGAAGACCACTTACATACCGAAAAGGCATTCTCCCGAAACGTCCACTTTGTTGTTCCATCTCTACAAAACTCGTAATAAAGCATTTTGAAGAATATTTTTATATGCCTTTAGTATCTGTCAATCGGCAATTGCAATGCATTTAGATTGGTTGTTTCTCATTTATTTTTCTGAAAAACACTAAATTAATATTGAAATGTCATTATTATCTAATCACTGTCCCTTTTCACAAATTTTGCCGCGGTTTGCACCTAGGTGTTTAGTTTTTAATTTTTTATATGAATGATACAAAATTTTTTGTCAAGGGACTCTTTACTAAAGAAATTGAACTCTAACTTTGAAAACTTCAATACGAACCTCTGTTTTTGATTTTTTTTTCAATCGATTTAGTATACTTCATTTACTCTAAATATCAAATTTCAGTTCATTATGTTGAAAACGTCACTTATGAGCGAAAATGTTTTGATAGATCTTCAGGGCAAATCTCAATACTGAGAAGCGTAATTTTAAGGTCCGGAAGATTAAATGGCGTGTTTCAGGAGGTTATAAAAATACAGGTATATTAGTCTAAAATTGCACGGAACTAACTTGAGTTTATCGGTGTCCTATTTAAACAGATTAAAGCTGATGAACAGATTAACAATAATACAATAAACATTATCAATGGACCAATGGTTTATGGACACTAAGTTAACTCATAGGAGGTATAAATAGAGACAGAGAATTAATAAAACAATTTAATTATTAAAATTAATTATTTAATCAATCATTGAAATTATTATATTATTAACAATAATTATTTAAATTTTATTACTGATTTATTTATTATATTGAAAACTAGCTCAATACACGTGCTTCGCTACGAAATTTTAACATGTGCAATATTTTAGCTAGCTGTGAGGCCTCTTGTTGCGGAAATCTGTCATTTGTGAATAGAACTCAGTTTTTGGCGCTTCGCTCGCAGGAAGGTTCATTGCAACGCAAAATCAAAATCGCTTCGTTCGCTGAAAAAATCATGGAGATATAAACACAGGCTTATTTCACTCGTTAAAAGGTTCATTGCTATGCAAGCATAGGCTCGCTTCGCTCGCTGAAAGGTTCTTTGTTTCCTAAGCATAAGCTTGCTTCCCTCACTAAAATCTAATTGCTACGTAAAGCCTTAATGTTGGAAGCCTGTTCCTTCTCGAGAAAAAAAGTATCCCGTTAATACAACACTCTTTTAAGATTATTTCAACACGTGTTGTGGAAAGCAAAATTAGAGGCTAAAACTAGATACGTTGAAACTTTCAAAGATCTAGGCCTATTAGAAGTCGCTTTTTGAGAAAAAATGAATTAAAAAACAAATTAAAATTTTAACATTCTTTTTGACAGTCCAATTAGAAGGCCAAAACTGCTTGTGTTGCAAATTTCAGAAATGTAGCCCAATTACAAATCGTTTTGTAAAATATTTGTTAATTAATTAAAAAAAAAAAAATTTAGTCTGTTTTTCAAAAATCCAAATTGAAGGCCACAACTATTTATGTTGAAAATTTCAAAGCTGTAGCCCTATTTGAAATCGTTTTGTATTATATATATATTAATTAATTAAAAAATTAATTAATAACGAACTGAACAAAAATTTAAAATTCTGTTTTTCAAAAGTCCAATTAGAAGGTCAAAACTACATATGTTGAAAATTTTAGTGCTGTAGCCCTATTAGAAATCGTTTTGTAAAATATTAATTAATTAATTAAAAAAATTAATTAAAAAGAAACTAAATAAAAATTTAAAATTCTGTTTTTCAAAAGTCCAATTAGAAGGCCAAAACTACTTATGTTGAAAATTTCAGAGCTGTAGCCCTATTAGATATCGTTTTCGAACATATTTATTAATTAATTAAAAAAGAACTAATTAAAATTTTAGCATTCTGTTTGTGATGTATTAAATTAGAAGGCCACAACTACTTATGCTGAACATTTCAGAGCTGTAGCCCTATTAGTAATTGTTTTGTAAAATGTTTATTAATTAATTAAAAAAAAAAATTAAAAAAGAACAAAATAAAAATTTAAAGTTCTGTTTTTAAAAAACCGATTAAAAGGCCAAAACTACTTATGTTAAAAATTTCAGAGCTGTAGCCCTATTGGATATCGTTTTGGAACATATTTATTAATTAATTAAAATAATTAATTAAAAAAGAACTAATTAAAATTTTAATATTTTGTTTGTGATGCATAAAATTAGAAGGCCAAAACTACTTATTCTGAAAGTTTCAGAGCTCTACTCCAATTTTAAGTAGGTTTCTATAGATCCACAGAGCCACAGACAGACAGACACACAGCTTGTTTTATTATTATAGATTTGGATAGGTATAAATCTAAAATCTCTAGACTGATTTTACACAGACTGATTTAAAAACAGATTAATACAGATGAACAGATTAACAATAATACAATAAAAATTATCAATGGACCAATGGTTTATGGACACTAAGTTAACTCATAGGAGGTATAAATAGAGATAGAAAATTAATAAAACAATTTAATTATTAAAATTAATTATTTAATCCATCATTGAAATTATTATATTATTAACAATAATTATTTAAATTTTATTACTGATTTATTGATTATATAATTTGGGTGGGTATAAATCTAAAATCTCCAGACTGATTTGATGTCCCAAATCAAATACACCGCCCTGCTTGTCCAGAGAGTATTTAAAATGTTTCTAACGTCTTTTGGTATACAGACTAGTCACACCACTGCCCATAATCCACGAGAGAATGGTCATCAGATGGAGCATTACAATGGTATCATAGGGAAAACGATTAAATTGGGATTGGAATCTAAAGATAAGAAAATTGAATCATAAGAAGAGGTCCTTCAATTTGTAGTACATTCTGTTCGTGCGCTTTTATGCACGACGACTAACGTTACTCAATACTCCACATGTTCTCTTATCTTAGATGATCGTATAATAGGAACTATTTTACTTACTTGGATTTCTTAGGTCGGTCCACTGTTGAAGAAAAATCATTCACAAACCAAAAGTATGAGCTTCTTATTCAAAAAGTTGAATTTCTGGATGCTATTTCGAAACATGCATAAGTAAGCTTTCCCGGTGGATGTGAGACTAGTATATGGTACACATGGCACTAGCTTCAAGAGGGGAAATTCTCTTCTTTAATCTAGAGGTTTAAAAAATTTCACAGGTAGATATGTTAGACTAATAACTGGTCAGAGATTTTCTGCTTTGCATTTTAGAACTCTTTTATAAAAAGAAAAGTAACATTTCCCATTTTCCAGTCTATTTCCCATTTTATCGTTATGAATTACGATTACCTTTTTACATCTTTACTGGACTCAGAGCAAAATATTCTTACACTAGCACACAAGCAAAAATCTCTTTTGGATTCGATATTTCTGGAAACACTGTTTATATTTTCTATTGGGAATAGTGAGAATAGGGACTTCCCTCACAGCCTTCATGAGATTATTTTAGCCTCTTCTGATTAAAATTTTGTTTAATATTTTAAATCTTTGAAAGATTTCAACTTTTTGAGCTTTTTAAACATCACTTTTCCTGCTGAATGTTTTACCCACATAGACTATAGTGAAGCCCGTAGCCAGGATTGTTTTTCGGGAGGGGTTATGGTGGAAGATTTGATTAAATATATATAACAAATTACACAAAAAAAGAAGGGGAAGCAGTGAAACAAAATTTTCACACAATTTCAGGTGGGGAGATGTTTTTCCCGTCTCCCCCTCCTGCCTAAGGGCCTGACTATAGTGGCAAACACGTATTCAATTATTCACAAGCTTTAGGTATATCAATAGGGCTATTTCAACTATTTCTCCCTACGTTTCCCCTCCTATCTGTCAACACTCCTTTGGGACTGAATCCGAAAGTAAACGACGAATTTTCCACCAAGAAGAATGGTAAACTTGCACAAATTTCTTTACAGCGAATAATCTAAAGTAATAGGTAAAATTATACAATTTTTATGTGGGAGAAAGTGTGAGAGTTAGGGAGTAAGGTGAACTATTTCTTTTTTCAAAAAAGAATGCAGAAATATCACTTAGACGCAGAAACGAATTGTGGCATATCCACTATACACACTTGTCTATGGGAGACTAGTCACTCGTGAAATATAAGTCTCCCATTAGCTAGTGAACCATTGTCAGTTTCCGGTCACTTCGAAAACGTCACATATAGTTGCAACAGCTCACTATACCACCCATTTACACAAAATGTTGAAATATTCGCATATATTATTTATCAACGAAGCTATTGAGCTCACAATTGAGCTGAATTTTCCCTTTCGAGAACATAACGCTTCTTTTGTTGTCCGCTTCAATCTATCATTTTCCCTGTCCGTTCACAACATGTCCTCGAATACACGAAAGCCAAGACCACAAAAATATTTCAGGTGCCCCATTTCCACTCCCCACCCCCTCGAAAACAAATAAACAATGGGCTCTCTAACATTTTGATTCGATACGAATGATCAGCCTTTCGTGTTCAAAAAGTTGGAAATAAAACTGCAAATTCCTTTCTAAATGCATACTTTGGCTTCAGAATAAAAATTATAAATGATAAAAAAAACTCACACACGCACTTATTCCAGGTAAACTTTAATTGAAAACCTCCACGTAATAGTCGATTACAACGAACAAACAAACCAAACTAATGAACAAGCAACATGACCTCCATGTTAACAGGTTTATCGATAAGTTTATTTCAACATAATTTAGAGAGCAAATAATACATTAAAAATTCGGAAGAAATACATCAAGCAGTTTTTTTTCGTATCAGAAGTTTTGCAGTTGTAATAGTTTATCACAAAAAAATCGAAACACCCAGAATTAAATATTGACCAAAGTTTATTTTTATCAACTAATATGGAGGATCTAAAATGAAGACATCGAACTGTTGTTCGTTGGTCGGAGGCACAGCTGAAGCGGGGAATGGATGTCTTTTTTCGGACGAGTAGGGAGTTTTTTCTGTTCCTAAGTTGAACGGAAGCATGAAGAGCGGCATGCGTTATTTAGGAAATTTGGGGCTAAATTTTGTGCATTCACCATTTTCCGTTCGCTTAAAAATATTAGGTGAAAGATATTCCTTAGGCCTAGGGTATGTCTACGAGAGTTCCCGAAACTAATATGCCTCTATCCCGTACCAGATCTCTCGTTACTAGTATCAATGGAAACCCAAGCTCTACTCCTAAGGAGTCCTTTTTGCCTCAAATTGGTGATAAGAACACTAAAACTTCCCTACCGCCGATTAAAAGCCAGACTGTTGGGGGCTTTAAAAGTACCTGTCAAAACAATGTACCAAATCGTCATTTGTATGAAAACGAAAGGGACCACAGCGATACTTCCACATCCAAAGCCGTTCCTCAGCTACCAGAAGTCCGTCCTGCGACCAGTGGGGATAGCTCATCAAGCAACAAGAGTTCATCGGGAAAACCCAAGATTCTTGTTGCGACTCCAGACCATGTTATGAAGTTGTATATGCACAAGCTGACTCCTTACGAACAACAAGAGATTTATTCATATTCACATATTTATTTTCTTGGTGCAAATGCTAAAAAGAGACAAGGTGTGATTGGTGCTCCATCAAACTGTGGTTATGATGACAGTAGTGGATCGTATATCCATGTACCCCATGACCAGATATCATATCGATATGAAATGCTGAAAGTGATTGGCAAAGGTAGCTTTGGGCAAGTGATTAAAGCCTATGATCACAAAAATAGTCAATATGTCGCTTTGAAAATGGTACGCAATGAAAAGAGGTTTTTTCGACAAGCTCAAGAGGAGATTCGGATACTTGATCACCTGAGGAAACAAGATAAAGATAACACAATGAACATAGTGCACAAGTATGAACATTTCACATTCCGTAATCATGTATGCATCACATTTGAGCTTCTCAGTATTAATCTCTATGAACTTATTAAGAAAAACAAATTTCAAGGATTTAGCTTGCAACTTGTACGTAAATTTGCTCATTCCCTGTTGCAATGCTTGGATGCACTGTTCAGAAATAAAATCATCCACTGTGATTTGAAACCTGAAAATGTGCTATTAAAACAGCAAGGAAGGAGTGGGATTAAAGTAATTGACTTTGGATCTAGTTGTTTTGAAGATCAGAGGGTTTATACCTATATCCAATCTCGCTTCTATCGAGCTCCTGAGGTTATTCTTGGCTCAAAATATGGAATGCCAATTGACATGTGGAGTTTAGGTTGTATATTAGCAGAACTGTTAACAGGATATCCTTTGTTGCCTGGTGAAGATGAAGGTGATCAGTTGGCATGTATGATTGAACTTCTTGGTATGCCTTCTCCCAAGCTTTTGGAGCAGTCGAAACGTGCCAAGACATTTATAAACTCTAAAGGTTATCCACGTTATTGCACTGCAACTGTCCAAACAGATGGCAAGATGGTGCTTAGTGGAGGCAGATCTCGACGTGGCAAGCTACGTGGTCCTCCTGCTAGTAAAGACTGGATACGTGCACTTCGAGGATGTGATGATGTGCTCTTTATAGACTTCTTGAAGAGATGTCTTGAGTGGGATCCAATGGTACGCATGACTCCCCCATCTGCCCTCAGACATGGTTGGCTCCGTCGGCGATTACCCAGACCCCCACAAAGTACTAGCAATACGGCTGGTAGTGACCCCTCACATCGAGTTTATGTTCAAGATGGTAGCAGTAGTGGTGGTGTAGCAGCTGTTCGCTCTAGTCTTGCCCCAAAGCTAAATGTAAATAATGCTAAAGGTAGGATGGCTTTGAGTAGTGCTGGTGAGAGCATTGCAGCTGCAATTGACACTCGTACATTACCTACAATTGGTAAGATTCCTTAACATATGTGATATTTAGATTTATTATAGTTTTTTATAATGAGAGCTTTTGCATCACTTTGTGCGTTTTTAAATGTTCTATATAAAAGAGAATTATTTAGTAGTTCCCAACATAATTGAACGATGCGTTTGCCGTTGTGTGATGCATATTTTTTATGTGACAAAATTGCAAAAGCATGGTTTAAAAGCACCTATACAATTTTTATATTTGTGTTTTTTTAATTTTTTGCCAGCACTGTATAAATATGTAAGTACTTCAAATGTTAACAAAATATTTCAAACAAATGTAACTTAGAGTAAGAAATTATTAGCAGCATTTTGAATAGTTTAGTTTTGGTAAACAAATCGTTAATTAAATGTTTTTGCATATAATTTTTTCGTTCAAAAAGTTACGCGAGTTGATCATACTTTTTTCACCAGTTTTTACATTGTGAAATTAATTTACAATTACTACCTTTAACATGAATTTCTAGATGTCTTGTAATACATTAATTTTTTTTAATTTTGTGTTATGTTATATGTCTTGCTTATTTCTGATAATTTTTAAACAGAAATATTTATAACTACTTTAAAGGTAATTAGTTGGCTGTACATACTATCACAAAATATTTCCTTTCCACCACATTAAAGTACATGCACGTATGTGCTTGTTTTAAATTTTAATTCTACTTAAGATAAAATGTATGGTAAAATAAAAATTTATATTCATTTTAAGGAAATGATAGCAAGATGGGTCTATAAATTTTTAAAAATTTTAGTAAAACTTAAGCTGAAGAAAGTATGCAATATCTTCTGTTAAAATTGTACGGCAAGTAAAAATGTAAAGCAAGTTGGAATATTTTTTGCAAGTTAGAGTTCTGAAAATTCATAGTTACTTTTATCTGCTTGGCACAATTTCTAAAAATTTGTCTCTATACCAAAATGGTGATTTTTCCTAGGAATTTGCAGCAAGATAAATTAAAAACTTTTAATTTTTTTATTGATCCGAATAACATATTATATACACACAAAAAAATTAACAACTTGTACCCCCCTTGTCCCCCCCACCCAAAAAAACTCTATGAATAGAATTTGTAGTGTTTCATTATAACAAACTTTATTGCAAACAGTTGTCAAATTTTCTGATTTGGTGATAGTGCCCAAAGTCAACCATAGGGGGAGGGGAATTTTCTTTTCCCCTCCTGGAAAGAGAAATGTCTCTTATAGAAAATAAGAGAAATGTCTTCTGATATAAAAATATAAAGATGCTTGTTTTTTTTCTTTTTAATTTTGCATATAAAAAACTTGTCTTTTTTAAAAAACGTTTGTGCATGGTCCCATAAAGTCAGAAATACTACAACAAAATTAGTCGCATCTGTATGTAGGTGGGACAAGATAACCATTAACTGTCTGTTTCTATCGTTAACTGCAATTATGTGGCTGATGTTTGCTAGTTGTTTTTTTAATTGGCACAAGAGTTCAAAGAAGTATATTTTGATCAGTTGATGTTTGAACTCGTTAACGTTAGTTTTGAAGCAAAATTACGAGTAATGATTCATTAGAAAGCCTTGAAAATGCGATTATCTTGAATTTGTAGGAAATGCAATTTTAGGATTTCAAACTTCTAATGCATTGTATCGCTTTGAAACTCCTCTAATTTTGCGCTGAAATCATAAGTTACATTATGATTATTATAAGAATTTTTTTTAATTTCAAGCATTCTATTGTAACAAAAACTAGGGGTGTGAAACATCGCACAACTTTCAAGCACACTATATTATTACTGTTGTGGATTTGTGTCATTTACCGTTTTTATATTTCCAACCTTCGTTTAGAAAAAATAGCCAGTTTGATGATATTTTTTGCGATAATTGTAATATGGGATTGTATAAAGAAGAAAAAAACTTTGCAAAAATGGAAATTTTGTCGATTTACTTATCGATAGATCTTATATTATCCTTTCTTTTAAGTGAAACTGAGAAGAGTAGAAAAAAACGATCGTTCATGAGCTATATTCAAGCAAAGCGGACTTTGTGTTGAAGGCATTCGTTTTTCAACTTTTCACTCCATTAAAGCATTTTTACGAGAATTTCGGAGGTGGGGATGTTTAGAACACCTTAAGAGGCATTAGCCCATCGATTTTTATCAAAATTGTTAGAGCTATTTCTTAGCAATCATTGAAAAACATGATTTTTTTCAATGGCAGCTACCTTACGCATGTGCGGTTTTGACGAAAACCTTAATGGTAGGTCCTTGGGCCATTACTAACCTGCTCACCATATTTGAACATCGTAGGTCAATTTGTTTGGGAGTTATGCTGACCACGTACACACAGACATACATTTTTTCTAGATCACTTTTTTGAGATCAGGATGTTCCAAAATGTGGTGAAATGCAAAAAAATAATTTTTTTTTTGACAGAATCCTATACTTTCATTACCCTATGTATTTACATATGGGTAATTGAAAGTAAAAATCAAACATTTCAAATTATGACAGTTTTCATCTTTATAAATTTCAAGCGGAACTCGGATAATATTCTAATTTGCTTTCTTTCTAGAAAAATGTTGATGGGCACATTTTATATTACCTGTAATGGAATGTCTAAGTGTATAAATTAGTCTTGTTCCTATGGTTATCAATGAGACATTATGACTCATTTGTACTTTTAGCGATTCAATTAACAATAGATCAAGATTTCATTTCTAAATTTTCTTACTACAAATGAAAGTTTTTGGCATATTTTTGTCCTTCGCTTTTTGACTGTAGGCTAAATCTTGCATGTTTTAGGTATACGTAAATCAAAACTTTGGAAAATACTATAGAATAGTTTAGTTGAATTTATCTGTTTAAAACATTTATTTTTGAAAAAGTACAGATGTATTGATGCAGGTGTGAAACATATTGATATATTATGATTAAGGCTTCTTAAGTTTACTGAAAAAAAAAAAAACTTAAGTGATGAGGCTTCTAACTGTGTAGTAAATTAATAATAAGTATTAACATCGATTGACAATTTTGTTAATAAGCCTGCATTTCTATACTTCACTTTTTAAAGATAAATATAGCTAATGAAACATCAATAATTCCATTTGTGATATTGGTTGTTCTTTACAACTAGTGATGTATTTTTTGCCAATGTATTAGTTCAGCTAAACTATGCAGATTACGGTACACCATGTCTTTCAATTTGCTCAAATATGACAACCCTAGATGTTAAGTCGTTGGCTATTGATAAATAATTTGTTCCAACAAGAATATCTTAGGAAATAAATTTTTACTGTACAGTATAAACCATGATATTCTTTTATTTTCTACTTAACTTTTGCTCTGTGTTAGACACCTACAACATTGCCTAAACACCTACAGCATGAAAAAACATTTGACTGAGTCAATGAAGGATTTATTTTCGCAGACTCGTTGTAAGGATAAACTGTTCATTATAGCATTTTTCAGAAGTTAAAAAAGAAAAAATAATGCCATTTATATATGTATTCCGTATAAATTTATTATTTTTTCTATTTCCTTTTTATAAGTAGAAATATATAGAATTATTGAATTTAAATTATTGCCTGCCAAGCATTTTTACCAGCAGATTGCTAATCACAAGTTATTTTGTTGGTTTCTTCAATGCTAGGATTAAGCTGTGGAAGCTTTTGAGCAAAATGCTATTGAATTTTCTTAAATGCAAAAATTAAGAATTGCAATTTATTTCTTTTGTAAAATTGGCATAATCCTTTTTGTTATCCGAAAATTAGATATTGACCCAAAAGAAGCAAGTTGAACATAGAAAAGTATTTTTCCAAAAGATATTTAGTATGAAGTACTAGTTTTATATTTAGAGGTCGTAATTTATACTAAAAGGTTTCTTAATTATTGTAAGCTAAAAATCAAGAGGGGCCGTACTCAACAATTTTAGCATTTTTGGAAAAAAATATTTTACTTTCGCTTTTTTGCTAAAAAAAAATGCACACCAGCCTAATCACTGTTTCAATGTATTAATTGGAATTTTTAGTGAACATTATTTTTTTTCCTTACATAATATTATGTAAGTTATGGGATAAAATATGTATCAGGAAATTAAGCCGTTTTGTTAGGTTTTTTTTTCTCTATATTTTGCTTCTTTTTTTTATCATGAATTTGTAAATATTTTAAATTACATTAAATAATTTTATTAAAACAATTACCATTAAAAATTACTGATGAATGAATTTTAATGAGATGTACAGAGTGTGCAAAAAAGTCCATGTCACATTTTAAATTATATCAATAGGTTTTATATTAAATTTTAAAATTTGGTATGGTATTTTTTCCCACTTTGTATTTCAAAATGCTGCTATATAATGCAATTTTAAATTCAAGAATGTATCCAGTATCAGATTGTGCCAAGTAAATCTCATTTAAAAAATGGTGGAATTTTCAGTGTTTTATTTGAATGAATCAAGTTAATTCTAACATGCTCCCTCTGTCCTAAATTTAGGTCCATTTCAAATACTACAATTTTGTTTCATTTATGATTAGTATTAACATATTCTTGGTTCTTTTTTTATATATTATTAAATAATAACATCCTCTCTTCCAACATAATTTACTTTTTGTTAAATAGTTTTTTAGCAATTATTCTCATGTCTATGAGCAAACAAGATAATTTGAATAGAACTTCGTGTTTAAATGTGTGGAAGAAATTATAGCTAATTTTTAAAATGTAATTGTAATTTCAGAGAACCGTTTTTAATTCAGCCATTATTATTTTAATTTGTTTTTAATATGTATTGTTTTAGCTTTTTTATCCATAAAGTCTGATTTTGGATCACAATATTTGTTTAAAAGTTGTATTTATGCAAATATGTATTAATAATCATGAAATGGACCATAATCTGGAAATGGACACCAAAGATGGATAAGAGGGAGTATATTAAATATTGATTATTAAGTGACTAGTGTAAAAGATATTGATAACCTATGTAATTAACTGTCATTATTTAACAGTGAAATGTTTATTATTTCTTGCACATAATTTCAGCTCTTTTCTAAAAAAATATGGCTTTGTATTTAAAAGGAAATAGTTCAAGATTAATATAACTCTTAACCAAATGTTAAAAAATTAAGACAAAGAAGGCTATTTTATAATTTAATTCTTGAATTTTATGTTATAATTTCTTGTTAATTTTATAATGCTGTACTTTTCTCGTATATAGTATCTTATTTCATAAGCTTTTTGTTTGAAATATTGATATAGTAAAGTATAATGACTTTTAAATAGATTTTAATGGCAGTTATTTTATATTTCAATAAATTGCCCTAAAATTAATTTTAGTAGCATCCAAATTTAAATCCTTGAATTAAATCGGATTAAAAAATTTTAAAGTTAAATTAAACTTCTTTTAAAAACACACACACAAAAAACATTTGATGAAATACTACTGCGAAGTAGTACGTAAATTCTTAACTCTTTTGGAACTAGCAATACAAAATTTGAGTAGTGATCCAAATTTTTTACTTTTTAAAACTTAAAATATACCTGCCAACTTCTATAGATTAGCTATACAATGTACAGAACTCTGCCATTTTGCATGGTCTGATAAATGGCTTATAATTATGTATAAATTTTATGTTTTTCCTCTGAAAAAAAGATATTTACAGTCACCAAAATTGGAAATTATCTTAATGAATCACCTTTTCTATTTTTAACAGTCTTTGCTAAAAAATTATTGAATTTGGATTTTTGCTTATATTAATCTTACATTTTGTTTAATTAAATTTTACAGTTGCAAGATATTTTATTTCTACTAGAATGCAATTTTCCCTTTTAGTTTTTGCCAGATTAATCATCTTTCCATTGCAAAATGTGAAATTCTAAGTTGGTTCCTTTCTTGCAAGTTCTTCTCAGTTTAGTTAGAAGATGAGACCATAATTAGTGATTTGAGCATCTACTTATACTTGTTATAAATCTTTATTTTGCCTATAGGGCTTGTTAATAATAATGATTTCCATTTCACACAGCAAAATGTAGACAACGATTGCACTAAATATATAAATATCACTTGAGAACTTAAATATCTGGTTCAGAATTTGTTTCTGATTTTTTTAATTTTTTTTTTTTTAATTTTGATTTTTTATGCCATCTTTAAATTATCTTTTTATAGAACACATTTTAATTTAACATTTATATTGGTTAACACAAGTCTTTCATGCTTGAAAATAATTTAAAATACCAGAAATGTATTTTAAAATCTGGTCTTTCTCGTCTTTTAAAAGTTTTACTCATTGAAAAACTTCAACGTTGGCAGGTATGTTTAAAGTATGTTTTGAAAATAATAATGTGAAACACGTGAAGTTCCAATTACTAGATGCATTACAATATTTAAAAATTAATAATAATCACTGATAAGTGAACCTGCATGCAAATAGCATCCAGTCTCAAAGGATTAAGGTTCTTGAACATGTTTTTAATTGAATTTATATACTTGTAGTAGAAGATATATATTAAGGTACTTGACCACCTTGGAAAGCTAAAAAATACAGCATTTTCAATAATTTTTTTTTCAGGTCCTGTAAAAGATATTACGATGATTTTTTTGAAAACTTTTTCTTAAAGCTTATAGAATACAAAAATACTTGATTTTTTTCCAATTTAATTTTTTAACAACTATTCAGGAGGCACCAAAGTCGAGGCCTCAAAAAAGTGGTGTCCCACGGCGGACAGTTAATTTCAGGATTGGTAAATCTGGAAAAGATAAAAAACTGAATCTTCAAAATACCACAATTTGCAAAAAATAAAAAAATGACGGATGGTTGAAAAAACACCTCTGTTTTTCACTATTCTTCACTAAAAAAAAACAATTTTATAATTAATTTTTTTGGGGGCAAAATGTGGTAAATTGGCATACAAAATATTTCAATGAACAAAACAAGACCAAAATCATTGAAATCGACTAAATAGTTTCGGAGATTAAGTTTTCTCCATTTGAAAAAAATAGTTTTGAGAAAGATGCGTTAAAAATTTTTACTCGCTATTTTCTTCAAATAGTTTTTCAAAAATCAAGTTTTTTCACTTACAATTTGTTAATCTGCTATCCCTGGACCGTAAAACCCTGGAAAGGATTGAGAAAACACAAAAAATTGATTTTTTTTTTAAATTTCTAATGTGATCAAGTACATGTGGAACTATGCAACTTTTTCCTCAATACCAAAATGTGGCCTTTCGCAATTAAAAGGTCTTTAGTTATTTTTTTATATTTGGCATATGGTAAATATCTTGAACATATAAATACAAACAGAAACTCTTTGTATAAGGTAAATCAGTTACACTCCATTTATGAATTTGGTGTCTCATTAATACTGAAAACCAATAACTAAAAAGGTAGTAAACAATATGATAGTTAGATGTAATACTTTATTAAAATTTCCAAAAAAGGTTGAGAATTTTCTTGTATGTACACAATTTACAAAATTCAAAATGTAGAACTATAATGAATTTTAAAGTTATTTTTTTATGAATTAATATAAATGCACTTGAATATCAGATTTGTTTTTAATGTTATGTTTTTAATATATGTGTTTCCAACACTTTTATGTGGTTTTAAATGCTCAATTAGTACACATGTACTCCCATGTTACACAATCACAAATGATTTTCCTTTTTATGCCACAGCAATGAGTCTAAAGCAATATTTAACCTACTTTTATAATTATGTACCATAATGCACTAAATGAATTTCTCTGTTTCTATCCTGTTTCAAAATCATTGATGCACGATTATTCTAATAGCAAAATCAATTTACATCATCTAATGAAAAGTTCAATTTTGTGTTAAATTTCAAATATATTTGCTTTGATAAATAATCATGCTAATTTTAGAACTTATTTTTATAATTTCTCAATTTATATATTTCAGATGTATGTAGTTTTATATTCCGACAACCCATTGTACACTTAATATTTTATTTTAAAAGCACTAGTTTTGAAAATTGATCTATTTTATGAATTTATGTAGTTTTAAATTCCTGGAAATGAGCTATAAAGTTGATTTTAATGTTCCTAAGTATTCATGCTTTCTTTCAGTTAAAAATTTATTTGATTTATTAAAAAGCTTTCTCTTTTAATTACACAATGCTGCTCAATTGTATTCCTCTGTTAAAATTATATGTATGCCTTCTAGCAGTATAAAAGTGCATAGCTATTAAATATGTGATGTATTTGAAAATTATCTTTTCTATATTATAGACGGGTGTAATTTATTTCAAAGTGTTACATTTTTATGTTTCTGTGTATATTTTATTTGTTTTTTTTTTAATTCTCTCAGTATGCGATATTTGGGCACATTGTCATGTTTGTTACTTTTTATTCATTTGGTAAAATAAATGGGTATTATGCTATGCATTTACCAGTGTAGAGACTGTAACATGTTATTTATATTTTGACTGAGTTTTGCTCATTATTTAAAAGTTCTGTGAAGTACCATTTATATTACTGTATTTATTTCAATGACATGTTATTGAAAATAATTATGAATTATTTAATTTTTTATATATATATTTATTAAACCAATTTCCTATTGTCTTGTAAAATTTTTTTAAACTTATTCTTTGAGTTAGTATAATATGAACAACAAATAGCATAAATTATTCTTCCTATTTTTATGAGTCTGTCAATGTGCATTCAGCATTTCTTGTATTTCATTTATCAGATTTACTCCTGGTTTTAATTGGTCTCAAATATGAAAAATGAAATTGGCCAATGTTACTATTTCAAGATCACAGTCAAAAGTTCTGGTATCTATTGTAATAAAAATCATTAATTAAAAACAATTTTTATTATATATTACACAGAATAGTTTTTTAATAATTGCATGAAAATATACGGCTATTGAGTGTTTTTAATTAGTGTTATCGTTTCTAAAATAAACGAATACAACTTATTGTTATATACACTTTTTTTTATGTTGTGACATATTATTTGAATATATTTAATGTTTTTGTCAGTCCTCAATTTTTCTTAAGTGTTGTGTGAAAGTGTTCACATTGATTTTACAGAAAAGGCTTTTTATTTTTTAAAGTAAAGATTACTTTATGTCGTAGGTATAGTTTTTCTTTTTTTTTTGACATTCATACAAATGACAGGTATTCTTACTAAAATTTTACACAATATCATAATTCTAACATATACTGAAAATAAAAACTTTCAATTGAAGTGTTAATTTTTATTTATATTCAGCTGGTAACTTGTTGAAAAAATTGTAAAATAGTAGATAAAGTTTATTAAATTATGTCTGATTTAATGTGTGATGAAAAAATTTAACTGCACAACAGTCATGACACAAAACTTTTTTGACTAATCTTCAATTTATGCAAAATTTAAAAACTAATGGCATTTTAAAATTATCAAAACACTTTTTTTTTTAATTAAGTTTGGATGTATCTTTGGAAGCAATATTATTAATTTTTTTTCTGAGAAATCCTCATTGTTTCTTCAGTATGACTATAATAAGGAATGCATGAATTTTGTAGAATCCCACATTTTTGGGTTGGTTGATGCACAGTTGAGTTTTTATATACATGTTTGTCTGACTTGTTAGTGTCTTGTGTTTATTCTTGGGAACAAATATGTCATTAAATGATATTGTGATGAATTCCCCTCCCCCCCCCCTTTTTTTTAAAGTTTGTCTAAAGCTTTTTTATTTAAGAAAAACTTTCCTATAGAACAATCTTTATTTTGTAGTGTTTTTATGAAAATATTAGATTGTAAACTTAATGTTTAGTTGTTACTACTATTTAATTAAGTTTGTTTACTTGTGTGTATTAGTAATCCTGTTTTAACCTTTAAAGCAGCAATTTTCCTCCCCATGTTTTAGTAAATCTGTCACCAAGTAAACAAACACTTTTCTTAATGTCTCTATATTTGTACATTGTTTCTTTCTAAGATTTTTCATTTTCTGTTTTCCTATGTTATCCTATATTCATTTTCTATATTCTATGTTCTTAGATTAAGTCTTTAAACATTAAATTATTTTTAACATGCAGTTCAATTTTTCAAAGCACTTAATGATCTTGGAATGTTATTTTATTGTTAATGTTACTCTTTTAATATTTTAATAATTTTAGACAGATTTTTACACTCATGTTGTGCATATTATGTTTAAAAAAGCATTAATTGAATTTTTTTAGTTTTACAAAATCAGTTTTGATTCAAAGTATTTTACTTTTTATTTCTAAAATAATCTATATGTATTGTTGTACCTTGTTTTCTTATATTGTATTTTTCCAGTTTATGCCTTTTCATATCAGTAAGAAAATAATTTTTTTTTTAAATTTTTTTTAAGTGTCACATACATGCCTAATTCTCAATAAGAGAAATGTTACTTAAATTTCTTAGTGATAAAACATGTTGCAAATACATGTCCTTACTTAATCTATACAAAATTAGTAATTAGTCTCAGAATATGCATTTCCTTTGTTAAATGGTCTCAGGGTTTAATATATGTGTTGGTTTGTGTAGTAATATATAAATGTACTATAGTAAGTTTTAGCACGTTTCTGTAAATTTATTTTGATGAACTGTGTAACAAGCTCTTTTTTTTCCTTTCTCAATGTGTTTTTAAGTTATGATGAATTGAATTCAAATTTTCAGTATGTGTTTCATCACTGTTGGCTAAGCACTCATATGAATTATGCCTGTTACAGCGGCTGTACAATGTTTTAAAATGTTGTCGTTTAGCCAAAATGTACTGGAAGCTTTTTAAACACTGTATATTGAATGTCTTCTTTTTTTTACTTTAAATGAATTCACAATACACTTTATTCTTATGCAAAATTCAAATCTGTTTTGAAATTAGTATGTTTACTTGTAATGTGTTTGTGCCTGTTTGTAAAACGTCAATTTTGTTATGAGTGCACAATAAATATATTTATTAAATTGACCTCGGCATTGTTTATTTCCTCCATTTATTTTAGTACATTCAATGTCAAAATATACATTCTGTACAGTCTGTTATAATTTGATAAAAGTTTATTTGAAAAAATGTATCTATTAGCTTTATGCTTCAAAGAATGCTTTTGCTCTTAGCATATACATAGCTGCATTTATTTATCCATCTGTACTATAAATATACTTGGAAATATATTTCTGCTTTAAAAAGTTATTGCTTAAAGACGATTTTTATAACAATATTGCATATCTTTACAATTACAGTCAAACCCTGTTAACAAGAAGTCGATGAGACCACCAAAATTGTTTACGTTAATCAACTTTCATGCTAAACGAATAAATTAGCGTTAAGTTTTAAGTACGGAGAACTGCTTTTACTTCGCTTTAAACGGGATTTCATGTTAAGCAATTTCACATTAACAAGGTTTGACTGTACTAAAAAAAACAAGGAATAAAAATGAATACATAAAAAAGCAACTCCTTAAGAAATACAATTATTCATTCATTCTGAACAACGGTTTCTTTTGAAGTGAAATCTCTTAAAAGCAAAATGTTTTTCATATTTTTCCCCCAAAATGTATTTTTTAAAATACTATTAATATTTTACCTTCAGCTCAAGATAAAAATCTTTAAATTATGTCTTTGAACATAAGGTATTTTGATAAGTCATGATAATTTTCTTGGATGCCATTCACTATCTCTACTTTCCTCATCCACCGAAATCAGCTCATTTCACCTCGATTTCGTCGAAATTTGATCATTAAGAGCCATTAATAAATAAAAACTACAAATTTAAACAAGTCTACAGAGTTCACACTGTCATTGAAAGTCTTGAAAAGTGGTTAGTATTTTTAACTTGTTTTCAAGGCCTTAAAAATGCTTAGAGTTCCCTAAAAGTCCTTAATTTTTGCTGATGTTGTGTGAAAAGAGGGCAATATTTATAAAATTCTACTTTTATTTGCTTATTCCCTTGAGATCGACGTTTATCCGCACTGCTCCAGAATTGCCTGGTATATATTTCTATTTCGCATACGTCACTTTATATGTCGTTTAGTTTTTTTTAGCAGGAGCATTTTACGAGTATTATTCCTGGAAAGCGCTCATTTAATGTGCTATGGCTTAAGTGCAGGCCATATGAAAAATGGATTGCAACATCCTCAAATTCTGTTCATAAGGCAAAATGCAAATTGTGCATGAAACATTTTGCTATTAATGTTATGGGCAAAGTAGCTCTAAAGTCACACATTAAAGACATGCCTGAATACAAATTTTTGAAGATCCTTAAAAGCATTATTTAGGTCCTTGAAAAGTCGTTGATTTTCATTCTGTGATATCAGTGGGACCCTGGTCAAAATGTATTTCAGAATGTCCAAAATCCATTTAGAACGTCTGTTTAGTCAATTGAAACTTGATTATTTACAGTTTCGTCGCAATTCAGTCACAATTTGTCATTGAACTCTATGCTTTACAAACCGGCTTCCTGCCAACCCGGAATGTCGAGGTACCGGTTTTTCCCTCCCCCCCCCCCCCTTTTCCGGAGTTGCTTTATTGGTAAACATGACCCTGAAGTATAATTTCGGTCACTATTCTGTGTTGCCTCAAGAATGTAAAATTTATTTTGAAACACTGATCATTTTATAGTTTGCTGAGGCTAATTTATGCAGATCGGTACAGATGTAATATAGGTAATTGACAAATTTTGATAAAATTGTTGTTTGGAGCGAAAATACAACAGCCCAGTATTATTTAAGGTTGCTATAAAACTACTTCGAAAATGAGATTTGAAGGGAAACATGACATTATTTAGCAATTAAGTAAAGACAGAAATCGCTAGGACCCTATAATTGCAACTGTATTCCACAAATTAATAAAAGGTATTTCCGTTCACGTACCTGTTTGAAAATGTTCGATGCAAATGCGTGAAGATGAACTGAGTGTCCAATTTTTCACAGTATGAATCCAAACATTCATTTTCTTTTCCACGAGAAGAAAACGGAAAAAACAAACTCATGTGTTTGGACCATTTTTTATTTTGATTTTTAGCCACAATAAACTTCAGCTAGTAAAACAAAAAATTAACAAGTTACGTCTGGTTTGCTCTCGCACAAAAGAAATTACTGATCAAACATAAAATCTGGTCTAAAATCAGAAAGTCATGTGTTTGAATTTTATTACATTGGAACATTGCGTACGCTTTTTGAGAATTTTTGCTCTAAACGGTATCCAGAAATAGATGAAAAATTGTCCTATTACTCTGTTAAATTAAAGTGTTATTTGTTTTACATTAAGAGATCTCGTCTGGATTGATATCACTAGTGGTTTCTTGGTTCAGTGAGAAGAAAATAAGAATGGAAATGTGGAGAGATGAATCCTTCGTTGCAAATTCTGCATCTTGTTTTGTAATTTTAGCAGGAGAATTCTCTACTATATCATCATGCTTGTCAACGGCACAAAATGCCTGTCCACCATATCATGTTTGTTATTGGCGGCGCCTCTGCTTAGCATTGACATTGAATACTTTTACGATTTTAGAAGGGGCAGCTTTCTTCTGGCCAACCATGGAGCAGTAATAGAGACGTGGACTGAACTCTGTAAGTCAAAACCTGCTCTAAAGGTGTAGGTGTGTTTGTATTGTACAGACAGGGCCGTTGACCGGGGGGGGGGGGGGGAGGGGAACTGACGGGACACCCTCCCCTCCCTTTCCCGGTAATTGTGGGAAATCTTGTTTCACTACATCCCCTTTTTTTTTGTGTAACCTGTTATAGGTATTTAATCAAATCTTCGACTATACCCCCCTCCCCCCCCCAAAAAAAAAATCCTGGCTACTGGCGCCCACCAAACGGTATAGTGGTTAGCGTGCTAGCTTCTAGACCGCGAGGTTGCGGGACTGAGTCCCCCGTGTTTGGCATGGGTATTTGTAAATGTATGTTGGCTTTTCTAATGACGAATGTTTCGGCGTATTATAGCCCTCGTGTTGCTGACGGCGCCAGATAATCTGAAAACCACCAACCTGGCTACTGGCTTGTGTACAGATCAAAAGTTTTATTCCGATCTTGATAAAATTACGTGTCCTTATTATACAGAGACACTGCAGTGGCGCCCATTCACCAGAATTTCAGTCACTCAGACATGCCACTCGCAGCGAAAGATGCAATCCTATGGAGCTTATTATACTGGTGGTGTGGCTAGAGGTTGCGAATGTCGCTTGTGTCAGAACCTAAGCGAAACATGCAATAATATGGTGCTTAATATACTGAGCCACAGTTGTGGCCAGAAGCGGTGGCGCGCGTTCGCCACTAGAATGGCACTGTATAATAAGGCCCTTACATATTTAATGTTCGAAACAAAAGGAAGATCATTAGTTACATAAATGCGTGAAAAAACTTTCCACTTACTTCCAACCTACCACCCCTTAAGAAATATGATCACAACTTTAAATCTACCGTTTTATTCAGATCTTGATGATATTTTTTAAACTTAATCTTCGAAACTAGTTTATAAGGTAATTGTTGATACGAAATTTTGGAAAATCACCCAAGGCCCTTTTCCAACCCTTTAAGGGGTATGATAATAACATGAGATTTAGCGAACCAATTTGATCCAGGATTTTTATAGGTATCTTGACTAATTTATATTATTGGGAACATAATTTCATTATCATATCCTGTTCTGTTAAGGTGGTGAATTCAATGGATTAAGGGGTGTATGCTCATAACTCGAGATCTACTGAACCAATTTGAACAGGTTATTTTCCCTATAAGTTTCATGTATAATAAGGGCTATTGGGAACACATTTTTATTCTAATAATTTGTAGTTAAGGTGGAGAAATTGAAGACAGGAATGTGAAAAGGGGCGATGAGATCTACTAAAGCATTTGATCCAGGTTATACTGATCAACGCGTTTGCAACTACACAGCTATTTACAACCACCATGTTGTTACGTTGAATACACATGTATGTTATGGGATATTGTAAACATAATATATGGTGTGCAAACAGATTTATCTCAAAAAAAATAATTTAAGAATTGAAGTTATATTAGTTATACGGAATTATTTTGCCGGAATTTTTCGGAATTTTGTGAAGAAATGATGACAAAGCTATTTACAAAATAAAAACTGACAATTTATTTTCCCTCTCAGAAGCTTACAAAACTTTGCTTAACAACAATGAACTAGCTATCAAGCTTTAACAAACGCTTCTGTACGTACAACTTCAGATACATCGATAATTCAGACTCAGTCAAATTAGCGCAAAACTCCTTCTAACGCAGCTATAAATCTTCAATTAATTAAAATTTCCCGTTTTGACTGTTTTTTATATCCTCGCGTGCGAAATTTCCAGAATAAATTATCTAGCGTCCAGAACACGCAAGAAAACATCTCGAAATTTCTCTATTCATTCGGGTGTTGCCAACTTTTTCTGTCCCGTATTATCGCTATTAACAAATAAATTTAAGAAAATAGAATTTAAGAAAGAAATATGTACACTATTTACAGAAAAATTGCAAAACGTTAATAAAACTGAATAAAACAATTGACATTCAGTAGCACCACCTAATTATTTAATACGATATTGAAATTCAGAATCTAAATATATAGCATTTAAATCTGATAAGCATATTAATTCATTCATCATATAAATCTGACTAGCATATTTATTTATTCAACTTATAAATCTTATAGGGAAATGTCAGGATTGGTCAGTTTTTAGGGAGTGGTCTGTGAAGTATAAATTATTGAAAAATAAGCGACTTAAGGGGACATAGGACACTTTTGCCAAAATTCTTTAGTTTTGCCAAGAATTAAATAAAATTTGGCATAAACATAGAAGATGTGACTTTAAACAAAACAACACAATTTGAGCAGATAATATAAAATAGATAGTAAATTATTGAGAAAAATGCATTAAAATAACACGAAATTTTAATTTTTTTCAAAATGCTCCTCGCGACACAATATTTTGACGAACATGAAAGAAAAATTTGAAGTTGTTTATCAATATATTATAAACATTTTCAAACATGCTTTTATCTTTAGGTGCAATAGTTGAACAGAAATAAAATTTCAAACTTGGCGCCAGTGATTTCTCATTAAAAAATGCACATACTTCAAATTCCCAACATGAAAAAAAAATATAAAAAATTATGTGACATAAAAAAGCATGTGTAAATTTCTTTATAGTACATTAAAAATTATTAATACAAAAAAATTAGGTGGATTTATCAAAAAATGAATCGCAAGGAGCTTTTCGAACATTAGTAAAATGGGAAAAAGCAAAGCTGAGAAAAACGCATTTTTAGCCTTTGCCAACAAGTGTGCGATGCGTTAAAATAGTTAGTTAAAATAAAGATTTTACCACTTAAAATCATCGGATTTCAGAAATTCAAACGCAAAATTAAAGCTAGTGGCATAAGCAATTTTTATAGAATGAAAACAAAAAACGTCATTTTTGGTGATTTCAGTGTCCCATGTCCCCTTAAAATGGATCACAGAATACCTACGTTTTAAAGGCATGAATGGTTTAAACCAGCGTTCGCCACTAACTCTTAGAGGCGGGCCGTATGACTTATGTTGGAGCTTATCGCGGGCCGGATACACCAAAATGTGTATCTTAAATTATTATCGATTTAATAATAACTAGCATTTCTGAAAACTGGAAAAAATATTAATATTTTTTATTTTAATAAAATTATAATCGATAATTTGCTCTCAAACAATAAAAAAAAAATAATAATAGTTTTCATTGTTAGTAAATAAATGTCTAAAAAAGAAGCGAACATTTTGTTTCAACGTTACAATGCGACTTGACCTAACTTTTATTAAAAGTATTTAAACTGTACTTCCAGATTATTCCGTTTTAGTTGATATCAATTGTGAGATGATGTGGGTCGAAACCGTTCAGTTTATTTTATGATAGAGTAGATGTCTTTTGGAATATTTTTTGCAGTCAATTGACTGCAACAAATTCTTGATGAAAATCACCTTGCATAGTTTCTTCGGGTACGTAATGGAGAACTGTACTCTACATAATTAATAAATATTATTTCAGATGATTTACATTTATGTAAAAAGAAAGTCCATACCATATTTTTTTTATTTTTTTTTTCAAATTTTTTGTTTTTTTTAAATGTTTTTTTTTTTTAATTTTTTTTAAATTTTTTTTTTTTTTTAAATTTTTTTTTTATAAAAATCTTTTGTCTAGCCGGTGGGCCGCAGAAATATCTGTCACGGGCCGCGTAGTGGCTGACGCTGGTTTAAACCGTTAATATATTTTATATATTAGCATTTGTTAGAGGCTAAACATATATAACAAGTATATTTTGGCAAAAATGCTTTTGAAATAGTATTAATAAATAAACAATTTTTAAAATTCAATAACATAAACTTTGATATATTTCTTAATTAAAATCAGTATGGTCTAAACCGTTTTTCCCTTATTATTTTACTGTATTATATATAATTATCTATTGCAATTATTTCTATTTTATTCTTTCTATAGTATTTTTGCTAAGTTACACTAAAATCCTGCGGAGAGCATGAGGTGTAGTAATAGAATGTTTTTAACAATTTGATTTAAACTTTATTTTTATTGTAATATTATTTATAATGTTTTAATAGAAATAGGGATACTACTTAAACTTGAAATCAATTGAAGCATAATTTTTATTTTTTATTTAAGATATTTCGATTTCAAAAATTCTTGCAGTTTAGTTATTTACTTTCTTATCAAACAATAGATGGCAGCACTGGCTAATTTTTTAATATTTTATTTATATTGTTTTGGGTTAAATGAGCATTTAGGGGGAAAAAAAGTCGTAATATAATGCCTTGGCTACCATTTATTCAAATTAAAAATAAATAAAAATAGTAATAAAAACAACAACACAGAGCTTGAAAATAAATTATCTAAAATTAGTTTTTAATAACTTATTTTAATTACTACAATCTTGTGTAAATTTCATAATACATAAAATACTTGTATTTTAGAAACTTCAAAACATGAAAAATCAAAATGTTAAATTTTGAGGCATTACATTAGATTAAATACTTGTTTTATGTTAAATATTCTTTTAATCCTCACATCTAATCTAATTATCAATACATGCAAAAGTAATTTGTAAATTAGATTTAAAAGCAAAAATATTATACCCTAAAAATTACAAAGAGGAATACTGTTCATATAGCATGTCTAAACAAGTTGAAACATGTTTTTTTCTGTATAACTGTAAAACTCTGTGAATAAAAGTAATTCGAATTTCAAAGCAATATTAAGACATTTCCGTGTACACTTTATAATTATGGTTAATATAACTTAAAATTTTTTGGTGAAGGTCAATTTTTTAGGTCTCATGGTCAAAAAAGTATAATTTTTGGCTTTGAGAGCAACTAATTTTAAGTACCACACAGTCGGTATGAGTAGAAACAGTAACATATTTCTAATTATGATAGTTAGATCTAGATGAAAAAATCCCCTTATTCTCTATCTTCTTAAATACTTTTTTTAAGTTTTAAAATTATCTATATCTGTTAACCATCTCAGTAGGTCAAAGCCTAGGGCTATAAAGTCTTGATATGAACATTATAATATAAATATTAGGAAATAAAAAAAAGAGCATTATAAGACAAGAATAAGTGAAATATCACTTAAAAAGAGTAGGAACGTTGAAGTATAAATAAGACAATGTTTACTACATGTATTTAGAGGCTAAAATGGGTTAAACGGTAATACTTGCGTTATAATTAGAATGAAATATTAAATCACCGACACTTTGAAGAATAATAATAATAATAATAATAATAAAAAATACTGCAAAGAATTTAACCAACTCGTTAAGGAGAATATATTGTTATGAATTTTTCCAAGGAGGCAATAATGGCTCAGTTTTTAAGATGAAAACTACTATTTATTCACTCTTCACAGGCACAAAATTTATTCACAGACAACAGTGTAATCGCTCACAAGCTTCAACACAAGCTTCAGCAAGAACAACTTCGAAAACAGCGATTGTCCACTCTAGTAGGTAAACAAAGCGATCAGCTTTCATAGAAGTCCGAAGTCAATCTGAAAACTTTCCCGATCTCCAGTCTTATTTATACTTGGCGCGAGAGAACATTCGCGAAATTTCCAGCCAATTCGTCGGAAAAGAAACATCTCGAAATTTTTCGATTGCTTTAGGTGTTGCCACCTTTTTCTAACCTGTATAATCGCTGTTAATAAATAAAATAAGATAAAAATAAATTACAATATAATTTTAAAATAATACGTCACTATTTACACTATATACAGACAATTTGTGCAACAATATCTATAAACACCATTACATTCCAAAAGTATATTATAAATTTTATTTTGACAAAACGTTTAAACAAATAAGCAGTTTTTATATTCGCCACACAATCTCACCCATATTTTCAAGCATATTTATTTTTATTCATAAGAAAACATAGAATAATGCCCCTAATGTTTACTTGCCTATCGGCCCACACATCGAAAGGTTTGGTTAACAGCTTCACTGGTTGCAAACTGAAAGTAACATTTTAGGGAGAATTCATTAAAAATCACAATTCTAATTCATATTGGCGTTCATTTCAATCGGTCTCTCATCACGAAGTTACTACGTCACAATCCACAAGTGTATTATAGAATATTGTAAACCAAACATCAATAGCATCACCATATTTATTCGCATTTAAATTCAACATTTAAGTAATGAGAGAATTCCAGATTTGATTAATTTTTAAAAAGAAGATATTATAGTATAAACTTAGGGAAACCACCCCCTGCTCGCTAAAGCTCGCCAACCCCCGAACGTGCTCACTGCGCTCGCATCGGTTTGCTGCGTGATCTGCAAAGGGGTTACGCTCCTTTCTCAGTAACCCCTTACCTTGGCTGCATATTGTTAACACCAAAACAATGGAATAGCTTGGGATTTTTTAAGCAATTTCTGTGATTCACTCGTGAATTGATGCTTTTGGTTTGTTTCTCTACCTTCAAGTTGCCTGCTCGGTAACGTTCGTAAAACCCCGAGAAGGTCCATTGATACGCAAAATGCTGCGCGGTCTCCGAAGGGGGTTGGCTCATCGGCGATTGTGATAGTTTTGTATTCCCTCCCCATCTCCAATACTGAAATCATTTATAGAACAGTATTGTCTTTTATTTTTATGGTGTTTATCTTGTAAAAATTATTCAGGGAGGCCAACAAAAAAGACTTCACATTCAATTGCAAGAAAAACAATTATCGTTCACACCAAAACCAAACTCATAGTTGACGTTATTGAAATATTAATGACACTTAAAAGTAAAATTTGACATGAAAAACATCTACACTCATTATATGAAAATATTGTAGCCAGTATATTCTTACATACAGGATTTTAACGCTCAGAAAATATGAAAATCATTGCCATTACAGAGGGTGTCAACAAAAATGTAAACACTTTTATATGCACACAAAAAATATATATAGATCGTGTATTTAAAATTCATCGTACTTATAAATTATTCTTTCCAATTTTGACCAAATCGAAACTGTAACCAAAATGAAGCTTTAGCGGTAATTGTTAACAACAATGTGCTAAAGCTTCATTTTGGCAACAGTTTCGGTTTTAAAAAGTATATTATTTAATTTATAGATGAGTCACGACTTCCAAACATCACAATACTGATTCAAAAATCCCATTTACAAATAATTCGTTGACATCTCAAATAAAGCGCCAACGAATCCAGTTGCAAAGTGAAAAACTAAAATTGTTGCGGTTCAGTTAATTTAATAATCGTTGCTTTTTGAATCCTCCGGAATGGTAGTGATATAATTTCTCCGAGTAGGTCCATTTTATACGCAAAACATCGGTTTTCTGCGCTATTGAAATATTAATGACAATTTCGATTACCATTTATATGCCTTTAACCATTAACAGATAATTTTGCATTACCCCCTTCTCTTCCCCAGTGCCCAATTTAGAAAACCATTTACTAATTGACCATGTAAATTATTAATGAATAATAAAAATGAACTAAAACACAGCAATGGTCGAATTTGAATCTAAACATTTTACAGCAAAGAGCAAGAACAATAGATGGAATAAAAAACAATTATTGATTCACCTAACCTTAAACAATTCAATAAAAATCATTTGCTGATCGAAACTGAACGCGGATTACTAATTAAATGTCAAAACAGATCATTTTTATCAGTAAAATAATAGAATAAATTCCATTTTTACATGAAAAATATCATACACTAATTGAACAGATCATTTTTATCAGTAACAATTCAATAAAAAGAATTTGTCGATTGAAACTGAACGCGGATATTTTATTAAAATTTTGTTAATATTCATTAAATCTTACATAAATCATGGTGTCGGTTTTAAAAAAAATAATTTTATAACCGAAACCATTTCTCATTCTGAAATAGTAATATACAACGGTAATAATAAAAACATGTTCTGAATGTTAAAACATATCCTACGAATTACTAATTTATCAAAATATAACGATATCTTATCAAATTTAAAACTGAAATAGAAGAAAATGACTTGCACATACAAAAGTTCTGAAAGCCAATTAAAACGGACTCAATTTCTACTCATAATGCAACAAAAGCGATATAATAAATTAAAAACTTAACGAAATCGTAAAGACCAAAGAAAAACTTACCCAGATATGATGTTTAACAAACCAAACTAAACCAAACTGTTGTTGTCTGAAAGCACAACAAACAGTTTCGGCAGAAACAAAATGGTTCGTAGACGTAAAGAATCAACAAACAGCAGTCTAAAATTTATCATGTTCTGAATGCTAAAACATACACTACGAGCAAAATATAATGATATTTCATCAAATTTAAAACTGAAATAGAAGAAAACGAATCGCACCTATTCCACCCACCAAAGAAACAACTGGAAAGTGATTGCCTGATAACCAATTTTTAAAAAATATTTGAATTTTACTATTGTGTGGCTCCATTTAAATAAATTACAGAGGTGGAAATACAGTTGATTAAAATTTCAGAGCTGGCCGAAAGTCAGTAAAAAGTCTTAATCAAACCCCACAATCTGAATGACGTATCACTTGGATTTTATGCATTATGTCGTCAGAACTAACGTAATTCCCCGCTCCTATGTCCCTTTCATCCTTTTTTCGAAGTCGAAATAGCCCTTCGAAGAAGCGAAAAAAAAATTATTTTTAATGTTCACTAAAACATAATGCATCAAATTAATATTTTATCATCCAACGACATTTTTAATGCCATCCGCAAGAGAAGATTTCGAAGATTGTAACAATATTTTTTTCAATGATAAAAAGTTAATATTTCATGTATTTATTCAGATAGAAGAGTAGGGGGAAATTTTTTCCTATTGGATTACCATTACGGCCAAATTTTAAAATTTAATTAAAAAAAAAAAAAAAAACTAATTAAAATTTTAATTTTTTTCTTTTCTTTTGGAACTAAACGAATGCAGACACTACTTATGTTTAAAATGTCACAGTTCAACTTACACCAGAAATTGAGATACAAGTGACACAGAATTAGATTCCTTACTTTTTTTTAATATAGAGAGATTATTGAAAAAGGAGAAATTTAATGTGACTTACAATACGTCAGTTTTATAGGTATGTAAATTTTTGATATGATATTTGTTGGAGGCTAAAAATATGTATCATGATATTTTATTAAGAATGTTTTTGAAATAAGTATAATTTAAATTTTTTTCTAAAAAAAAAGAAAAAAAAAAAAAAATATATTTCTTAATTAAAGTAAGAATGGTTAAACCCATTTTTTGTCTTGGTTAATTTATTGAAATAAAAATTTTAACTGTGGTGATTTTCATTTTATTCTTTCTATTTAGTATTTCTGATAAATTGCACTATGATCTTTTATTGAGCATGAGGTGAAATGTTCGAATGTTTTTGACACGTTTATTTATATTTTTATGTTTTAATAGAAATAGGGATATTACTTTGCTTTAAAACTTGAAATTAATTTTAGTATAAAGATGGCTTTTTTTTTAAATTTGTGATAGATATATCAATATGAAAAAAATCCATTTGTTAGTTTTGTTGTCTTTTTAAATAACAGATGGCAGCACTAATGAAATTTTGAGAATTGTTGGTTGATTACTTTTCTGTCATGACTCTTACATTTACATGTCTTTCTTATATAGTATGTGCAATCAAAATATATGAATTCCATATTATTATATAGTTTAAGGGGGCATGGTACCCAAAAAATGACGAAAATATAATTTTTTCAATTTTTATCCCATAATGTGGAGAATATCTTTCTGAATAGCTGTGCAAAAATTTATACTTATACCTTTAATAGATGAAAAGTTAAATTGTATTTTCCAAACCATCTCACACTATCGAAGCTGAAAAACAAATCTTTAGCACTGTTTTTCTCAGTTCATTTGAAAATTCGTTCTAAACTTAGTTAGGATTGGGAAATTTTTATACTGTATTTATATACATTTGATAAACAAAAATTAGCATAGAATAAGTTGTGCTATGTTTATTTTTTTTATTTTTTTTTAATTAAAAAGTTGAAAACTTGAAAAAAAAAACGTCGTTTTTCTGCTGTTTATAGTAAAAACTTATAAAACCTGTTCCATAGCTTGCATCTTCAAATTCATACTAACTATTGTCAACAATTATAATACGAATATATTGTAAAAATTTCATGGAAAAATACTTAAAATTGTGGAAGGAGTAGCATTTCGAAAATAGTTGGAAATTTTTTTTAAAAAAATGAATTAATTAAAAAATATTGATTCAAAATATTTTTGTAGTTTGAATTATGTTTACTTACCATCAACACAATGTTCAATTACTATAGTTAAAATTTTACTGATACAAATTCTGAAAATAATTTTTTGGATACCATGTCCCCTTAAACTCAAATATGCTTATTAACTAAACCGTAGGTTCGATAAAAATTGCAATTAATTAAACAATAAATTAACTAAACAAATTTTAATGTGATATTTATAAAAAAAAAAAATTAAAAAAAAAATTAAAAATGAAGGATTATACTATGAATGGCATGCCATCGTTTTGTTTGAGATTTGAAAGTGATCATTTTATGGATTTGTTAGTTAAATGGCAATTATTTAATTTTTATGTGTTTGTTAAGTTAAATAATTTTATACTCTTTAAAATGACTGTAATTCATTCATCCAGAAACGCGGCAGTGTTCCGCCGCCAAGTACGATGTTAAAGCGGCAGACATACAAATGTATATTATGTTGATCGAGCTTAGCTCCCTTTTCGACCCCTCACAGCTCAGCTTCTATTATACGTGGAGCCCTGTTTTTTTTTTTTGTTTTTTTTGTCATCTTGTAGCTCCGGGTGAGTAGACGAAAAATAACTACAAAATTGTTAACATTGAACAAGGAAACATGGCAAAAAGTCCTTTGAAAATCCTCGAAGTCACCGGAATATCATTCTTCTTCTATTAGGAGGCGGATCACGGCCGCGTTCCTGGATGAATGAATTACAGTAATTTCTTCTTCTGGTTGTGACCTAAACTTTATCCAGGGCTAAAGCAAAAACTATTGGGTGATTTTTTACCATTTTTTTTTATTATTCTTTTCAGCTTGATTAGAGGAGTGTCTTTTCTATGATTTGATGAGTATGAGGGTCTATACTCCCCGGCAAAAAGAATTAATACCTCCCAAAAAAAAAAAAAAAAAAAAAAAAAAAAAAAATGAAAAACTAGGCGTTTTAAAAAACTCAGCCTAGTAAAATAGTCAACCAGAAAAAGATGTGAAATCTAATGTTTGCCTCAAAGAGGCCGCATATAAGTTCTTTAGATCACTTGTACACAATAAACTAAATTGGGATTATTGGAAGGAATCCCCATACGCAACCAGTACTTGGCAGGCTATAGTTCTCAATTCAGTACAATGGGCTCAAAGTAGCTCAAATATTTGAAATGAGATTATTCCGAAATAACTCTAGCCTGAAAAGTTCTGATTGCCTATGGGGATTCCTGCAAATAATCCCAATTTAGTTTATTATGTACAAGTAACCTAAAGAACTTATATGCGGCGCTTGGCGGCAAACGTTAGATTTCATAACTTTTTCTGGCTGACCATTTTACTTGGAAGATATTTTTTAGGTCCTAGTTGTTTTTTGGGAGGTATCCTTCACTAGTTATCTTTCAGTTCAGTCAGATATTATGTGGCTAATAAAAAAAAAATAATGAATAAAAATTTGTATTCCTGAAGTTAAATGATCAAATAAAATTTTAGAATAAAATTGCAAAGTATTTAAATTTGAATATTGAATTCACATGAATTGTCTATTTTTTACCACATGTTCTAAGTGCAATCATATACTTTAAGAAGAGTCCGTTGTCCATTTTTCTATTTTTATTTCTGATTTCTTTTCAATAAAAATAACTAAACAGTGCATAGAAACAGAGTAATAAGACTTTCGAAAAGCGATAATTTCCGTGCATTTAAAAGTAGTACGGTGTTACTTTTACAGACATCATCAGAAAAAAATTGTTTTTTCGTTCATCAAAGAAAAAAATAACTTGTGTTTTCCCCAACAGATGGAGACGTAGGCATCTGTGACAATTTCTTAGTTATTATAAGTAGGCTGATGGTTGATAATAGTCAAAATTTAAATGTAAAACAACATTTGTTGAAAAAAGTATATTTTTAAAATTAAAAAAAAAAAAATCGATATTTTCTGGTCATTTCCGTAAAAAAATTTTTCTCAAATGTTGCTGAATCTTCCTCAATTTTTTGAGTCTTGATGCCACCTTTGAAATTAATTCTCTTACCCTTGATTGACAGCTATGAAATATCTACTGCAAACTTTATTGTTAAACCGGGGGATTTTATGCTACTTTTTGATGGTTTTATCTAATATCTATTTTGATATTGGATTTCTGTGATTAAAAACTTAATAAAACATATAAGTAAATCTCAACTTCCTGTTCATATACGTTATAAAAAAAAATTAAGTTGTGCTGTAAGAGACGGAGACATTTTTTCGGCAACAACTCCATGACTTAGTGTCCTATCTGCTTTCTACGTTAAAATACAGTTACATCTTATTGTTGAAAATATTAACTCCCTGGTATTGCATTCTACACATTTCGTTTATCAGATACTATAGAAAAAAAATTGTTGCTGCAAAACCTAAACTGCTTATTAATTCCATAGCTTTGCAAAGAAACAACAAGCTACGTCCTTCGTCCTTCAACAGATTTTTCAGGTTTTTATTATTATAATTGCGGCACAAACAGAAACTCAAGCATCTAAAAACTAAAGCATATATATGTAAAACATAAGAAAAACTTCAGAATATGACAACAACAAAATTCCATTAAATCACTTCTCAAAGTATCTTATTTAAGTCTTAACTCGTAAACAAAATAATATGTGAAGTGTAAACGCAGAATGCTATGCGACTTCAATAATATATAAATTGAAAATAAAATTTTCCCTTTGTTCATAAACACATTTTATAGATGAGAAGTTTACATGAATTTTTAAAACTCTACCAAAACCATACCCTCTCAACAACAGAAATCCAGATATTACGTTGTAGGTTTCCATGGTAACCACAGGCACTGTTTAAATAAGATCATTTAAAACTCTAGCAGCTTAGAATTTTTTTATGCATTCAATAGTTAGAGCTAATAACCGATAAAAGGTGCATTTTGTTTTTAGAAAAGATGTTGCACTAATAATGCAACTGGACATTAAGTTATCCGGATTATCCGGTAAAAAAATTAAATTTGAGAACAGTCGATCTAATAACATCGTTTACCTTTTAAGCAAAAAGGATCACCCTACTTTTCAATCAATTCCTACATTCTTGGATAAAAATTAGATAAGGCATCCTCATTTAGAGTTTACTAAAGTAAGTACTAAAGTATTACTAAAAGTAGTAGTAACACTAAAAGTACTAAAAGTAATCTACCAAAAGAAAAAAATTAACTTAAACGCGTAATGACGCAGAACGTTAAGTAAAAGTCTATTCAAAACACTCTTAATTGGACTGGTTTAGATTTTTGCTGTTATGAGAATCTTTCCTTACATAACTTTTCAATTCTGTTCCTTAATGATCTTTCCATGAATAGGCTTTATCATTTGTGTATTTTCTTACTTTGGTTGCATCAAATAGAATAACAGTTCAACCTAACTTTTTGGTTCATAATTTAATATTCAAGTTACACTATTTTTGTTCAATGTTTGAAGTTATAATCTAAATTTGCTTTTCAGAAAATGAGTCCAGGTTTTTCATTAATGGATTTAAAATTATTTTGTCTTCTAAAGTTGTTTAAGAAAACATTCAGTCCAACCAATTTAGTTCAATTGTTGTTTTACGGATTGTTTTAGATTTCTAGCCTTCGAAAGAGAAAATCAAATCGATTCCAAGCAAACGTGAGCTTGATATATCTGTACATGAACATGCAGCTCAAAAGATATTTAAGCTCTGAAATAACAATTAGAAAATGTCTAACTTATAGGTGAATATTCGCGTTTCGGAAAAAAACTTTTTTTAAAATGAAATAATTAAGTTTCCGAGGGAGAAGAGGAAAGGGGGGGGGGGGTATACAGCCAATTTTATTTCAATCAAAATTTTGTGTGGGTGTGGATGATTTGTGATAAATATGTATGGATGGGGCAGATTTGCCTACCATCGACACACACATAATCGATGTTAATATAAGAGTTTTAAAAAAATATATTCATTTTCATTTTATTGGATTTTTTTAGTGTTTTTGTGGGGTTTAAAAAATCCCACACTATCTATTGGTCATATTTTCTATGCAGATAGGTTTATGGGAACACTTGCGATTCATCCACAAACCATAAATAATTTGGAGGAAAATAATGCGCTTCACTTATTATTGTTGAGCATCAAAAAATCTGAAAGCTTCATCAGTGCATTACATTTTTCCAATTAAAAAACTACACGAAAAAAACAACATATTTATCAGATCAAAATCACAGGAACTGTCTTGGATGGCCAACAAAACCGTGAAAACCTGGTCCACAGGAAATGCTTCGCAAGAAATCTCGCTCGGTGTATAGTCTTTTTTCCAACATAGTAGCTCAGGGGTGTATAGCCAGAGATTTTTTTCGGGAGGGAATATGAAATTATTCAATCTTATAATCATTTTTGTTATTAATGACGAATGTATTTAGTAATTCAAATATCAGGTAATTTTTTACGTAGATTTAGAAATTCAAAAACGCTTAACTAAACTTACCATTTTAAGCCACAAAAATCTTTTGATTTTTGCATTCTAATAGCAATTAGAAAAGTTTCGGGAGGGGATATATCCCCATATCCCTCCCACTGGCTACGCGCCTGTAGTAGTAGAGCCATTTGTTGGTAAAAGACGAAAAAAACGTTGAAATCGTATGGTTCCCAAATATTTTATTATCTTGTTTAGCACTAAACTTACTTTACACTTGTAGCCTCAAAGCAAGAATGCTTTCGATAAATAATGGGATTTGAGACTTATTTAATTTACACACATATTTTTTATATTAAAATAACTTAATCGGCATTTCCGAGTAGACATGTATGCATTTAATTTTTATGGTATCATTTTTGTATTGGTCTGTTATTATCGCTACTAAGAAAGAAAACAGTACGGGATAATAATAATAAAAAAAAAATAAAAAAAAAAACTCCCCCTCTTTTTGAAGTTTTCATTCGGAAGAGGTTTTGAAAAATGCATTTTTGGACTAATTAGTCCAGTTATAAAACTTAATTAAAATTAGCTTATAACATTCCGTGCCCCAAGCCTCTGAAAATGCTATAAAAAGTTTATTTTTTTATTTTTTATGACAAACTAAGCTATATAATAAACTTTAAGTAAAATAATCTCAGTAGTAACGTATTTTTAATTTAAGCTCATACTTTAAAGCGGCGAGGAATCGAACATTAGTGTTCAGCGTATTTCAGGCATCGATATAGATAAACAACTGGATAGACTGCTCTGATGTCAATGCAAGGAAAAAAACGCACCGGTGGTTGATGATGATGATGGGTGGATTATTAACCAATCACAGTCCACTTTTATCGTTGGGTAGGAATACGAGAAACCTTGTAAAGTGCTAGAGTAGATTTTTTTTTTTGCACATCGTTACAAATTAAGGTCTACTATTGACATTTTTGCTGTGTACAACCCAATATTTTTATTTCCAATCCCCGGCAATCTATATTTTTTGTCCACCCAACGGCATCTGGCAGCGCCTTCATTTTCCCATCGTTAAGCAGTCTATCCAGTTGTTTATCCATATCGATGGTTTCATGATGTCATAAAAATACAGGTATTAGTCTAAAAATATACATAAACTATTTGGTGTATATATATTTTTATAGAGTCATGTTCAAAAATAGATTAATACAACATCAGTAAAGTAACTCAATAGTAAGATAATTTATTTAAAAGGTTAAAGATGTGCTAACTTCGCACGAAATAAATTAAATATCGCAAATTATCGGATGGCTAGCATAAAAGAGGCTATATATTATTTTCAGATCGTAAATTCGGAATTACGTTTAACAATATGAACTGCTGGCCATCTCGTATAATTACAGAAATATATAACGTATATTACTGTTGATTATAAAATGGATCAATACAAAATTTAGGCATTTGTAAACAGTAATCAATAGAGTGTATTTTTTTTTTCAGAAACGTTAAGCAGAAAATACAACTGCGAACGATCAACAAAGACAAGATCGGGGCGCACGGTGGAAATTTGCATATTACTCAAGCCAAAGTTCACATGGGTGCCATCACAGGCAATTTTATCGGTTTTTAACCCTGAATATCTAGCGAGCGGCCTTCATGTTCACCGATGGTGTTTCTGTTGACCGTTCGCAGAGCTGCTTTTTTGTGCGGGCATAACCAGTCCATTTTTGTGATACACCTACCGTTCCAACACTCTTTAGGGTTTTCGCATGCCCTGAACATTTTGCGATAGGAAAAGTAGGTGTTTACATTCGAAAATTTTGAGTTTCTGTAACTATAACAGTAACCGTGAGCGCCATTTTATTGTCATTCACAGAATCTCGAGCTCATACCTCTGAATAACTATACCTGAAATATCATCTCAATCTGTTGAAAGGAACGGAATCCAGAGGGCCATATATATTGGCAAAGTTACTTTATGACCATCCAGCATGTTTATTCATATTTATGGAAAAAAAAATTCTATGAACCTCCAATAAATTTACTTTAGTGATTAAAAAAATTAAAACTACGATATATTTTATTAATTAGAATGCCAATTTATAAAATAGACATATTTTACAATATGCTCTAAAAATTCAAGATTTCTCCATTAATTAAAAAAAAAAAGCCTTAGCATTTCATAAAACCTAATATCAAGAAAAAACAAACAGTGGGAAAAATCGATTTAAAGTTTTCATTTCTAAAGATCATTCTATTCCAGCATAAAATGTCAAATATTTCCTTAAGAAACGTAGATACAGTTCTAAGATTCCAAACTATAACCATATCAAATAAATAAAAAAAAAAAAAAAAAAAAAAACTCGAACATTTTGCTATTTTTAGAATAGAGTGTCCCCTTAAAATAAGGAGGTATCGTGACAGACAGACTAGAGTCGGTTTTTGGGTGATCTGGTAGAATATTCCATGGTCTTCTCCCATTCGAAACGTAAATGCGGGACAGTTTTTACCTTGGAAGATCTTCTCATTTAATGAGGTCCTGGGCAATATAGCCATGGCGTAGCTCGAGTAACAGAAAATTACCAATTTCAATAAACTCAAATTGACTTTTTAGTTTTTACAATTCTAATTTCTTTTTTTCTTGTCAATAAAATAAACTTTTTGCTCTAAAATCATGTAAAAAAAACTATTTAAGGCCAAATTGTTGATTTTTTAATTAAAATAAATTTTCATTAATCTTTTAAATCCCAAAGTATATCCAAGTATATATACTACTATTAAAAATACTTTTGATATTATAAATCTTTTAATTTCTAATAATGTCTTCAGAAGACTCACTTTTAAAGGTTTTTTGACTGAAAACTATATAGCATATAAATATTTTTTATTTCTAATAACATCTTGAAGAAACTCTTTATTCAAAATCCTATACATGACCAACAATAGTTTTAAGTTTTTGTATATGTAATATACTAACTTTTGTATACTCCATTAAACTTTTGATTCATAATAATATATATAAAAGACTCATTATTCAAAATCATCTATGTGGCCAACAATCATTTTTATTACGCAGTATTATTTTTTCTATTCATAATAATATCTTTAGAAGAATCACTATTAAAGGTTTCTTGACTGATAGCTAATTATTACTTTTATTTCTAATAACATCTCTAGGAAACTCTTTATTCAAAATCCTATACATGACCAACAATAGTTTTAAGTTTTTGTATATGTAATATACTAACTTTTGTATACTCCATTAAACTTTTGATTCATAATAATATATATAAAAGACTCATTATTCAAAATCATCTATGTGGCCAACAATCATTTTTATTACGCAGTATTATTTTTTCTATTCATAATAATATCTTTAGAAGAATCACTATTAAAGGTTTCTTGACTGATAGCTAATTATTACTTTTATTTCTAATAACATCTCTAGGAAACTCTTTATTCAAAATCCTATACATGACCAACAATAGTTTTAAGTTTTTGTATATGTAATATACTAACTTTTGTATACTCCATTAAACTTTTAATTCATAATAATATATATAAAAGACTCATTATTCAAAATCATCTATGTGGCCAACAATCATTTTTATTACGCAGTATTATTTTTTCTATTCATAATAATATCTTTAGAAGAATCACTATTAAAGGTTTCTTGACTGATAGCTAATTATTACTTTTATTTCTAATAACATCTCTAGGAAACTCTTTATTCAAAATCCTATACATGACCAACAATAGTTTTAAGTTTTTGTATATGTAATGTATCAACTTTTGTATACTCCATTAAACTTTGATTTCTTAATTATATATTTAAAAGACTCATTATTCCATATAGTCTAAGTAGCCAACAATCATTTTTATAACGCAGTGCTGTTTTTTCTATTCCTAATAATATCTTTAGAAGACTCAATATTAAAGGTTTTTTGACTGCCAACAATTAGCATTTTAATATTTTTATTACTTATAATATCTCAAGGAAACTCTTTATTCAAAATTCTATGCATGACTAACAATAGTTTAAAGCTTTTTGTATATGAAATGTATTAACTTTTGTATACTCCAATAAACTTTTGACTCTTAATAATATATATAAAAGATTCATTATTCCAAATCATTTATGAGGCCAACAATCATTTTTATAACGCAGTATTATTTTTTTTATTCCTAATAATATCTTTAAAAGACTCACTTTTCAAAATCGCTTAGTAAACTACAGTACTAAAAATCCTTTTGCGTTGTTGTCACGGGATTTTACATGCACTAAAATTACAGGAAGAGAAATCATTGAAAAGTTATTTTTCTTACAAATCTGTATAATTTTATACATTATTTAAAAAAAAACTTTCTTTCTGTGACTCACAAATCGAAACTTGTGTCAAAAAAGGTACGAAACCAACAATGATTTGGCGACTTAACTGTCTGCTTTGGCAACCCCACGGTATGCGCATGACCCGATGTTACCAAGGAAACCCACTTCCAAGATTTTTCCATTGTCTTCAATATGGTTAGAAAAAGCAGTAAACAGTCGTACCATTCGCATTACATGCTTTATTGCGTGTTGCAAAACGGAAATGATTTGCTTAGATAGTTATTTCCTCACAACAATAACAACAAAATGATAATTTCTATGATTAGAAATTCAAAGAATGAACATGGAATAATGCCTTATGGAACATTATTTTTAAGAAACGCTAATATTTAACTCTGATGTAACTTTTATGTTTTTAGTCTATAAAAAAAACCAATATTATTTTGGTATTTGAAACTTTATGGAGAACGTGTCATGGAAGTTGAGATTTTCAAAAAAGTGTTACTCTAGTTGAAATTTTTTTTCTTGTAAGATTACTTCACAAATTTTGTTTTTGGCAAAATATTGTTATTGAGTTAGTTAAAAAGAACTCTATATTGCAGGCACAACAATAGGAAACTTTAGGAATGTGGAAAATAGACTTAGGTTTGGTTTGGCTTGTGCGCTCAATGATCTATTATTGTGCACAATAACGGCTAATCAGGCCGGGTTGGTTGGTTGTATTCAGATTATCTGGCGCCGTCAGCAACACGAGGGCTATAATGCGCCGAAACATTTCGTCATTTAACAAACCAACATACATTTACAAACACCCATGCCTAACACGGGACTCGAACCCGCAACCTCGCGGTCTAGAAGCCAGCACGCTAACCGCTATACCGTTTGGTCGGCATAATCAGGCCGGGACCTACCGCTTAAGGAACGGTATAGTGGTTAGCGTGCTAGCTTCTAGACCGCGAGGTTGCGGGTTCGAGTCCCGTGTTAGGTATGGGTGTTTGTAAATGTATGTTGGCTTGTCTAATGACGAATGTTTCGGCGCATTATAGCCCACGTGTTGCTGACGGCGCCAGATAATCTGAAAACAACCAACCGAACCACAACGAACATTCATGCCTAACCCAGGTTTCGATTCGAACCCTGCACTTTTTGCATGCAAAGCTAGAGCACCCACAGCCATGAGGTAGTCAAACTAGACACAGGAATGAAAATTTTAAGAGACATCGCAATACTTCTTTAGGGCACCAGGGTGGCAAAAAAAAATTATAATTCAAATACGTAAATACTTTACATTCTATTTAAGCTTAGAAAATTCAAAATATATGTATTATTATAAATATAAAAGGACTTGATTTTCAATTTCCCTTAAAATCATGTTTAAAAATTCAAAAAATCTTTTACTACTCTAATATTGAAGTAGTTCGTTTTGCAGAATTTAATGGTTGGAAAAATATAGGAGCATTTTAAAATTATAGTTTTTGTCTTAAATTTATTATTGAAAACAAAGGTATCGAATTATCTATGCCATTTTTAAAGAAATGAACCCTTGTGTAAATGTCATTATTAACTATAACCATTAAAAGGTTGGTTGTTGGTTGTATTCAGATTATCTGGCGCCGTCAGCAACACGAGGGCTATAATGCGCCGAAACATTCGTCATTAGACAAGCCAACATACATTTACAAACACCCATGCCAACACGGGACTCGAACCCGCAACCTCGCGGCACGCTAACCACTATACCGTTTGGTCGGCACCATCAAAAGGTATTCATTCAAATGTAAGGAACAAATAAAACTAAAATTGATAGCTTTTTCAAAAGCAGTTACAATAAAACCACCCTTAAGTAAACCAATTTGATGCCTCAATTTCTTGTCCCAAGATATAGGATTGGTTGGTTGTTTTCAGATTATCTGGCACCGTCAGCAACACGAGGGCTATAATGCGCCGAAACATTCGTCATTAGACAAGCCAACATACATTTACAAATACCCATGCCAAACACGGGACTCGAACCCTCAACCTCGCTGTCTAGAAGCTAGCACGCTAACCACTATACCGTTTAGTCGGCTTATAAATATTATTAAAAAGCCTACACATTTCTTTTAAAATCCTTCAAATTAAAAAAATTTTGTGCCATCCCCTCTTCTTTTACCTTTATAATTTTGTTTACGACAATAATTTTTAAACAATACTTTTATTACCCTATGTTAACAAGTAAACATATTAGTAATTGAAAGTAAAAAGGGAACATGTCAATAGGTTTTCATTTTGACATGGCCTCTTTTTACATTTTAGTGATTCAATTGTAAATATGAAATGCAATGCTATAAAAAATAGCATTGTGATATGCAATCATTATAAGAAAAGGTTTTTTTGTTATAAAATGCATTCAACCTAGGATATTGAATTTGCAGCATATCCCCACCCGAGAAAAAACATCAAATAATTTTATAAAGCTAAAAAAGTTTCGTAAATTACAATTATGGCTTTATAAAATATAAAAACATAAAGTTAACCTTTAGTATAATAATATATAGTTAACCTTTATAATGGTATATCATTTATAAGTTTTGGTTTTGTATAAATGCAGAGAAAAGGATCGTCAAGAATTAACAAAACACCATCCAAAAATATTATATACAATTAAAACAAGCTCTGAAGATGGTCTAAATATGTGCAGTTTATTTATGGCCCAATAGTCCTACATTATTAACCCATTAACGACTGTTAGAAAGTATCGTCTAAAGTATCGAAAGTATGATCTAAAAATATAAAAACATAAAGTTAACCTTTAGTAAAATAATATATAGTTAACCTTTACATAGGTATATCATTTATCAGTTTTGGTTTTGTATAAATGCAGAGAAAAGGATCGTCAAGAATTAACAAAACACCATCCAAAAATATTATATACAATTAAAACAAGCTCTGAAGATGGTCTAAATATGTGCAGTTTATTTATGGCCCAATAGTCCTACATTATTAACCCATTAACGACTGTTAGAAAGTATCGTCTAAAGTATCGAAAGTATGATCTAAAAATATAAAAACATAAAGTTAACCTTTAGTAAAATAATATATAGTTAACCTTTACATAGGTATATCATTTATCAGTTTTGGTTTTGTATAAATTCAGAGAAAAGAATCGTCAAGAATTAACAAAACACCTTCCAAAAATAATATATACGATTAAAACAAGCTCTGAAGATGGTCTAAAGATGTGCAGTTTATATATGGCCCTAAAGTCCTGCATTATTAATCCATTAACGACTGTTAGAAAGAAAACTTGACAATCGAAATTTTAGTTTTTTTTCTTTGCTATTAAATTACAATTGTAGTTCCCCTTTAGTGCTTTTAAAAATCATAAAAATATTTTTTCAAAAAATCTGAGAAATTCAAAACATAACTTAAATGATCTAAATAAACAGGATAAAAGTTAAAAGAATGACTGTTTATCCATTTCAAAGTCATCTTTAATGGGTTAGTAAAAAGAAAAAATAAAGAAAAACAAAGAAGAGCTATTCTCAATTGAGATTATTTTACTGACATATCGTGCAGGTAAATATTGATTCTCTTGTATCTTTCGAAATTTAACAGTCGAAATTTTAGTTTTTTTCTTTGCTATTAAATTACAATTGTAGTTCCCCTTAGTGCTTTTAAAAATCATAAAAATATTTTTTCAAAAAATCTGAGAAATTCAAAATATAACTTAAATGATCTAAATAAACAGGATAAAAGTTAAAAGAATGACTGTTTATCCATTTCAAAGTCATCTTTAATGGGTTAGTAAAAAGAAAAAATAAAGAAAAACAAAGAAGAGCTATTCTCAATTGAGATTATTTTACTGACATATCGTGCAGGTAAATATTGATTCTCTTGTATCTTTCGAAATTTAACAGTCGAAATTTTAGTTTTTTTCTTTGCTATTAAATTACAATTGTAGTTCCCCTTAGTGCTTTTAAAAATCATAAAAATATTTTTTCAAAAAATCTGAGAAATTCAAAACATAACTTAAATGATCTAAATAAACAGGATAAAAGTTAAAAGAAAGACTGTTTATCTATTTCAAAGTCATCTTTAATGGGTTAGTAAAAATAAAAAATAAAGAAAAACAAAGAAGAGCTATTCTCAATTGAGATTATTTCACTGACATATCGTGCAGGTAAATATTGATTCTCTTGTACCTTTTCTTAGAAACCTAGCTCAAGATCAAACTAACGAACATCGAAGTCATATGCTTTACTGTCAATATCGATAAAGATTAAAGGTCTTATATTTCATACTTCATGAGATTTCATTTCAAAATAATATTGTTATAAAATGGCAAAGAAGACGGAGTGAAAATATGATCTATTTTTATATCCTGTTTCTATTGACTTATAAAGAAAACTTTGAATTAGCAAAGAATTTTAACTTCGTAAGTATATGGTTTCGAAAGCACTTCCTAAAATAACTTTTGTGTGTTTTTAACTTCTTTGAGAACATTTATAAGTAAGTAGAAGGAAATCCAAAATATATATAAAACTGTTCACCGCCAAAACAAACTTTTTTAACATTGTTAGACAAATTGTGTGTTTTTCGCTGATAAAGGTATTTTATAAGATTGTTTTGTTTATTGTCATTCTATTTCTGCAGAAATAATTTTTTTTTGTCAAGGAAGTCTGTTTATCGTTGCTTTAGTACAATTAAAACTAATATTAATAAAGCGCTGAAAAAAAGAGCAACAGATTTAATTGATTCAAACAAAATACTAACATTTTGATTTATTGATATCTCAAAAATGTTTTTCAGTACTTTTAAAACTTTTCTTATTTAAATTCTAAAACTTTTATTAAAAAAATAAATAATTATTTTTTTTATAAAAAAATAAATATTAAATTTCTCCATAAGAATAAATTGTAACAATAAATATTAATTTAAGAAAAAGAAGAAATGTTGCATTTAAAAAATAATAAATATTAGAATTTTTAAAAAAAATAAATATAAATTTTTTTATAAAGTAAATATGAAATTTTCTTCATTAAAATATATAAAATTCTTATAATTATTCTTTAATTATAAGATAATTCTTATAATTATTCTTTAATTATAAGATAATTCTTATAATTCGTCTTTTAGCTTTAAAGCTTTTAATTCAGTGTCATTTAACTATCAAAATGGGTTTTATAACACTTTTGCGTAAGATCTATAAGGGGACATGGGACACTGAAATCACCAAAAATGACGTTTTTTGTTTTCATTCTGTAAAAATTGCTTATGCCACTAGCTTTAATTTCGCGTTTGAATTTTTGAAATCCGATGATTTTAAGTGGTAAAATCTTTATTTTAACTAACTATTTTAACGCATCGCACACTTGTTGGCAAAGGCTGAAAATGCGTTTTTCTCAGCTTTGCTTTTTCCCATTTTACTTATGTTCGAAAAGCTCCTTGCGATTCATTTTTTGATAAATCCACCTAATTTTTTTGTATTAATAATTTTTAATGTACTATAAAGAAATTTACACATGCTTTTTTATGTCACATAATTTTTTATATTTTTTTCATGTTAGGAATTTGAAGTATGTGCATTTTTTAATGAGAAATCACTGGCGCCAAGTATGAAATTTTATTTCTGTTCAACTATTGCACCTAAAGATAAAAGCATGTTTGAAAATGTTTATAATATACTGATAAACAACTTCAAATTTTTCTTTCATGTTCGTCAAAATATTGTGTCGCGAGGAGCATTTTGAAAAAAATTAAAATTTCGTGTTATTTTAATGCATTTTTCTCAATAATTTACTATCTATTTTATATTATCTGCTCAAATTGTGTTGTTTTGTTTAAAGTCACATCTTCTATGTTTATGCCAAATTTTATTTAATTCTTGGCAAAACTAAAGAATTTTGGCAAAAGTGTCCTATGTCCCCTAAAGAGCAGGCATGTGTTAAATCAGAGAAGAATCTTATGTTACATATATATATATATATATATATGTAATGTATTCGCATTGGAATCGTCAATGTAGCTATTAGATTGCTCTCGTAAATTCTCCAGTTAGCGAGAACCACTTAGAACTTAGTAGAACGTCACTCAAACTCATATAAGCTACGTAATCCGTTTTGACTCCGCCTTTAGAATACCAAATCTTGACACTATACTAAACTTCAACTTAACTAGACATCACTTAGACGATAGATCATCACAGTGCTCATAGGTATTTAATCCATTTTGGCGGAATGAAGACATAATTCTCGATAAACCTTATAGCCTTTTGTTCTCTATAGGGTTGTGGTTTGGCGAACATTATGCTTTCACGCCGCCAAAATGGATTAAATACCTATGAGCACTGTGACGATCTATCGTCTAAGTGATGTCTAGTTAAGTTAAAGTTTAGTATAGTGGTTGCATCACCCATTTCGCTCCGAACCATTCTGACAATAAACTTTTCTATTTGTTTAATCTTGGCTGCTTTTTTATATCCTAAGAGTGTCAACACTATTTTACCGTTACATATATATATATATTTGATGTGAGAATTTTTCAGAAAAAATATCACTATACCCAAAAAGCTGAATTTAATGCACCAGGTTACACTGAGAATTGCGAAATTTTTTGAAAATAAAAGCTTTTAATTTTCGACTTTAAAATTTTCTCGAACTATGTAGATTGAATAGAGTTAAAGATAAAATAACTAAAAGATAATATTTTTATTTGAAATGAAAATTTTAAATAAATTACAAATTGGGTTATGTCTATGGAAATTAGATCGTAATTAGGTAAATTAATTTAATTAGTTAAATGCCAATAAGGGAAGAAGTAATTTAATGCTAATATGTTAGTTTTCTAAAATTTTAAGTGTGAAAATAATTGAGTCTAGTTCAAAAATAAAAGACACATCATTTCAATGTATATTGGTACCTTAAGGGGGTCCAGTACCGACATTTTTTCAAAAATCCCAATTTTTTTTTCTGATTTAAAAAAATAGTTCATACTTTCTTGAAGAGAATGATGTTTTTATCTTATTTCTCCGGGGATTAGAACGCCACAAAATTACCTGTTATTTAAACATCACTAATGGGCATAACGCATTGAAACGTCTGCTTAAAGTGCGTATTTCGAGCACTAGTGTTTTTCACAGATGTCGCAAATTCAAATCGATATACCTCCAGAACCATATACAATTGGCTATTGAAATTTTTTGAGCATTTAATTTATCTAGTTTCAAACATTTTCTCATCACAGAATTATATTTTTTAAATTCTGCTTCAAAATATAACATTTAACGTAAAGGATAACATTGAAGAAAAGCAAAAATTACAATAATTTAACTTTGAGAATTTTTTAATTTTTTTTTTAATTCACCTATCAAAATTCTGTGAAGACAAAATTTTCTTTATATAATTATGTATTACAGAAAGCTTTCACTTTGAAATTTTTTTTTTTCTTGACTTATATTAAAATACGCAAACATCAATTATTATGGATTTTTCTTGGTTTTTAAATTTTTTTTAAATAACTAAACACAATATTTAAAAAAACATTTTTTCAGAGATATATAAATAGTATCTCATACATAAAATAAATTTTTGACATAAAAATGTACATAAATAAAGTTTTTTTATTTTCGGTACCAGACCCCCTTAATTGAAGGATTACACAGACTTATGAGATTGTACGTAGAAAATATAAACCATGTCTAAAGTTTTAGAACAGATGAAATATAAAATAAAATTAAAATGGAAATGTTATCTTTTTTGTATTTTTGTATTTTTCAGATAAGTCAAAAGCAAATACGTTTCAGATTATCTGGTGCCGTCAGCAACACGAGGGCTATAATGCGCCGAAACATTCATCATTAGACAAGCCAACATACATTTACAAACACCCATGCCTGACACGGGACTCGAACCCGCAACCTCGCGGTCTAGAAGCTAGCACGCTAACCACTATACCGTTTGGTCGGCCAAAAGCAAATACGAGTCAAATAATCGTAACACATTTCATTAAGTACAACGTTGAATATTCATAAAGTTTGGTTGTTTTCAGATTTTCTGGCACCGTCAGCAACACGAGGGCTATAATGCGCCGAAACGTTCGTCATTAGACAAGCCAACATACATTTACAAACACCCATGCCAAACACGGGACTCGAACCCCCAACCTCGTGGTCTAGAAGCTAGCACGCTAAAAACTATACCGTTTGGTCGGCGAATATTCATAAAGAAACTTCTTCGGTGAAATTCCATGTCCCTTTTGTTTTAACGGTCAAACTTTAAATACAATTTTAGTTTTGGTTTTTATTGTATTCTTTAAAAAGAATTGCAGTACTTTCTCATCTCATCTTGGGAATAAAATAATATCGTAGTCATTGCTTCTGACATTTGCATTTTTGTACACTGAGCGATTCAAGTTTTTTTTTTTTTTTGAAATCTGTCAAACTGTACCCAATTTGATGGTGTACAATGAAACATATTAATTGACACTTTGAATCAAAAAAGATTTTTTTTTTCATTCCTTCCAAATTAAAGATATTATGGTGACTTGCCTTTCACAAATTCAACGAACTTCCTGCAAGTGCCCAATTACAAAGTTTTAGTTTGTAAAATCATTTAGTTTAAGTTTGTGAAATGTCACTCAAAGTCCGTACCAATAGAGTCTCTGAACTGGCAAATACAGACGGTTGAGGGGAGGTGGAGTCAACAAAAAATACGAAACGAACTTTGAAGAAATATGGACACTCTCTCGCTATCATGCACTAGCCCAGAACTCACACATTTTATCCTTCAAATTCTAAATCAATTCTAATTCAATCTTTTTAAGTAGTTTTAAATAAACAATGTAATTTTTATAGTAAAGTTTGGTTCTTTAAGTTAAGTACCAATCTACACAACTATAATATTTAAAGCATAAGTAAAGAGCTGGCTTGCTGTATGATTGCTAAATACGATTCAATGTACGCCAACATTATCTATTGGCCAACCAGTTGAGGTCAACAGTCCAATAGTTTGAAGTCAGCAACTAGCGCTATGTAAACGCTTCATTCCAGTCACTGGAGTAACCAGAGAAGTCAGTTTATCACTGGAAGCTCCAGTACATAAAATATTTTCCACTTGCTACTCCCACTTCCCGTGCTCTAATCCGAATTTACACGCTAACAGTCGAGGTTCCAGTTAAGATCGCCAGTCTTTGACGTCATGTGACGTCACTTGGCTACTGGTTCCATTAAATAAAATATTTTCTATTTACTGGCGCCGGCCACTCTCATCATCCAATGACGTGCGCTCTTCCGTGATCACCGACAGATGGCGCAGCGGTCACTTAGCAGAAGTCACAGAACTGGAGATGCAAACTGGAACCCCGACTGGTAGTGTGCAAATTCGACTTAACGTAACCACCGAGTAGCGGCTGATAATGTTCGCTCAATAACTGAATATATTATAATGTAAATATTATGATTAAAATAAATAATGAAAAATAAATAATGTAATTATTATAATGTAAATATTATCATTCTCACATGCAATTAGTACTATTGCCATAACAAACATTTCTTCATTTCATCTATATATTTAATAGGCAATACGTTTTTTGGGGTTAATCCGTCCGCCTAAACTGCTCAACCAATTTCAATGATCAAGGTGTCATTTTAAAGGAAATAAGCTGTAGATTTGCCAAAACGAGCCAAAATAATTTATTAACACTTTATTAATTAGTTAAATTTCAATATTTTTCATCATTAAGCTACTACAAAGCCTCAATGATTTTGAATATATGAATGGCAACATCCTTACGTATGTAAACAACAAACCCGCTGCTCTGAGGTTCAACCAACCAACCAACCGTTGCTGATTTTAAAGCTATCCTTACGTATGTAAACAACAAACCCGTTGCTAATTTTAAAGCTCTTTTTAAACTCTTCGTTTCAAAGTTGATTTTTTCTGTTTTTCTGAAGCATTTTTGTATTAGAGTAATTATTATTTTGAAGTATTTCTATTCAGAAAATGCCTCGCGTTAGACGTCGTTTTCTAACGGGGCGACTTATCAGAATAAATAAAAGATATTGGGACTTCAATGTAAGGGCATAGCTAATGAAGTTTTAAGTCAGAATGTTGGCGGATAGTATATTTAACTTTCTATTATGAAACTTGCAATTTGGGTGTTTTCTCTATTAGGCCTTACATTAAATTTATAAAAATTTGGTTACATTTTTTATGGCTGGCAAACCTATTCGAGCGCAGCAAGATGTTTTAACCACAAATTCGAGCGGCAAAGCCGCTCATCCGAGCGTAGCGAGGCGTTTGCGGGTTGGCGAGCGTCAGCGAGCAGGGGGCGAAGCCCCCTAGTCTTAGTATTTATTATGATAACAATTATCCATATCAATCCCTAGCATTACCTCCTTACCTAGTTATCATATTACATATTACCATCATTATCATAGCTAAGATCGACATCTTCATTCAACAGATCAACTGTTATAACTTAAAATCGATATTTAAATTAGAATAAATTATCTTATAAAATATCTTACACACAATCCTTACAAAACTTATTTACTTTGATATTAAAAAAAAAAAAAAAAACGAGAAATAAAAACATAAAGCCTTTTCATTAACTCAAAACATTTACCACGTTTTCTTATAAAAATAAATAATACTACGAAATATTTCAGGGTAATCGACAAACTTTGAAACAATAGTAGAATATAGTAACTAGTAGTATTTTAATAGTTTTTAATTTTTCAATTGATTATTGAAAGTTTATTGCAAAGTAATTTTAATATCTTATTGGCATCATTTTGATACTAATACTATTTAACAGCACTTCCATAAGCAACATGTGATCCATATTATTAGGCACAGCAATAAACCATGAAAGTGCCCGATACTTAGATATTAAGGAAAGCAAACCCTCATATAAGTCTAGTTTGCCTTCATCCTGTATTAATAATGATCTTGGACCAAAGTCCACAGATAAATAACGCTATGTGATTGTCACTGCTTATAAGATATTATCTGTGAATGGACAGAGATGTCCATTCTCCATATGTTACGGATAGTACCTGATGGTACAGTGAGTGATCCAGCAACGTGTGTATTTAGTATAAAAAGTTCATCACTTTAGACGTACTTAAGTAAACATAGTTGATATCACTATTTAACTAGAATATATATAAAGACAAATTGCATACTAATTTATTTTGTGGATGCATATTAAAAAAGTATCCGAGTACGAATGATCACACGCCAAGCATTTCGTCACCTGAACGCTGTGCATGTCATCACTCACAAATGACTTTTTTTTTATTTATTTAACATTAAAGTATGCTATGCATAGTATCTGGCGGTACTGCAAGTGATCTCACAAAAGGTGTACTAGGTAAAGGCTTTGTATACAAAGTTCATCAATTTAGACGTGCTAAAATAAACATAGTTGGTATCACTATTTAACTAGAATATATATAAAGACAAATTGCATACTAATTTATTTTGTGGATGCATATTAAAAAAGTGTCCGAGTACGAATGATCACACGCCAAGCATTTCGTCACCTGAACGCTGTGCATGTCATCACTCACAAATGACTTTTTTTTTAATTATTTAACATTAAAGTATGCTATGCATAGTATCTGGCGGTACTGCAAGTGATCTCACAAAAGGTGTACTAGGTAAAGGCTTTGTATACAAAGTTCATCAATTTAGACGTGCTAAAATAAACATAGTTGGTATCACTATTTAACTAGAATATATATAAAGACAAATTTCATACTAATTTATTTTGTTGATGCAGATTAAAAAAGTGTCCGAGTACGAATGATCACACTCCAAGCATTTCGTCACCTCAACGCTGTGCATGTCATCACTCATAAATGACTTTTTTTTTTAATTATTTAACATTAAAATATGCTATGCATAGTATCTGGCGGTACTGCAAGTGATCTCACAAAAGGTGTACTAGGTAAAGGCTTTGTATACAAAGTTCATCAATTTAGACGTGCTAAAATAAACATAGTTGGTATCACTATTTAACTAGAATATATATAAAGACAAATTTCATACTAATTTATTTTGTTGATGCATATTAAAAAAGTGTCCGAGTACGAATGATCACACGCCAAGCATTTCGTCACCTCAACGCTGTGCATGTCATCACTCATAAATGACTTTTTTTTTTTAATTTAACATTAACATATGCTATGCATAGTACCTGGTGGTACTGCAAATGATCTCACAAAAAGTGTACTAAGCAAAGGCTTTGTATACAAAGTTCATCAATATAGACGTACTAAAATAAGCATAGTTGTTATCACTTTTTAACTAGAATATATAAAAAGAAAAATTGCATACTAATTTATTTTGTGGATGCATTTTAAAAAAGTGTTCGAGTATGAATCATCACACGCCAAGCATTTCGTCACTTGAACGCTGTGCATGTGAGAACTCTCAAATGACTCTTTTTTAACATTAACATATGTTATGGATAGTACCTGGTGGTACTGTAAGTGATCCCGCAAACGGTGTACTTTGTACAAAAAGTTCATTACTTTAAACATGCAAAAGTAAGCATAGTTGATGTCATTATTTTACTAGAATATATAGAAAGAAATCTATAAATCTATAATAATAAAACAAGCTGTGTGTCTGTCTATCTGTCTGTGTCTCTGTGGATCTATAGAAACCTTTTTAAAATTGGATTAGAGCTCTGAAATTTTCAGCATAAGTAGTTTTGGTCTTCTAATTGTATACATGTCAAACAGAATGTTAAAATATTAATTAATTCTTTTTTAATAATTTTTTTTTACAAAGTGACTTTAAACAGAGATACAGCTCTGAAATTTTCAACATATTTAGTTTTAGCCATCTAATTGGACTTTTGAAAAAAACTGAATGTTGAAATTTTAATTAGTTATTTTTTAATTAATTTTTTTAATTAATTTTACAAAACGATTTCTAATAAGGTTACAGCTCTGAAATTTTCAATTAAGTAATTTTTGCCTTCCAATTGAACATTTGAAAAACAGAATTTCAAATTTTTATTTGGTTCTTTTTTAATTAATTTTTTAATTAATTAATTAATATTTTTCAAAACGATTTCTAATAAGGCTACAGTTCTGAAATTTTCAAAATAAGTAGTTTTGGTCTTCTAATTGGACTTTTGAAAAACAGAATTTTAATTTTTATTTAGTTCCTTTTTAATTAATTTTTTTGTGATCAATTAATACATATTTTACAAAACGATTTCTATTAGGGCTACAGCTCTGAAAGTTTCTAATTAAGTAGTTTTGGCCTTCCAATTTTGCTTTCCACAAACACGTGTTAAAATAATCTTAAAGGGGTGTTGTATTATTGTATTAACGGGGATTTTTTGTTTCTCTATTAAGGCTTTACGTAGCAATTAGATTTTAGTGAGTGAGCTTATGCTTATGCAGCAATGAACCTTTCAGCGAGCGAAGTGAGCTTATATTTGCATAGTAATGAACCTTTCAAAGAGTGAAGTAGGCATGTGCTTATGTGTCAATGAACTTTTCAGGTAGCGACACGAGCTCGATTTTGCGTAGCGATGAACCTTCGTGCGATTGCAGCGCCTAAAACTGGGGCCTTTATACCAATGACGGATATCCGCAACGCGAGGCATCACAACTAGCTAAAATATTGCACATGTTAAAATTTCGTAGCACAGGTATTTAAGGTATTATTTAAAGCCAAGTCTTCTGGTGGAATCTTCTGCTTGGTATCGCCTCTAAATTAAGAAGTTCCACATACGGTCGGTAGTGCTGCCCTCTACCGGATAGCTACCGAAAGAGGTAGAAATGAATTCTTCGGCGGCTATAGGTAGACTTGTGCACTCCCTCTTGCGAGTGTGCGCTTACATCCTGTGCAGTACTGCCCACTACCGATCTGTACGGGATATGGGGTTGGTACAAAATGCTTAAGCAGAGGTACCTTAGTCACAATAGTCCTTGATAAGAAGAAGAAGAAGAAGAGAAGAAGATCACAAGCCAAGTGTTCCGTCAACTAAACTCTGTGCATGCGAGCATTCACAAATGACTTTTTTTAAAAATATTAACATCAAATTCGTAGGTATTTCAAGCTCAAACTCTTTTCAGTGATAACCTTTTCAGCTCCCTCATCACACACTTCTGCTGTAAGTTTAGGAATTAAGGGAAAATAAGAAGTGGGGGGGGGGGGAGGGGCGCATTTTGCAATGATTAGTTAGTGTTCAGTTTTGAAATCAACACCAGATGGCAGCCCTATAAGACATTATTTCAGATTTTTTTTTTTAAACGAACTGGATTTATTCCAATGCTCTGTGTGTAAGGAAACGAAACAAATTAAATGTGTGTCTTACTGCTATGTTATAACAAAATCCGAATCTTATTCCATTCAAATCTGAAGAATTCCTTTCGCTGTGAAATTAAGCCGTTTAATAAATTACAATTCAAGGCATGGGTAAGAGGTTTCTGTTTCACAATTATCAAAAAACATATAATTAATTACAGTCCACTTTTAAATCCCCACCAGTTAGTTTAGCTAAAAATATCCTAATAATTTGCATATGCCACTTACTTTTGAAATAAGCACTGAGTAGCTTTTATTTGGTGCAGGACAGTGTAATTAAGTAAAAAAGTTTTTCTATAAAAATTAATTTTTTTTTTTATTTATCAAAGGATTGTTGTCTAGATCTAGAATATCTAATTACCAAACTCCATTTAAATTTTCCAATCAGTTCTCCTGTAGTTCGACTTTTATTGTTTCGTGAATACATCTTAAAGATTCTCTAACTAATCCGATTTTTTCAATAGAGTAAGGAGTACTTTAAATATACAAATTTCAAACTTTATTGCACATAACATTCATTATTTCAAAATTTTATTACATATAAAGTGCCATCATATTGTTAAAAGGTACTTCAGATTTTATATTTGCTTTTTTAAGTCCTCATAATCCAAACGGGGGATTGTTTGGTTTATTCAACATAATCTACATCCACACACTACAAACAAATTATAATTTGCGCTCAGTAAACTTTTCAATATTTTTCTCCAAGTCGCAAGCCATCAGTATCGTCAAACTATGAGATATAATTTTTACAGACTCTTTCAAATTGTTAAAACTAGAAGCAGTTCTGGTCGAATTTTCTATTTTAGTGTGATGCATAAGACTTTGAATGATAACAATCTGACTACACTGTTAAAAATTTTGTTCCGCATTGCACCAAAAATTGAGGACTAGAAATGGAAAAAGACCGAAGTCCAAAAAAGAAAATTTATTAGGGGAGCCGAAAAATTATCACATCTGGTACCTATGGTAATGGTTAAGTACATACTTCAGATTGAATTTGAAGTATTTCTCACGAGTTCGTACTTCGAGCATTCTCCACTTTTTTTAGTTTAGTTTTTATGAAATTTTTCCGTAAAAAAAAATATTTTCGATTTTTTTTGGTACTTAGGTCGTTTTCCATTTTTAGTCCTTAATTAGTTCCCATTTAGCTGCAACCAACATTTGGTGCTTAGTTTTACGATTAAATGGTGCTTATGGTCCGATGTAACACCATTAAATAGAGAAACTAAGCACCAAATATTGGTTGCAATTAAATGGGAACCAATTTTTGGTGCCAGGTGAAACAAAATTTTTAACAGTGTAAGTATGAAGATGTTTGGAAGGAAATCCCTCTAGTCGTCTCCATTTTTAATGGTTAGTTTTTACTTTCAATTACCCATATGTTTACATAGGTTCATGAAAGTATAGCATTCGGTCAAAAAAAAAATTTTTTTTTTCAATTCTGCACATTTTGAACACCTTAATTTCAAAAAAGAAGTCTAGAAAAAATGTCTGTGTGTACGTGGTCAGCATCACTCCCGAACAAATTGACCTACGATGTTCAAATTTGGTGGCCATGAGACCTACCATTAAGGTTTTCATCAAAATCGCGCTTGCGCATAAGGTTGAAATCATGAAAAATCATGTTTTCAGCAATTGCTAAAAACAGCTTTAACGATTTTGATTAAAATATCTCTGCTAATGCCTGTTTATGGTGATCGAGTTTGAATTCCGTTTCTCCAGTTCAACTCTATAGAGATGAGTGACACTACACAACTTTTCATTTGTTATTCCAATCTAACTTTTTATGAACTTTAAATATAGTGAAAAACAAGTAAAGTGTCGGTTTACTTGTTTCCCATACAGATGTTATAGATTATTTCATTAAAAAATAACTCATAAACGGACCTGTATTCCTGTATTCACATAATATAAGGGATGAATGGGTTAAGCTGTGAAAATAGTATGTTCATGAGCATTCTGGATTTCTGCTCTTGAATTCTTGCTTTAAAAATGGCTTTGCATTCTATTAAGTTTTGGGGATGTCACTAAAAGCCGCTTTTACATATGCTATTATTTCCACTACAGATAACTAATTTCCCTACTTTCTTTTATCCAATCAATCTGAAACTTCACTGAATAAAAGTGACATTTAGGAATGCGCCGTAAGCATTAAAATATAATCTTATCTACGAGGTTTTTTTTGGAAATATAGAAGTCTATATCAGAGTACGTATGAGGTAGCTTTAGTAAAGTTGTATACGTCTTGGATTTTTTTCAAAAGCTAAAAATGTCTGACCTCACAGGCTTTCAAAGAGGCCATATTGTAGGAGCCCGATTAACTGGAGCAAATAAGACCAAAACATCCCAGTTTTTAAGCGTTTTTAGAAGTACGATGTCTAAAGTCATGACAGCGTACACACATTGCGGCAAGCTTATGTAGCAAGCTTGGTAAAGCAAAATAGTGGATGGAAGGAGAAGCTGAGTGAAAGAGACCGAAGGGTTTTGAAGCTGATTGGAATGTTTAAAAAGAAATGAAGAATGATACTCTTTCTCTCTAAACACTATTCAGCACTTGTATGATTCGATGTCCAGACGAATCCAAGCTGTATTACATGCCAAAGGCTGTCCTACGCCATATTAGTAAAGGATTCCTAATAAATCTAAAGTGTTTCCATTCTTTTTATAGCCACCTGTATATTCTTTGTCTATGATAATTCCTTCTATTAAGTTTTAGGGAAGTCACTAAAAAGCCGCTTTTACACACGTTACTGTATTATTGCTTCTGAGGACAAATCATCCAATTGAGCTGAAGATTGTCAGAGAGACTCGTTATCGGTGAGAATGTATTTTATCAAGTTTTGGGTTTGTCCATAAAAGACAATTTTTACACACACTTCCATTGAGGATTCTAAGGATTAATTAACCTCCACTTGTGGTCATCCAATTGATCTGAAACTTTGCAGATTAACTCGTTGTCGATGATAATGCTTTCTTTTAAGTTTTGGTTTAAAAGGTGGTCTGGGACTCACCATTTTTAAAATTCTCAAAAAATATTTTATTATTGTAAAAAATAATACAATTTTTTTTTGAATAAAATGGCATAAAAATGTTTTTTCTGTCATTAGTAGAACTTGAAATATTTAAGTTTTTGTTACATGACAACTGTATCTCAGACATGCTATCTTGAAACTTTGAAACTTTTTCTCGGTGATGGCTTTTTGTCCCTTTTTTGAGTTTAAAGTGATATAACATAAAAACTACTCGTTATAAATCCATGAAACTTTCCGCCGACCAAACGGTATAGTGGTTAGCGTGCTGGCTTCTAGACCGCGAGGTTGCGGGTTCGAGTCCCGTGTTGGCATGGATGTTTGTAAATGTATGTTGGTTTGTTAAATGACGAAATGTTTCGGCGCATTATAGCCCTCGTGTTGCTGACGGCGCCAGATAATCTAAATACAACCAACCAACCATGAAACTTTCCACAATTATTATTCATATAAATTTCTTTAATTTGTCTTCAGGAATTATGTTTTTTTATTTAACTTTTTTAAAAAAAGTTTTTGCATTTTAACATACTATGGATTTTATACAGTTTTTGCACAAAATATTTTTTTTAATTTTTTCTAATTACTTTATTGGAAAATCATGAAGACAATTTTTGATATGAATTGTACGAAGCAATTTGATGCAAAAATGAAGAGATTTCTTAAAAAAGTTAGATTTATCAAATTTAGAAAATTTCAAAATTTTGAAGTTTTTTAACTTAAAAAAAAATATTTTTTAAATTTGAAAATTTAAAATAATTTTTTTAAGTTTCAAAGCATCATACATTACAGCATAAAAAATTTCTGAAAAATTATTCTAAAAAGAAAGTTTTTAGAATTTTGAGTCCCAGACCCCTTTAAAAAAAAGGGTTAGTTCATGGCATGTAATTGGCGGTTTTCTTTGTAGTAGTCAAACGCTATGAATATTTGATATGAGCTCAAAATCACTTACATAAGTTGCAATTGCAGATAAAAGTTGTGAATGCATGTAGTTTACATTAAAAACTTTGTTTTTATTGGTTAATTTTTTTTTTTTTATAAAATAACTTAGCGTTCTTATTAGGGCTGGAACGGATATCCGGCAAATATCCGATATCCGGCATATCCGGCTGATTTTTCAATATCCGAAACCCCGTCGGATATCCGATTTGAAATACCGGACATCCGATAATTTCATTCGGATATCCGGCTATATATCCGGCCACCAGGTATCCACAAAAAATATTTTTTTGCAAAAAATAATGATCTTTTTCCGACAAAGGGGACACCGTATCCTACACTTTTTTTTTTTTTTTTTTAATTTTTTTTTCTTGGACATAAATTGCAGTCAAGTTAGAAAACGAAAAAGTTCCTTCGTGAGAACTATGCTTTCGCATATCCCTAACTTCATTCTAAGGTCATTCTGACGCCGAACACCAGTGTTTAGTTCCCAAGCATGCATGGTCCTCCTCAGTTTATTTCTTTCAGGTATAAACAGCTAAGTCAACCTTGCCCAGTCCGCGAATCAAACCATGGACCTGTGGCATGCAGTGCGGTGCGCTAACCACTAATTATAATTTACTTGATACTCATATCATGACCATTTTTTTCGTATAGCATATCGTATAACTATCGCTTTTAGTATATAGACCGAATATCCGGCCGGATATCCGGTGAAATCCGTTTCGGATATCCGTATCCGGTCGACATGGTACCCCGGATATCCGAAATCCGGTATCCGGCAAAACTCACATCCGTTCCATCCCTAGTTCTTATCCATATGAGGTTTCGAGTAGTCTGTTATGTGATTTGCACGTATTTGAATTATTAAATGCATAATTTTTTTTTAACTGTTTTTATCTTAAAATTTAAATAGGTATTTTTTGTTTAGGAAAACGCAATTTGATTTAACAGTTTTCTTTATAAATCATATAATTTAATTTTTTAATACTTAAATAAGTTAAAAGCCAAATGCATGCAAGCATATAAACTGCCATTAATGCCAATTATTACGTCTTTTTAATTGTCTCCCTATTAAATTCTGGACTGATTTGAAATTATTTATTATTTATTTCAAATAATAATCACTTTTTAATCATCAATATCTTTTTATTCTTTTATAAATAAAGTTTTAAACTGAACAATTAAAAAGTCGTAAATTTTTTTGGATTTACAATTTTTTTATGTCTAGCCAAGCAATCAGTTTTAAATGTCGATTTTTTTCACGTGTGTCCTTCGAAGCGGAAAAGCGGATTAAAAATAAAAGTGATTTAATCTTTCGTCTCTGAATTTAATACTGCATAAATTCAACTTTTAATGGATAAACTTTTTTGATGATAGTGTATATTAAAAGAAAAACATACCGCAAAGAATCTCATGACTCTCTCAAGCCTGTTGTGATAAAAAGCGCTTTAATTTTGTTTAGAGAAAATGATCCATTCACAATTATTACACTGAATAATCTCCAAAATCTGTTTTTTTAACGAAAGTAAAAGAAAGGAAAGTAGAAGTGTTGTGAACCATAGACAGCTTAAGTTTCTTTCTAATCTATCATCTAGACAGTTTGAAGTCATAAGTTAAACTAAATTAATAGTATAATTATAAAAAGACAATTTTTTAAAGAATAATATGTCAAATTTTACTTGTAAGGTGTCTGGATTAAAGTCTGAAGACAACTTTTGAAGCTCTGAATATTTTTTTAAATGAAAATTACTAAGAAAATCCTTACGTATGATTAGTTTATTATCTATTCGTTTGAGAGATTAAATCTGCTAATTAAAATACAAGAAACTGACATATTTCTTAAGTTTTGCCTTGTTGTTCATAATCAAATTTACGCTAAATAACAATATTTTTATAAATTCGCCATATGGAATAATCAATTAATAACGTCTTTACTTAGAAGGAGTTTGTGGTTCAGTAAGAGCGCAATTAAATTTAGTAGCAATTACAGTGACTAATTTTTTTTAATAAATCATTTATAGACTGAGAGGCGACTGCAATTTTTGGACCCCATTGAACATCATTCTGAATTTTTTATAGAAATTAGAGAAAAGTGAGTAGATTACGAATCCACTGGTCTGCCGTGGTAAAAATGGCCGAAACTGGTCATAAATCGACTTTTAATAAGTTGAACTAAATCCAATTGACAAATGCGCCATAACTTGCCAAATAATGAGTATTTTTTTTATTTAGTAATCCTCACTCTTTAATTTTCAATTAAGAAGGTTGCAGACGATTCAGATATCTGGCGACGGTCTACTTGCATCTATTAAAAGGGAGCCAAGTTGGTAAAAAATATTACGTCACTTATAACGTAACTGATGTCGCCAATTTGGCTTACTTTTAAAAGATATGTTTTCCGAGCCAAAGATCAGAAATCGTTTGCGCTTTTTCTCATAGTAAATCAAAATGAAGTGGGTTGCCAGACGAATAAGTTTGTTCTATTTGTGGCAAGTTATGACATATTTGGCAATCGGATTTTAATTCAACTCATTCCAAGTCGATTATTGATCAGTTTCGGCCATTTTTGCCACGACAGACCAGTGGATTCCTAATCTATTCACTTTTCTCCAATTTCTATAAAAAAGTCAGAATGATGTTCGATGGGGTCCAAAAATTGCAGTCGCCTCTCGGACTATTAGGATAACACATGAAAGTCGCAGTTACGGTCCAACATTTTAGGCAAGGTATAATGGTCGTAATATATTAAAATAGTTAAGGGGGTACATACACCCAGCGGCTCTGAAAACGCGCGAAAAAAATAAACCGTTTTTGGAAAGGATAATAATAGAAATTAATAAAATAAAACATTGCTCATTGTTTATTGGTATTTCCACTTTATAATTTTTTTTTTTTTCAAAAATTACAATATGATAAACCATGTGACTCGAAGCACTATGAAAAAAAAGTAGTTCAATGATCGACATCATTTTTTCTTCAAATGTGGATGGATCTGCAAAATGAAAAAGTTTTCTTGTAAAATGAAGGTGTAGTTATAGTCTGTTGAGCCGGATTTTTGAATTTCGAAAATTTTTCAAAATTATACCAGTTTGAAAAATAGTTTTCGTCAAAAATTTCGCACTTAAATTGCTTATAAAACATTTTGTAATTAAAAAAATTAAAAATCTGGCTCGACAGACTATAGCAACATCAATTATGAATATTTAAAAAAATGCTGTCCAAAAATATTAAAAACTCTAGGAGTTATCGTATCGACCGTCCCGGAAAAGTAGTTTCGAGAAAAACGCGTTTAAAGTTTTAAGTCCTTTTCACTCGAAGTCGCGCGCAGCTAACGCAAGAACTTTATGGATTTGTTTATTTATTATTATTCTATTTATTATTATTCTATTTATTATTATTATATTCTCCCGTTCCAGCTTCATATTGTACACCTTCCAAGTCAGTAAACAATTGTTGTAACAATTGCAAATTGTAAACAATTGTCTCCGAAATAGAAAGTAACAGCCAGCTACCTGCACGAGTCAATTTCGACGGGCGGTCACATTTTCGATCATAACTTTGAATCTATGGGGGATTTTTGCAATCGATTTTCACTGAAACACGCCTGAAACTATAGATAATAATAATCCGTTAAAAAAATATCGATTTTTTTTTTTTAAAGTTCTGGTTGTATGTACCCCCTTAATAAGTTAGCCAATAAGTTAGCATCAACTATATGAAGTTGTTAAACTTTAAACTGAGCTCAAATCCAGTTTGTGACTTTTATACTTCTGTGTTAAGCATAACTTTCACAACTGCATTCAAGCTCAGTTTAAAGTTTAACAACTATGTTGATTCTAACTTAGTGACTATTTTAATACATGAGTACAGATACTACCATTATACCGTATTATTATATAGAGCAAATTATAGAAAACCACCTGTCAAAAAAAATGCAGATGCCACATTTATGCTTAATATGGCAATACATTTGGCAGTGCAATTAAATCTACAACATAAGAGGTCACACTACCTTTAAAATTCAAAAATTTTCGATTATTTTGGAGACGATATATTTTATTCACTGATTTCTGTTGAGCATTGTGATATAAAAAGTTTGTCCATATTGTAAAATCTTTCAGAGTTATTTGAAAAAAAAAAATAAAAAAAATTACAAAATAGTATTCGTGAATTGAAACCACTCTTCAAATTTAATTTTAAACATAGTATAAATATATTAATCAGTGTACAAGGCACAAATTAACGCAACTGATAATAGACTGAGAGGCGACTGCAAGTTTTGGACCTCATCGAACATCATTCTGAATTTTTTATAGAAATTGGAGAAAAGTGAGTAGATTACGAATCCACTGGTCTGCCGTGTCAAAAATGGCCGAAACTGGTCCAAAATTGACTTTTAATAAGTTGAACTAAATCCAATTGCCAAATGCGCCATAACATGCCAAATAAGGAGCATTTTTTTTTTATTTGGTAACCATCACTCTTTAATTTTCAATTAAGAAGGTTGCTGACGATTCAGATGTCTGGCGACAGCTTACTTGCATCTTTCATAAATGAGCCAAATTGGCATTGAACATTACCTCACTGATGACCTAACTGTTGTCGCCAATTTGGCCTACTTTTAAAAGATACAAGTTTTCCGAGCCTGAGATCAGAAATCGCTTGCGCTTTTTCTCATTGAAAATCAAAATGCAGTGAATTGCCAGACGATAAAGTTTGTTCTCTTTTTGGCAAGTTATGACATATTTGGCAAACGGATTTTAGTTCAACTCATTCCAAGTCGATTTTTGATCAGTTTCGGCCATTTTTGCCAAAGGCAGACAAGTGGATTCGGAATCTACTCACTTTTCTCCAATTTCTATAAAAAATTCAGAATGATGTTCGATGGGGTCCAAAAATTAATTGCAGTCGCTTCTCGGACTATAACGAAAACTCACAATTTGTTGAGTTTTAACGCAGTATGAATCCATATCAGTCCCAATATCTCTATTTACATTTTAGCGTACTTTACTTTAAAATTGAAAATATCTTAAAACTAAAATATCTCATTAAAAATTCATAGTTATATATATAATATTTAAACGGGTTTTGTTCTTGCTAAGCCAATTGCAACAGTATTTTAATTTATTGCAATACTGATTCAGAAGGGTTAGCTCTATTTTGAACTTTCATTTTAATCGATTTATTAATCGATTCAAAAGGGTTAATTACACATTTCTACTTTTATTTTAATCATTTTTATTAATCATTTTAGTTTAATCAATCGATATGATTTCCCTTTTATTTTAATAGATATGTTGATATATGATTTTATAGAAGAAAAAATTGTTAGAATTCAATATAAACTTATTTTTAGAAACCATTTCATGGAACTCGTTCGAAGAAGTGCATTTAATCGTGAAATTCCATCCAGAATACACATTTTTGAATTTGAAGAAGTTATTTACAATTCTTACTGGATGTCGTAGAACATTTTAGCGTACTACGCTTTGAAAATATCGACAACTCTTCTTTTTATCTAACTTACTTTCAAGAAATATTATAGTATTTAATAAGAAATATAAAGTTTTTGTTGATGCACGACATACAAATATTAAGTTTAAGTTATTCTGATTTGAAAAAGCAAATTAAATATTAAAGTCACATTTCGCAAATATTCCAAATCCCTTTGATACAGGTAATGTAAAATTAAAAAATAATTGTTATTTATATACTACAAACTTAATTATAATACAAAATATTTTTTTGGAGCGGCATTTCGAAAAAATCGTAATTAAGTGAATCGAACGAAATGAAAGCGCATCATTTAACAAAGAAGTTTTTTTTTAATGATGGTTCTTCGAACGTTATTATGTCTGATTTAGAAGGGGAAAAAAAAACCTTTTTTTTCACTAATTCAAGAAAAATAGTTGAATATATATTAAATTAAGAATATTAAAAAACATCTAGAAATGGTAGAAATAAAACAGAAAAATATTATTGAAACTGAAAGTTAAATTAAATATACCACGATATTTAAAGAAATTCTATAAATAAGTAAATGACTTATTAATATGATTCCAGTTCTTATACAAATACAAATTTTAAGACCAACAACAGGCTCAAGGTCCAGCAGGGTTGGTCGAGTAAAAAAATATATATACGTATATATAAACAGAATTTGCCTAACACAAAATACAGAAATTGATGATTAACGTAATAGACGATACCTAATTTGTAGAATACAATACAGGAACACCAAAATTGTATATTACATAAACAAAACTAAGATAATTAATTTTACAAAATTGACATAATTACACCGCATACAATTTGTAATTCAAAGAGTTACAGGATCATACAAAAAATATACAATAGTTACAGTATTATACATGCAATATACAATAGCTACAGGATCATACATAATAATACAATACAATATCCAAAGTTGACACAGCGTTTGGCAATCATACTGGAAAAATACAGTGCATATTGGAAAATTATTTTGTAATTACTTAACCATTAATATGAGTACAGGATATGTGTAATGTATTCCCTTTGGAACCTTCAATTTTCGATTTAGAATTCTCTAGTATTTTCCGGTGTTTGCGAGAGGCGCCTTGAATCATCGAGCGTCACTAGTAAACCAAACAAAAAATATACAATAGTTACAGTATCATACATGCAATATAAAATAGCTACAGGATCATACATAATAATACAATACAATATCCAAAGTTGACACAGCGTTTGGCAATCAAACTGGAAAAATACAGTGCATACTGGAAAATTATTTTGTAATTACTTAACCATTAATATGAGTACAGGATATGTGTAATGTATTCCCTTTGGAACCTTCAATTTTCGATTTAGAATTCTCTAGTATTTTCCGGTGTTTGCGAGAGGCGCCTTGAATCATCGAGCGTCACTAGTAAACCAAACAAAAAAATATACAATAGTTACAGTATCATACATGCAATATAAAATAGCTACAGGATCATACATAATAATACAATACAATATCCAAAGTTGACACAGCGTTTGGCAATCATACTGGAAAAATACAGTGCATATTGGAAAATTATTTTGTAATTACTTAACCATTAATATGAGTACAGGATATGTGTAATGTATTCCCTTTGGAACCTTCAATTTTCGATTTAGAATTCTCTAGTATTTTCCGGTGTTTGCGAGAGGCGCCTTGAATCATCGAGCGTCACTAGTAAACCAAACAAAAAATACACAATAGTTACAGTATCATACATGCAATATAAAATAGCTACAGGATCATACATAATAATACAATACAATATCCAAAGTTGACACAGCGTTTGGCAATCATACTGGAAAAATACAGTGCATATTGGAAAATTATTTTGTAATTACTTAACCATTAATATGAGTACAGGATATGTGTAATGTATTCCCTTTGGAACCTTCAATTTTCGATTTAGAATTCTCTAGTATTTTCCGGTGTTTGCGAGAGGCGCCTTGAATCATCGAGCGTCACTAGTAAACCAAACAAAAAATATACAATAGTTACAGTATCATACATGCAATATAAAATAGCTACAGGATCATACATAATAATACAATACAATATCCAAAGTTGACACAGCGTTTGGCAATCATACTGGAAAAATACAGTGCATATTGGAAAATTATTTTGTAATTACTTAACCATTAATATGAGTACAGGATATGTGTAATGTATTCCCTTTGGAACCTTCAATTTTCGATTTAGAATTCTCTAGTATTTTCCGGTGTTTGCGAGAGGCGCCTTGAATCATCGAGCGTCACTAGTAAACCAAACAAAAAATATACAATAGTTACAGTATCATACATGCAATATAAAATAGCTACAGGATCATACATAATAATACAATACAATATCCAAAGTTGACACAGCGTTTGGCAATCATACTGGAAAAATACAGTGCATATTGGAAAATTATTTTGTAATTACTTAACCATTAATATGAGTACAGGATATGTGTAATATATTCCCTTCGGAACCTTCAATTTTCGATTTAGGATTCTCTAGTATTTTCCGGTGTTTGCGAGAGGCGTCTTGAATCATCGAGCGTCACTAGTAAACCTATAAAAGCTCCGTACTTCGGTTTTCCACGCCTTTTGTTATAATCAACTTTTTCCGCTAGTCAAACGACACCCCTTTCCTCTCTTGTCTCTGGAAACAAACTTGTGTGCAACTCATCCACTATTGTTTACTTATAACGGTCAACGTCCAAGGTACCGTTATATATGTATACGTATAAGCACGAAATTTTCTTTAACCCTTAGAAGACGCACTCTGTATTCTCGAGTAAACTTAAAAGAGTAAAAAATGGTTCTTTGAATGTAACAATTATTTGCTTGCTTATTTCAAACAAAATCTAAAACTGCACGTAAAGTAGTTAAAAAAAAAAAAAAAAAAAAAGGAAATAAATTATGTTTGGATGGTGTTTAACATTACGATTTTCTATCAATTTCAATTTAGGTATCATTGTAACGATAACTTTTTTTAAAACATAAACACAAGACTAAATTTATATGAATAATAATTTGTATTGTTTCTTTTATAACAACACCATCATTTATATATTTCTGCTGTATAAATTTAACATATGTGTTTATTTTGAAAAAAAGTTAATATTTGCATGTAAAACCACACAAAAAAATAAGCAATTTAATATTAAATAGGATTTTTTTTATCCTTGACTAAAAAAAGTATTGTGATTAGAAAGTTTATGTATAAACTGTTTTTATTAATTACATTGTTGTTGTTCTGAATTTAAATCTGAAAAACGTTGAAAATAAGAATAAACTCTTGAAACATAATATTTGACTTATTTTTTTCTATTTTATGAAAAGATTGTAAAAATGTGTTAAGCGTTTTTTTTTTTTTTTTTTTTTTTTTTTTTTTTTTTGTGTGTGCAGGTCTTTCTGAAAATTTATCGTAAGAAGACATATTGAGAGTTTACACTTTTCCTAAGAAAGTCACAAACGTCGTCTTATTTTTCTATGCTTTTCCAGACTGTAAATCTTCCAGTCAAAGATAACTTAAAAGACAACTCTCGTTTTATATTTCAGAGCAAATGAGCTTGTAAAATACTTCAATATTTTTTTTCATTTATGATAAAAACATAAAAATTCCATCTCATGAAAATTGGATTGCAATACTTTATTATAGTGTTTATTACTTGTTACTATTTCTGTAAACTTATTTAAAAGAATTTTAAGTCTTTGTAAATACCTTTTTTCTGATAAGATTATTTAACATAAAATTATTTATGTTAAGTGGCATCAAATGTTAAAATTCCTTTGTACATGGTGTGTAAAACAATGGTGTGTAAAATATTATAAATCAACATTATAAATGATTATAAATGATTATAAATCAATATTATAACACTTGAAAATTGTTAATATTAACAGATTTTTCGTGACTATAAAATATACTGACCCTTTACAAGAAATAATCTCAATTCAAAGAAATATGAATAAAAAAAAAGAACGTTAACAATATATTTTAATAAATTAAAGTAATTAGTTATAAATAAGTTATAAAAGTATTTTTTTCTATAAGAATATTGTGAGCTCACTTATCAGTTTGGTACACTCAATGTTACATATTTTATTATAACATTTATGGGCATGTCAAGTAATACATTAAGATAAAACAATTCTATTTTCATATTTTAATGAGTTGCATTAATGCATTCAGATAAAATAATTGTATTTCCATATTTTAATGAGATTGAGCTGTACATTCAGATAAAATAATTGTATTTCCATATTTTAATGAGATTGAGCAGTGCATTCAGATAAAACAATTGTATTTCCATATTTTAATAAAATGCAGTAATGCATTCAGATAAAAGAATCGTATTTTCAAATTTTAATGAGATGCATTAATGCATTCAGATAAAACAATTTTATTTCCATATTTTAATGATATGCAGTAAGGCATTCAGATAAAACATTTGTATTTCCATATTTTAATGACATGCCATTATGTTCACTCTAAACAATCGTAGATTGCCAATCCTCTGAAACAAACCCTGAAAATAACCTTCAGCAAATCAGTTTTTTTTTTTTTTTTTCAGAAACTTTAAAAAACTCCAAAGAATGAGTTATTTCTAGTGGAAAAATATTTAAAAAATTAAAACCGTTTTTTTGTGGAATGAAATGCAATATTTTCGTTTTTTTTTAATTTGCTTTTAGTTATTTCCCCTATGCAAATCGCTTTAAGGTACAATTATACATTGGAATTGTTTTTCTAATATATTAGATACTAGAAGGCTCTCTACCCTGCATTATATACTTTAATTTACATTATTTTTTTTGTTGGTGATTCAATCTGAAGATATCCGATGAAAAAGGATTAAGTGACAAAATTGGAAGGCTCCTAGCAGTACAGTATCTGGCTCATGACCGGAGGGATTGGAGTTCTGTCCTTGGTCTCTAAATATCGGTGTGTACCAAATGGGGGCTGGTGTACATTAAATCTGTCGTGGCCTCAATGTCTTCTCGTTGGTGTGGTGGGGATGGAGAGACAGGGTCACACTAGAACAGCGTTAGCCACAACGCGGCCCGCTGGCCGGATTTGGCCAGCGACCAATATTTCTGCGGCCCGCCAACAGCACAGAAGATTAAAAAATCACATTTTACCATATGGACTTTTTTTTTATATAATTGTAATTTGTCCGAAATAGTATGTGTTAACTAAGTAGAACAGAGTTTTCCAGTATGTGCCCGGACAATCTATATATAAAGAAGCTTTCAGCAAAGTGGTTTTCATCATGAATAATACAGGAATAACTTAACTGAATCTCATTTGGACAATTTATTAAGACTGGATGCAACAATTACTGCGATAGACATCGTAAATGTCATAAAATAAACCGTACGATTTCGACCGCCATCGTCTCACAAATGATACCGATTAAAACAGAGTAATCTGGAAGTACAGTTTAAATACTTGTATTAAAAGTTAGATTAAGTCCCATTGTCACGTTGCAACGAAAGATTTACTTCTTTTTAAGACTTTAATTTACTAATAATGAAAATTATTATTTTTTAATTAGTTGAAAAAGAAAAAAAGAAAAAAATTAATATTTTTTCCAGTTTTCAGAAATGCTTTATAATGTTAAATCGATAATAATTAAAGGTACATATATTGGTGTATCCGGCCCGCTAAATTCTCTAACTCAAATCATACGGCCCGCCTCTAAAAGTTTGTGGAGAACGCTGCACTAGATTATTTCGATATCGTATTCTTCTAGGTGCTCAAAATTACGAGATGCATATGACTGTGTTAAGCACTTTATAAGTGGCAGAAACAGACAGTTGGAAGTTTCAAACCAAACCAATTGGAAAATATTTTAGAGTAAAAAAACAAAAATAATTATTGTCAACGAAATAAAAAATTTATAATATATACTGATACCTTATTGGTACCTTCATACGTTGTCTTTATGTAATTTCTTAATGTATCAAAATTTACCACTTCTTCTATCTCAAAAACTGTTGTGCATTAATAAGAACTTTCGGTCATGGAGCAAGAAACTATTACGTCATACTCTTAAAGCATATCGAAAATCTAATTAACTGCAGAGTTTTTTTACTTTTAGTTCGCATTTCTAGTTTTAGTTTTAGTTTCAATTTGAGAAATGTGGTTGGTAGGTTGTTTCCAGATTATCTGGCGCCGTCAGCAATACCAGGGCTATAATGCGCCGAAACATTCGTCATTAGACAAGCCAACATACATTTACAAACACCCATGCCTGCCCCGGGACTCGAACCCGCAACCTCGCGGTCTAGAAGCTAGCACGCTAACCACTATACCGTTATGAGATGCGTTTTTTGCTCCCATTGAAGAAGTCGTGTGTTGTGTGTTTCGTGATGTTTCGATAAAGTTTGTGGCCGACCGAACGGTATAGTGGTTAGCGTGCTACCCTCTAGACCACGAGGTTGGGGGTTCGAGTCCCGTGTTAGGGATGGATGTTTGTAAATGTATGTTGACTTGTCTAATGATGAAAGTTTCGGCGCATTATAGCCCTCGTGTTGCTGACGGTGCCAGATAATCTGAAAACAACCAGCGATAAAGTTTATCTAAAATTTCAATGGCTTTGTGTCAGTTACTGCGTTCTATAAGAACTTGAATTTTAATAAAAACATAAACTATGTGTGTTTGGTATGAAAATCTAACAAGGAGACCTTACGGTCTCGGAAATTCAGATCGGGATGAAATTTGGCAAATTGATAGTATACCTTAAGGGTATCCACACTGTAAAGTAATAAAGGGCACTAGCCAGAAGATTCCGAGAATATAGGCTTTAAAGTGTTACACATAGCTTAGGTACTAGTAGAGATTTTTGGTTCGCAACTCCCCGGTGGCTAAGTGGTCATCGCGATGGGTTCACGTACGGGCGATCCGGGTTCGATACCTCGTGAGGTAGGTGTTTTTTTTTTTTTTTTTGTTTTTTTTTTAATAAAGTGACTGCTACAGCTAATTGAAATTTGAATTAAAGATAATATTTTATTTTTAAATACGGTAATGTATTTTTAATGAGGTAATTTTTAATTTTTATTTTTTCAATTTATAAAGTGACTGTCCCAGCTAATTGAAATTTGAATGAAAGATAATACTTTATTTTTAAATACGTAATGTATTTTTAATGAAGGTACATTAAAACTCTATTTACTATTTTCACAAACAAGTGATAATAAATTTTGAGATATTATAAGATGCAGAGAAGTAAATGATTTTCCCAAAAAACATGAAGAACCAGTTTCTATATGGAAGAGTAAGAATGTTGTCCTATTGTACTCAAGCAGGTAGTCAGAAATTTTCAAAACCCTAACGGCACTTTGCGACGTCTATTTTTATAGACAGGTAAAGAATCTACTAAAGCGTATGCAAAATTGCGCGTATCTGGTTGAAAATAATAGAGAAATAAATACCCGTGAAGACTGCATAAAAATACAATCAATAGTTCATCATCAATGTTAAATAAAAGGATCCGGTATGCCTTGTATGCTTCCAAGTTTTCTGACGAAAGATATATTTTCATGAATGTTAATGAAGTGTGTTTTCCAACGAATCTTTTACAAAAAGCTTGTTCCTGTAAACAATCTTCCTTTATAAATTGTGCAAGATGTCAAAACAGTTTTTGTTTTGCATGTTTTTATGATAAGTGTCATTCTGATGTATGTATATAAATAAATAATTGACAAATAAAAACTATATGTCAAAATCCCTAGATAAATTAAGTTCTACCCTCATTTTGTTGCCGTGGTAATTAGAATTTTAATTTATATCTATTTAATTTATCTCTATTTTCTCTATTAAAAATACATTACCGTATTTAAAAATAAAGTATTATCTTTAATTCAAATTTCAATTAGCTGTAACAGTCACTTTATAAATTGAAATTTTTTTTTTCCCCCGCGAGGTATCGAACCAGGATCTCCCGTACGGGAACCCATCACTCTGACCACTTAGCCACCGGGGAGTCAGGGATCAACAATCTCTACTATTATCTAACCTACACATAACACTTTAAAGTCTATTTTCTCGGAATCTTCTGGTTAGTGCGCTTTATTACTTTACAGTGTGGATACCCTTAAGGTTGGTTGGTTGGTTGTTTTCAGATTATCTGGCGCCGTCAGCAACACGAGGGCTATAATACGCCGAAACATTCGTCATTAGACAAGCCAACATACATTTACAAACACCCATGCCTAATACGGGACTCGAACCCGCAACCTCGCGGTTTAGAAGCTAGCACGCTAACCACTATACCGTTTGGTCGGCGATACCCTTAAGGTATACTATCAATCTGCTAAATTTCATCCCGATCTGAATTTCCGAGACCGTAAGGTCTCCTTGTAAGTTAGATTAGTAACAAACTAAGGGGGTATGAGACTCAAATTTAAAAAAAAATCTCAACTTTTTTTATTACTGTAGAAAATAATAAAAATATTTTTGAATAAAATGACATAACTCTTTTTTTTTTATCATTAGTAGAACTTGAAATGTTTAAGTTTTTGTTACATGACAATTGTATATCGGATGTGTTATCTTGGAACTTTGAACTGTTTTTCTCGGTGAGGGTTTTTTGTCCCTTTTTTGAGTTTAAATGAATGTAACTTATCTTTTACTTATCATATATATATGAACCTATACAGAATTATTTTTCATACTTATTTCTTTAATTCTTCTCCAGGAATTGTGTATGTTGATTTAACTTTTTTTTTAAATGTTTTTGAAACTTAGCATACTATGGATTTTATATACTTTTTGCACAACACATTTTTTAAAATTTTCTCAAAATATTTTATTGAAAAATCATGAAGACAATTTATGATATGAATTTTAATAAGCAATTTAAAGTTACAAAGGAAGTGATTTTTTTAAAAAAATGCCAAATATATCTAATTTTTAACATTTGTCAAAATGTTGAAGTTTATTAAAAAAAAAAAAAAAAAAAAGTTTTTTTGAGTTTCAAAGCATAATACAGTGCTGCAAAAAATCTCAGAAAAAATAATCCTAAAAACAAAGAATTTAGAATTTTGAATCCTGGACCCCCTTACGAAAGATTGTCTTGTCTTAAGTACAATAAATGTGAAAATATCATTTTCCTACCTTTAATGTTTAACCTATTTTTTAAACGTGGTTATATATTTTTCTTAAACCAGAAAAAGTATAATACAAATATATTAAAATTATCATAAAGTATTAATTAATAAACGTGACAATTAATTAAGTTTTTCAGGTTATACAAATTATAATATATGCGCATTAAATTTGTGAAACACAAAGATATATATTTCCTTTATGAAATCAAGCAAATATCAGGAAGAATAGATTGTCATGAATTATCCAAGGGGGTATTTTTCTGCATTCATAGTATGACCGCGGAAAAACAACTTTGCCGCAAAAGTTCTTTCGGAACTTGTGCAGGAGGTCTTTTTAGTAAACACAACGGATGATTTAAAGGTGATTGATTACAGATAACATTTGATTTTCTTTGTTTTTCATGAACAATATTTTCTTTGTTAGAGAAAAGTCTGACATGTTTTGATGGTCTATTACTTTTTTAAAGCCAATAGTTAAGGCATCAAGTAGAAAACCCTGAGGGTTATAACTTATATCTTTCAATAGAAAACTCAGACATTTAGATTAGGGTAATCTTTTGTGTCTTGGCTGGTAATTTAACTTTCTTAACCATTTATTTAAAAAGTTTTTTAAATACCACAAGAATGTTTTAGAATAAAAACTTCTGAAGTGGATATTAGGTTACTGAATAGGTTTAAGTCATTTGACATTACGGTTCACTCTTTAAAGCACAGTGGTTCCACACAAAAAACCACTTACTTAAATTTTAATTTCAATAGGCAGACTGGGTTTACAGCGAAGCCACATAACATATCATAAATAATTAAAGTAATTTTTTGATTTTGTATGACCTGAAGCAACGAGCAATTTTTTTAATGCATACATATACATTAGGAATTGCAAAATTTGACTAAAGTATGCATTTTTGTTTTTTGCTTCAAAATATTCCCGAATTCATTTCTTTTAAAATAATACCACTTTCTTTCTGAGACTCAAATATTAAATTACTCTTTAAATTACATTGGATTTTGTGAACCTGTTTTGCATTACATTAATTAGAGTTGTAAACTTTAAAAGCTTTTTCTGAAGAATGACATTTCGGTGTTTTGTGACTTTACGCCAACGGTCATAACTTCATTATAAATGGTCCGATTTACAAAATTCTAATTTTGTTTTGTCTACAATAGTTGTGAAGGAGTTTCCATTTAGAATCTAATATACATTTCTATAACAAAATTTTTTATTTATATTTTAATATTAATTTTTTGTTAAAAACTATGTTTTTTTTCCAAACTTTTTATTTAAAAATTTATAATTAAATAAATATTGAAGTCAAATTCACAATTCATTATGGAAACATGCGTCAATATAATATCTTTTATTTTCAATAAAAATTATACCTCTAAGTTAATTACAAGTTTATTTATGCCCGTTCTAATAATGTCCTAATTAGTCATTTTAATTGCAATTAGCTAATTAAAAAATAACAGAAAAAAATGTTTATATATAAAAATGAATAATTTTTAATTCTGATATACTGCCAAAAAGTTTGAAATTCCACATAAAAATTAAAGAAAATCATCTCAATTGTAAATGTATACCTTAATGCAGAAACTTTTTCATTAGGTATATTATTTGTGTTCACTGGTACTTGCATAATGGTTCATACCTTAACCACTTACAAAAGGAAGTATAGTTCATTATTTTCTACACATAAAGACGCCATGTCATTAAATATGGAAATAGAATTCAAATTCGTGCTTCAAAGGTTTAATAAAAAGAGAACATTCCCATGACTTTAATCACGTATTGAAATACCAAAAATATTTTAAATACTAAATTATATTAAGAAATTTCTAAATTACAAGATTTTTCTACCTAGAAATTTTTTTCTAAGTAGATATAGACAAAGTAAACTTGGATTAAACTTTTAAGTACGATCACATTTTAAAATAATAGTGAGAAAAAAATTAAGTACCTTAAAAAAAAATTATTTCTTTAAAACACGAAACTTGAGCAAATTAAAAACAAAAAATAATTTAATTATCATTCGTAGCTTTTGATATAAACATTTTAGGATATTGTGTTTAGTTTATCACTTTACATACGTGAATAAATATAACTACAAATAAATAATATTCAAATAAATATATATTCAAATACAGGAAAAAATATCGCATCATATTTCATGAATGTAGTGAGTAAGTTTAACACTTTACAAGCTTGAATAAATAAATTACAAACAGATAATATTCAAATATATATTCAAAAATAGGAAAAATATATTCATATTTAATGAAAAAGTGACCGTTTAGTTTATTATATTTTAGTGTAAAATTAAAAGTGCAAAGGAGTGTTCGCTATGGTGTTCTCACTACGAAATGTTTCAACTTATATAAAGAAGGACAAATGAAATATAAAAAACAAACCTGATTTTTGGTTCAATGCGATTAAATTTTTACACGTTCATATGTTTGCTCTTTACTTTACATACATTTGGTAACTGATTTGTGAATTTTACTGTCTTATCTATCAGGAGTAGATCCCGTCAGATGGTTTGGATGGTGACGGTCGCTATGGAAACACGACTCATTGGTTTAGAACAAGGGTGATGTAAACAGGAAATTGGCGTCCAAAAAGGTTACAATACAACAAATGTAGGAGCATTTCTCCAGAAATATCCATTGAAAAATGGAAATAGCCATGTTTTCATAGCAACAGAAAACACTAGTCAATTTGGGGGGAGCTGTTCTTCTGATAGATAGACATTATATCAATTTAGTACAAAATGGATTATCTAACGGTAAATTTGTTTTTATCGTGTCAAAATTTATACTGCAAGGTAAAAAAAATGCAAAAAAGCTCTTTTGAAGTTATAATCATATCATCTATTCAAAGCTTGTGATCTATATCTATGTGTATTGAAGCGATTGTAATAGAAATTATGCTGACTCTTCCGTCTTGGGTAGAAGCAAGCACTGTGAAAAGTTTTGGGATTTGAGCAATATGATACCAAATTAATACACTAAATATTGGAATATGCACTAAATAATTTAGGTTATTTAGTGTACTATAATTGGTTATTTAATGTTTGCATATTGTTGGATTCTATAAGCTTTGTTAGCTTGCATTATGTACTGTATTTTTCCAGTATGATTTCCAAACGCTGTGTCAACTTTGTATATTGTATTATTGTGTTTAATCCTGTAACTACTGTATATTGTATGTATGATCCTGTAACTATTGTATTTTTGTATGCAAATTCTATTTCTATACACGTATATATATAAGTAAACACGTATATATAGAAGTAAACACGTATATATAGAAGTAAACACGTATATATAGAAGTAAACAAGAGGTTTCTCTGAAGAAAGGAAGTGTCATTGCAATGCTTTTTTTATTTTAAAGAACGAATGTTAAAATTTAGATGATATATAAAATTAGACCTCAATATAATTTGCGATATTAATTTACTCGTAAAGTAGAAATTGCAATGTTTAATGTACAATTTAATATTATATGAGTTGTTTCAACCTCCATACTCCCTAAGTTTAAACTGCTTTAGATCTGTGACGGTATCGTGAACAAATAACAAACAAAGCTTATATGCACTGGAGTACTATTTTGCATAGTGGTAAAGCATCTGAGTGGAAAAGCTAAGATCATACGATCGATCCTTGGTGACCGTAGAAAGCTACAAACGCTTTATTGGCGACTATCGGACAGCAGAATTATGCTGCCATCTATCGGCACCTTCTGAAAATACGGCATGACTTCCACAATATCATCTCAGCATCTTTGGCGACACACTTCCAAACAGCAAGTAAACCTCCGGCAACTTACTGCCGGACAATCGGGCGACTCACAGCCATACGCGCTTAACTCATGCGCAGGTAACTCAATCGTTAGTCTCTTCGCTACTCACTGAAAAGGGGCTATGTGGCGGTCTCATGTACAAATAACAGATAAAGCACTGGAGTACTCTTTTGCATAGCTGTAAAGCACCTGACTGGAAAAGCAAAGGTCGTACGATCGAACCCCGGCGACCGCAGAAAGCTACAAACGCTTTAGAACGATCGAGGAATATGTTTTGAGGAATATTAATCCCCCCAAAAAACACTTTTGAAAAGTAGAAGAACCACCAACCTCAAAAACACAAAAAACTTTCTTACAATAAAAAAATCATAAACATGATGAAAATTTTCAGCCACAAACACAGTGATATAAAAAAATGGCCAACCTCTGATTATAACTCTCGGTTGTGACTCGCTTACTAATGTATGCTTACTTAATTTATTTTTAACATTTAAGTTCCGCTCCCATAAAAATTTACGCTGCTTGAGGTTGGCTCCCGTCATAGGAATATTAACAATGCTTGCGTTTAAACTAATTTATGGATGTTTGCACGAATATTTGAGTTTATGATTTCATTTGGATGGGTAGGAAATACAAAGTGGTGTAAATATTCATGCTCGTGTAATTTTCAAAATAGTATAGAGAAACTGTGCTCAAACGCTTGCATTTGAATCGTTATTAAGAATTTTTTAAGTAGGAAACTAAAGTGTTTCTGGTAAGCTTTTGTTTGGTTGATACATACATTTTGGAAAGTTTTTATGTGTGGGGGGTTTTAAAGGTTAGTAATTAAGACGGGCGCCAACCTCAAGCAGTGTAAATTTTTATGGGAGCGGAACTTAAATGTTAAAAATAAATTAAGTAAGCATACATTCGTAAGCGAGTCACAACCGAGAGTTCTAATCAGAGGTTGGCCATTTTTTTATATCACTGTGTTTGTGGCTGAAAATTTTCATCATGTTTATGATTTTTTTATTGTAAGAAAGTTTTTTGTGTTTTTGAGGTTGGTGGTTCTTCTACTTTTCAAAAGTGTTTTTTTGGGGGATATCATAAATTTTTTTTAAACACTGACGACTTCTCTTTTTTGAATTTGTCCGTTTCATCGTTTTTCTATTTATCCCCTATGGTAAACCTGGTACCAGGGATATTCATAATTCTTCAAACTGAGTTCGACGATACCTTACATGCAATAATTATCTTTAAAATTGATAAACCGAAAGGGGTACCAATAGCATACCTGGTACTTTAAACATTCATAATTCATCAAAACAAAAGTCCAACATGCCATATTTATCTTGGAAAATGATAAACCGAAAGTGGTACTACCTATGCTATACCTGGTACCTTAAACATTCATAATTTTTCAAGACAAGTCTAACGACACCCAACATGCCATATTTATCTTCAAAATTGATAAACCAGAAGTAGTACCACCTATGGTACACCTGGTACCATGAATATTCATAATTCTTCAAGTTGAGTTCAATGATATCTTGCATGCCAAAATCTACTTGAAAATTGACAAATTGGTTGAATGCGGACGGCAGTAACCATCAAAATCTACCACGAACGAGTACTAGAAACTTGTGTATGGCAACTCAACTCATAAAACTTAAAGAAATATGTTGCCATTGACAAAGATCCTGTCTGCCAAGTTTCAGCTCGATTGGTTAGTTTGTAAGCACAACGACCTATTTTGGTGCATAATAACGACTAATCAGTCCTGGACCCACAGCTTAACGTGGATTCCGAATCACAACGAACATCCACACCTAACACAGGAATAAAATCCGGCACCTTTAACTTACAAGGCCAGAGCGTGCATCCCATTGAAAGTTTATACTAATAAATTGTTACAAATAAATATTACAAGTTTTTTACAGTCTAATAAATATTGCAGTATAAATTATTTTTATTATACCAAGCATTATTTTGGTTCACATAATAACCCATTGATATTTGACAAAATTTAAAATATTTTCTTAACAACAATTTTAAAATTCACTATGAAATTACAATTTTGATGATATATGATTCTACAATTTCATTTTACAACGGAAAGTAAAAATCAACACATCTTTAAAAAAGAATGACATTTTTGCAAATTCCATTAGCCAATCGCAATGCGTGGTTCATTTAGTCCTCTGTAATGAGTTGACTGTGACGTCAGCTCGTATAACCTCCACATTTATACTTTGCCCATAGTATCTTGCAACAAAATGTGATTGTTTTCATTTTTCAATGGAGATTTCCCGAAATTAAAATGTTTTTGAAAGTTAACTCTCTCTAAATTGTCATACAGTTCAAATAACACATGCAACTTAAAGAACAAATATTTCTCTCTAATTCTGTCTCTTCAAAAATTAAATTATTTAAATTTTAAAGATGTTATAAGCCATATAATTATAGTCCAATTCGTTCTCCTATACTTTAACATTACGTTAAAACTCACTTAAGCCTAACATGTCGGAAAAACTAACTTCCAAATGATAGCAAACCTGTTTGGCAACTTTTGGCATATATATCTGAACCTCAATTACAAGCTGATCGCCTTTATCTGTCGCCAAATTATGAAATGAAAAAAAGTGGTTTTAAATTAATTAAAAATAGAAAGAATTATTTAATGAAGTTCAAACCAGCGTAGGACTTTAAGTTGAAACATTCCGCATCCTATAATTCAATCCGTTTGAAGATCTATAGATTAGTTAGGGCTCTATGTTTGTCTAAATTTTTACATCAAAATCGGGCTAGAACTCGTTTTTTTATTTCGTTTTGGAATTTTCAATATTTTTTTTCTTCGTTGTCTTTTGTCCCAGGTACTCAATTTTTTTTTCTTTGAAAGATATCACCAAGACGAATCTATGGTATTTTTTGTATAATTATGTGAAGTTTCGTAAGCGCGCTAGAAAATAGTCAATTTCGGCTTTTTCGCTGGAAGTTATGCAGAGAATAGATACTTACTGTCGTTTCTGCCTTTTTTAAGGTTGGCGGCGAAACGACCGTTTCGTCTGATAGTTTTATTGATGCAGATCGTTTTTTTTATTTGTATTTCAGTGTGCATGAAAGATCAGATTTTGAAGACAAAAATCCATGAATCATATTGTAAATACTAACATTATGTCGTAAAAATGTAGAATAAAGTACTAAACAACAAAATATTATTATTGTTGAATTGGTTAAGAAAACAAAATATTACTAAATAATTTTGGAAAACTTCATAAATAAAATCCATACAAAAAGGTAATTAGAATATTCATAGGTGAATCATTTTCTTTGAAAGTCATTTTAACTATCAATGGATATGTAAAATAAGAAGAAATTTACTTAATAATCTTGGTATGTATGAATGTATGTTTTGCATGAATAGACACCAATAGTAACTGGAAAATATTACAAAATATATTTAGGGCTTCTGAAAACTCAATTTAAAAATATTGGTTCCAAAGAAACAGTTAAAATGTGTAACTAATCTAAGTTTCTACTTTTGACATTGTAAAGCATTGTTCAAAATTGTTCATTATTGAAATTACAATTCCATTTTCCAATAAAGAGATATAAATTCCTCAAAGTTTATTAGTAGACATCCTTTCATGATGCTTAAAATTTCAATAAAAATATCTAACTTCTGTTTTACTAAACACAAATAAGATTGAGCTTATGTCACTGAAAATATTTCTCAAAAAAACTTTTCTAGTCCAACTTAAAAGAAATCACGGGCCACAGATAATTTCCTATTCATAGTAAAATATCAAATTAAACAGAATAACAAGGCTTCATATTCTACTAACTAGTCTCTCTACTGTTTGTTCAGTTCACGGTAAATTTTTCCCTATTGAAAATACATGGACATTAGCTTCATTCAGCGACGCTTTTAAGAAGTTACCATATATTCTCCTCTAAACATTTCCTTTTTGTATTCCTATACTTTCAATCCTGAATCGGCGTAATCAAAAAGCTTTGAATTCATCATTAAATAGTCCTTTTATAAGTAGGTAGACTAAAATTTATCCAAACAACATCACACATTAACATCCTTTGTGAAAAACCAAAACTAACTTGGACTAGAGTTTGGGATTTCAAAGTTGACGATGTTGACAATTCGATGCTGGCATTTCCTATCGTATGAAACAATAAAATATTAAACAATAAAACAGAATGAAAAATTATATTAATTTTATTTGACAAGAGTGGCTCACAGTTGAAAAAAACATATTTAATAAGAAAAATAAAACATTACATGCTTGTAATGCAATTTTTTAATTACAGTAATGGAGTCATAATTTTAGTGAGTGATAAACTCGTTGATAAAAGATAATTTTGTTATCCGAGAGGAATGCCGATTGTCAGTTTATTAAATTGTGTTAATGGAAATACTTTTTAATGGTTCGCACTCGTAGGGAGAAAAATTCAACAAACAATAAAATCATTTCCACGTTTTTTTATTATTTTTGTTAAACATTAAGAAACCAGTATACATTTGAAATTGAAACATCTGGTGAAAATAACAATTTCGTTTTTAACTCTAAAATATTTTCGAACTTGTATGCTTTAAAATGGTACTATATTCTTCATGAAGCTTTTACTTTTAAGGGAAATGGGACACTTTTTCCAAAATTCTTCAATTTTTTCTTAGAATTAAATAAAATTTGGCACAAACATAGAAGATATGACTTAAAAGACAACAGCAAAATTTCAGCAGATAATATAAAATAAATAGTAAATTATGGAGAAAAATGCATTAAAATTATGGAGAAAAATGCATTAAAATTATGGAGAAAAATGCATTAAAATTATGCGAAATTTAATGTATTTCGACACAATATTTTAACGAACATGAAAGAACAAATAGAAGTTGTTTATCAATATATTAAGTACATTTTCACACATGCTTTTATCTTTAAGTGCTATAGTTGAACAGAAATAAAATTTCAAACTTGGGACTCATTAAAAAATGCACATATTTCAACTTTCCATCATTGAAAAAATAGAAAAAACATTATGTGACTTAAAAAAGCATGTATGTATCTCTTTATAGTACGTTAAAAACTATTTCTACAAAAAATTAGGTGGGTTTATCAAAAAATGAATCGCAAAGAGCTTTTTGAGCATACGTAAAAAGTAAAAAAAGCGAAGCTGAGAAAAATGCATTCGTAACTTTTACCAACCAGTGTGCAATACGTTAAAATACTTAAAAATCAAGATTTTACCATTTAAAATTATCATATTCCAAAAATTCGAACGCGAAATTAAAGCTAAGGACTTCAGCAATTTTTATAGAACAAAACCAAAAAATGTCATTTTTGGTGATATATTTGTAGTATCAGTGTTCCATATCCCCTTAGGCTGCACTCTCCAGGAAAGGGATAATCATTTTATGAAGTTACACAGTGTTAAAATATCATTATCCAAACTTTAAACTTGATTTATGAGGAACTAGTTTTTGTCACTGTAAGACGTTTTCACCAAGATAATTAAGTTTGTATCATCCAATTAAAATTATTAATGGGATTTAAAGTATAAAATACAGGACTGAGAACTTACTAGAATCTAATACATTCATGCAATAATAATTACTCAATTTTTGATCTTGAATTTTTTTTAAGAAAGTAGGTAATTTTTATAAAATACAGGACTGAGAACTTACTAGAATCTAATACATTCATGCAATAATAATTACTCAATTTTTGATCTTGAATTTTTTTTTAAGAAAGTAGGTAATTTTTGTAAAATACAGGACTGAGAATTTACTACAATCTAATACATTAATGCAATAATAATTACTCAATTTTTGATCTTGAATTTTTTTTAAGAAAGTAGGTAATTTTTATAAAATACAGGACTGAGAATTTACTAGAATCTAATACATTCATGCAATAATAATTACTCAATTTTTGATCTTGAATATTTTTTAAGAAAGTAGGTAATTTTTATAAAATACAGGACTGAGAACTTACTAGAATCTAATACATTCATGCAATAATAATTACTCAATTTTTGATCTTGAATTTTTTTTTTAAGAAAGTAGGTAATTTTTGTAAAATACAGGACTGAGAATTTACTACAATCTAATACATTAATGCAATAATAATTACTCAATTTTTGATCTTGAATTTTTTTTAAGAAAGTAGGTAATTTTTATAAAATACAGGACTGAGAATTTACTAGAATCTAATACATTCATGCAATAATAATTACTCAATTTTTGATCTTGAATTTTTTTTAAGAAAGTAGGTAATTTTTATAAAATACAGGACTGAGAATTTACTAGAATCTAATACATTCATGCAATGATAATCACTCAATTTTTGATCTGAAAGTAGGTAATTTTAAATACTTTCAAAACAAAGTTCTTCAAAATAAGATATTAGTAATATTTACATTTGTAGTAGGTTTCTTGTAGAAAATCATTATGTATAATTTCGAATTAAAATTAAAATTCTAAATAAATTACTAATTGAGTTATGGCGTGAGCAATTAGACCCTAATTAGGTTATTACATTTTAATTAATCATTCTAATATCATCAAATGAAGAGTTTTTTATGCAGATATGTTACTTTTCCAACACATGTTAAGTGTGATTTTTTTAAATCCCACTTAATTCAAACTCGAAGACTGAAAATGCATATAAAAACAGATTCTAGAAACCTATGACTAATTCACGGAACAACAAGTATGATTTATAAAATTCATAAGATAAGAAAAAAATAATCAAATAAGAGAATCAAATTTTCAAATCTAAAAAATCTAAAAATGCGCTCTTTATTAACATTAGATTACATGTGATCGCTGAGTTGATAAGAGGAATGGCTTGCCATGGAAAAACCCCAGTACGATTGACGATACTGTCTTACCAGAAAATCAATTTACAATTAGTGAATGGATGCATTTTTATATTTGGTAAATGGATCCAGCATTTTACTGGGGTTTAAATACAATGATCAACTTTTCAAAATTACATAATGTGCTACATAAAGTCCCCAGTGTTCCCCCGGCTCAAACAACTGTAACCCTCCCCAAATCCTTATCCTCAATTTCCCCACCTTAAAATTCAAACATTGGAATGCAATTGTGTTCTCAATAATCGGCATTAATCAAGATGTCTTTATAAAACTAGGAGTGTGGAACATCGCACAACTTTCAATTACTCTCTAATATTGGCGTTTGGAGATTTTTTAGGCATTAATTTTTACATGGACAGAAAAACCCCGCCAAAATAGCGAAATTGGCAATGCTATTCGATAGACATTACATTGTCCTTTCTTGTGCGTGAAACAGAAGCAAATCAATCGTTGATGAGCGATTAAAACTATGGAGGATTAAAACACCTTAAGAGGCATTATCACAGAGATTTTAATCAAAATCGTTAGAGCCGTTTTTTAGCTATTGCTGAAAACATGATTTTTTATGATTTCAACTTTTTGCGCATGGTTGATTTTAACGAAAACCTTAGTTAAACCACTAACCCGCACAAAAAATTTGAACATTGTAGGTCAATTTGTTCGGGAGTTATGCTGACCACGTACATACAGTCACACAGACATTTTTTCTAAATTTCTTTTTTGGAATCAGGGTGTTTGAAAACATTGAGAAATGAAACAATATATATATATATATATATATATATATATATATATATATATATATATATATATATATATATATATATATATATATATATATATATATATATATATATATATATATATATATATATATATATATATATATATATATATATATATATATATATATATATATATATATATATATATATATACATATTTAAATACAAATACACGTTTGCAATATGTAAGCAAAAAAGACTGGATTATGTTGCGAGATAGCGCAAATATATTTGTGACAAAGTTGATATTTGCAAATTTGGCTCAGAATTTGTCCAAAGAAGATTACTTGAGAGTTTAAATTTAGAAAATTTATTGTGAAGGGAAATTAAGTGATTGTTAATATAGTTTAACGCCTGAAATAATACAAAGCTAATCATCGCTAAACAAGATAGATCATATCAGCTCATCGTATGACCTTTCATCTATTGTCATTTGTAAAATGTGAAGGAAACTTCCTATATAGTATATGATAGCTATTTTGCACACAAAAATCAAATTATGCTTTAAACAACAAAATTTCCAAATTAAGAATACAAATTACTACGGTAAAGCTTAAAAATAGGGAAAACTATGTTTTCTCATCGAATAGATTTGCAACTTCCATAATAAAAGTACAAAAAAAGAGCTAAACAAAGGAAATTAAAATCCCTTAAAGTTCAACATTCTTGTAAATCAATTATAAAATATCAACTAAAACACTTTAAATAAAAATAAGTGGTAAATTTTTTTTATTTTTTTACTAACCGAAAGGCATAGTAAGGTAATATACAAAGCATTATACTAGTATGATAAGTGTTACAAGAAAATAGTTATAATAATAAGTGTTTACAAGATTCAAGAAATTCAAATTAAGCTTTAAACAACAAAATTTCCAAATTAAGAATACAAATTACTACGGTAAAGCTTAAAAATAGGGAAAACTATGTTTTCTCATCGAAAAGATTTGCAACTTCCATAATAAAAGTACAAAAAACAAGCTAAACAAAAGAAATTAAAATCCCTTAAAGTTAAACATTCTTGTAAATCAATTATAAAATATCAACTAAAACACTTTAAATAGAAATGGGGGTAAAATTTTTATTTTTTTATTTTCTTACAAACCGAAAGGCATAGTAAAGTAATATACAAAGCATTATACTAGTATGATAAGTGTTACAAGAAAATAGTTATAATAATAAGTGTTTACAAGATTCAAGAAATTCAAATTAAGCTTTAAACAACAAAATTTCCAAATTAAGAATGCAAATTACTACCGTGAAGCTTAAAAATAGGGAAAACTATGTTTTCTCATCGAATAGATTTGCAACTTTCATAATAAAAGTACAAAAAAACACGCTAAACAAAAGAAATTAAAATCCCTTAAAGTTAAACATTCTTGTAAATCAATTATAAAATATCAACTAAAACACTTTAAATAAAAATGGGTGGTAAAATTTTAATTTTTTTTTATTTTCTTACAAACCGAAAGGCATAGTAAAGTAATATACAAATCATTATACTAGTATGATAAGTGTTACAAGAAAATAGTTATAATAATAAGTGTTTACAAGATTCAAGAAATTCAAATTAGAAGCAGTAAGTGTTTGAAATCTAAGGAAATCGAAAATATTGCTTTTGCTCTCTAAATATCACTTTACCTACACAAGATATTATTGCTTAGTAACTCTTAATTTTATGACTCTATATACTTTCATTCGTTAAAATAATAGAAACATGATCACTTACTAGAGAAAACCTCTACGAAAAAAAGAATGAGAAATTAATTATACAATGGTAGTGGCAGAAAAAAATAAAACGAAAATTATTCAATCTTCGCATCCAGTGTAAAAGTATTCAGCGCTTACAAAAATTTGTGAATGTCTGTTTGCAGATGTATCCATCTTAAATGAAAAATTGAACAGTTTAAACTATCAAACAATAAAATAGAGTCTGAAACTGGGAAATTTAATCCAATTGTTAAATAAGAGGGATCAATATATTTTTCATCTATTTAGATTAGTACAATCAACAATTGCTTACATTTCGTTGCAATTTCATCGTCAAAAATCAATACGTCTGTAAGACTTTATCCTATATTTTCAATTTATTATAAATTTATAAAAAATGCACCATAATTTTTTCTATATTTATACAGTTTTTAATTCATATGTAAATCGCTACAAACAATAAGAGTACACTAGATGGATATTAGATAAAAGCAAATATATTGATTTTGCAGTGTTTCACCAATAAAGATATTTAACATTCGTCTACTATGCATACCTTTAAATAATTGTTTTCGTCAGTAAAAAGCAAAATATAATAAATAAATTAATGAACATTAAGTAATCACCGTAAAAGTTCTCAAACTATTCGCAACCGGAAAATAAAAATCTACTCAATTAATTTATTATCACTAAAAAGAAAACATATCTTACCAGGAGGATAACCAAACTAAACTCAACTAAAAGTATATTTCCTTTAATTACTTACAGAAAATCTATTATTAATAAGTGCAAAATCATAATCTGAACACTACTGAATTAAGCATGAAATAAAATTACGATTCCCCACTTGGGGATAAAGCGCGCCAAATGGTAACCATTTGGACGCCAAGGCGGCTTTATTAATAGGCAAACTTTCCTGCTAAGCACTTTGAAGTTTGTTCTACAGGTGAGGACGCATATGAAGAAGTTGTTCTCTCTTTCGTCCCAAAAAATCCGACTCGGCTTTATTAAGTAACGTAACTTGGACTTCGGAACTGAAATGGAAAATGTGCACAAAATGTTCGGGCGCTTAAAACGCATGCTACCAGGAGTTGGAGGGGACGATTTGGACGCAGATTTTCCGATAATGCCCCTTTACGAAAAGTTTTTAAAAGAAGAGAACGAATGGTAAGATTTTTAAATTTATTTAAAATGTTTAAATAAAATATCATCTGAATCAAATTATCTACTAAATAATTTAGTACATTGTTTGAGCTCGATGATATTTCTGCTTAATAAACAATTTAGCCTGAATTGCTTTTCAAGAAGCGATATTTGTATTTTATATAGTTGAAAAAAAAACACCAAAGAAATTCTTTTGGCTGACTATTTGTTTCTAAACAAAATTTTAATCAATATTTTTTGAGATTGGAATATTGCACTTGATAAACGTTTTAACATTTATGTACTTCAACTTGTAGATATTTCCTATTTTTTTATGGTGTAGAATGGCCCTAGTGAAGCTCTAGCGCCATAAAACCTCAACCAACCAACTTAATTTTTGTAAATTTAAAGTTTTTGCTGCAAATTAGAGAGTTTTCGGATGAAAATATATTTTTAAATCTGCATTAATTTAAATCTAGAAAAATATTACTGAAAACTAGCTAACGTAATTAGTTTACGGAAAACTTAACATATTTTTTACACAGCCAAGCACTCTAGGACATAGCACACATGCATATAAAGTAACTAATTTTACGGATGGTCACAGAGGGCAGCTATCTTTAATTAAAAGAATTGAAATTAAGAAGCTTGGTAAGTGTGATTGCATAGCTAAACTAATTAACTGATTTTAATATATATATATATAAGAATATAAATCTTTAATTTGATCCGACATTCCAAATAAATACTGGCTACATGGACGTTTTAAACTTAAATGTTTCAAATTATTCACAATAAACTTATTAATAAGTCACGGATATCTTTAGATTCGTTTTGCGTTTTCGGGAGTCAATAGATTTATGAATAATATTAAATTTGAGCATACATTTCATAAATAAAATAAAAGATTATTAAATATCATATGTCGTGATATTATAGGGATATGGATGCATCCTGATAGCCTTTCTCTTTCTAGTGTACCTGTGTACAATGTACATTTGAAAGTACATTTGGGTACCTAGTTGGTACAATTGAACATTAACATGGAAGCTTAAAAATTCGAAAATGGCAGCTGTGCAGTGCTTTTTATGATTTCTTAATTTCAAATTTTCCAAAACTTATTGCGTGAAAAGTTAAAATGAGAGAATAAAGTTACTTAAAATAAAAGAATGAGATTAATCAAAATTAAAGAATAAAATTAATTAAAATGGAAGAATAAAATTATTTAAAATGAGAGAATAACATCATTTAAAATAAAATAATTAAATTAATTAAAATAAAAGAATAAGATTAATCAAAATTAAAGAATAAAACCAACTAAAATGGAAGAATAAAATTATTTAAAATAAAAGAATAAAATTAATTAAAATGAAAGAATAAAATACATTAAAATTAGAAAACAAAAGCACATTTCGTTTTGCTTGATTTATTGTTGTTGAACTTTTAGATTTTAAGATGACGTTTTTGGAAGAATAAAATAAATTAAAATGGAAGAATAAAATTATTTAAAATGAGAGAATAACATTATTTAAAATAAAATAATTAAATTAATTAAAATAAAAGAATAAGATTAATCAAAATTAAAGAATAAAACGAACTAAAATGGAAGAATAAAATTATTTAAAATAAAAGAATAAAATTAATTAAAATGAAAGAATAAAATACATTAAAATTAGAAAACAAAAGCACATTTCGTTTTGCTTGATTTATTGTTGTTGAACTTTTAGATTTTAAGAAGACGTTTTTGGAAGAATAAAATTAAAGAATAAAATAAATTAAAATGGAAGAATAAAATTATTTAAAATGAGAGAATAACATTATTTAAAATAAAATAATTAAATTAATTAACATAAAAGAATAAGATTAATCAAAATTAAAGAATAAAACGAATTAAAATTTAAGAATAAAATTATTTAAAATAAAAGAATAAAATTAATTAAAATGAAAGAATAAAATACATTAAAATTAGAAAACAAAGCACATTTCGTTTTGCTTGATTTATCGTTGTTGAACTTTTAGATTTTAAGAAGACGTTTTTTTCTTTTCATAATTTATAATTTATTCCATTGATATAAATAATGATTGGATTCATGTCTTTTGTTCTGTTTAAACACAATATCTGAATTCAAATTTGTATACCCTTTTACTTTTTGGTTTTATTAGATTGTTCATTGAGAAACAGCTAAACGATGACTCTTAACTACCGAAAAAATATTACTTAGAGATCTTGACTATTGATAATAATTGGATTGTCAAGATTCTTTCCTGTCTAGGAAAACTTCAGCCATTTGCATTTTAAAGGGTTAAAATCCTGCCATCTCCTCCTTTCCGAACCTTAAGAGCAGAGAGATTTGAAGAACCAGGTTAAATTTCCAATAAAATTGATTCGATTTAATTCTTTTGTTTGGCGCTTCTGGGTTGTTGAGAAATTAATTTAAGCATTTTAAATATTCGATCTTACATAAATGATTAACATGAAACTCTGGTATGTAATTGTAAAATTTTTAATGATTGTCTTCTTGTAAGGAGGTCATGTTAAAGTTGAAAACTATCACGCCAAATATTTGGAACCCGAATTTTTTTTTAATATTATGACTATCTAGATCCATTTTAACTATTTAACTACCTGCATTCATACAGGGGTTTGATTTATTTATTTTTATTACATTAATTTAAATTTTGCAGTAAAGAGCCTTCTTCACTTCAATTCTTCAGTTAATATTCGAACACTGAAAAAACAATCATCAAATGTTTTCGAAAAAAGCCCGCTTTTTTTAATACAATATATGGAAACAAATATTTTTATTAAAATGCAATCGTTAATTAAATGAAATATTTGTAAATTTGTTATTAAACTAGTATTTTTATGAAAAACTCAGCTCTAAACTAACCAAGAGAATAAATTTTCATGTTACTCATTTTAGCATTATTGAATTTTTTCCAGAAGTCTATTTTCAACTATACCTGTAATTAAAACTCTTCATTAATATAAATAATAAATTTAAAAACATTATTAATTGTTAGCAATTTATTGCTTACAATTGAGCAGCACAGAATGTAAATAAGTACATTTTAAAACCACTATTCACAAAATTTGCATAGAGTGCGCTAAAGTACTTTTTTTTTTTAAAATAATTGAGAAATTAGCATAAATTCAGAACTTTTAAAAAAATATTGTGCAAAATAAACAATCAATACAAAAACTTAAAGGGAGTTGGTACCCTATATACCGGTAATGTTAATTTGGCATATTTCATGTACTTTCTTTTTCATAAAGTATTTGACATAGAAGCCTAATTTTTTTCAGTGCATTTAGAAGACATTTTTTATTCTACTGAAGTTAGCTTTTTGTGATTCATTTACTTTTTTTTAACTGAATTTTCGTGACAGTCACTAACATTTTAAAAAAATCATAAGTTTTTTTTGCGGAAAAAAGCCAAAACAATTTTTTTTTTAAATAACAACAAAATCGCACTTCAGTATATACCGATACATAAAAGGAATATGCGGGGAAAATTTCAGGAAAATAATTGCGCAGTTTCTGAGAAAAAGGTACATGAATAATGAAAAATGTAGTTTTGAGAAAAACGCATTTTAAAGAAACTTTTACTTATACTTATTGTTAACAATTTTGTCTTCAAAAAATTATTAAAAATACTTATATTTGAGGTATTATTACAAATGAGGTATCTTTTTAAAGAGGCGAACTAAATTTTGATAAACAATAATAAATTTAAAATCGATTATTTATAAATTTTTGGGTACCGTCTTGGGTACTGTGCTTGGGTACTGTCTTGGGTAAAGTGCTTTTTTTAAATAAATAATTTTCTCAACACTCACAACATTAATTTTCAACATTCACAGCTTTTTTAAAATTATAGTTTAAAATAACCATTCAATACAAAAACTGATCAAAAATGTTCATTGAGAATCATTTTGCACAATTACAGTTTTACGGATAAATTAAACTTGATGTGAGCATTTGTTGTTTATTATTTTAATTTTTACAGTTTTCTAATATAGCATGATAAAAGTACAATATGTTATCGAATTGTACGAATTGTATCTGTGTTTCAACTAACTGATATGACATGTCGAAGTAACAAATGAACTTTATTTTAAAAGCATCGATACAAATTTTCCATTTTAAAGTTTAAAATTCTAGGGCCTGTAAAATCATTACGAAATTTTATAAACTTAAGTGTTGCTCAATACATACTATATTGAATATGGTGTTCATTTGATATTTTGAATTCATGTTTTGCTATAATTTATGCTAGTATCTAATATTTTAGACTGTATAATATTTGGTTTCCATGTTTCGTGTTGAACAAGTTTCAATATTGTCTTATTACAATTGTTGATTTATACAGCTGGTAATCAAAATAATGGAAAAACCTGTGAATGAAAGTGACATTTACGATTTCGCTTCGTACGCTCTAAAATATAATCCTAGCAACAAGTTATTTTTTTAATATGAAAAGTATATATCTTGGTACGCAAGAGGTAGCTATAGTGAAGTTGTATATACCTTGGATTTTTTTCAAAAGTGTAAAATGTCAGACATCGCAGACAAAAAAGAGGCCAAAATTGTAGGAGCCCAACTAACTGGAGCAAATGTAACCAAAACATCCCAGATTTTAGATTGGTTGGTTGTTTTCAGATTATCTGGCACCGTAAGCAACACGAGGGCTATAATGCGCCGAAACATTCGTCATTAGACAAACCAACATACATTTACAAACACCCATGCCAACACGGGACTCGAACCCGCAACCTCGTTGTCTAGAAGCTAGCACGCTAACCACTATACCGTTTGGTCGACCCCAGATTTTAGACGTTTGTATAGGTACTATGTCTAAAGTCATGACAGCGTACACACATCGCGGCAAGACAAGCTCGACAAAGCAAAATAGTGAGTGGAAGGAGAAACTGCGTGAAAGAGACCGGTGGGTTTTGAAACTGATTGCAATGTCTAAAAAGAAATGAAGAATGATACAATATTCATCTAAACACTATTCAGCACTTGTATGATTCGATTTCCAGGCGCATCCAAGCTGTATTATATGCCTAATGCAGTCCTACGTCATATTAGTAAAGGATTCCTTATAAATCTAAAGTATTTCCATTATTTTGATAACCATCTATATTTGACTCCACTTTAAACTATTATTAAACATTTTATCATAAGAGTTATTATTGTATTTAACCTAAGATATTTCTCAACCAAAATATCCATTTTGTCACCTGACAAATATCTTTTTCAGTCAACTACAAACTATTATGTTCGGTAGCTGATTTTATATAACAAAATCTTTTTATTAAGTTGAATTGAATTCATCAATTGATCAATTTCCAGGCGCATACAAGCTGTATTATATGCCAAAGGCAATCTTACGTGATATTAGTAAAGGATTCCTTATAAATCTAAAGTATTTCCATTATTTTGATAACCATCTATATTTGACTCCACTTTAAACTATTATTAAACATTTTATCATAAGAGTTATTATTATATTCAACCTAAGATATTTCTCAACCAAAATATCCATTTTGTCACCTGACAAATATCTTTTTCAGTCAACTACAAACTATTTTGTTCGGTAGCTGATTTTATATAACAAAATCTTTTTATTCGGATCAAAGCTGTAATTCAATTGCATTGCTAAGAACTAAAGAGAATGGAAAAAATTTCGATGAAAACGAAAATTTGTCTTGACCTTTATTTTGTAGGCTTGGAAATCACAAAGGTACGAAGACAGCAATTGACCTAAAATTTATTTAGTGAGTTGTTTTGACATCCCTCTATGTCACTTTTTCAGTCAACTACAAACTATTATGTTCGGTAGCTGATTTTATATAACAAAATCTTTTTATTCGGATCAAAGCTGTAATTCAATTGCATTGCTAAGAACTAAAGAGAATGGAAAAAATTTCGATGAATGCGAAAATTTGTCTTGACGTTTATTTTGTAGGCTTGGAAACAACAAAGGTACGAAGACAACAATTGACCTAAAATTTATTTAGCGAGTTGTTTTGACATCGCTCTATGGATCCGCATATAGCGTGATGCCTTTTAGCTTTTTGATTATTATACTGATCTTTCAGAGTAAATATTTAATGACTATTTTTGTTCCCATTGAGAACGAAAGAAAGTTAAGTCTTGGATCTATTATCAAATCACTCGCAGGGTTGTAGTTCACAGTTTTTACTTTTTGCGAGTATCAGACTAAAACTACAAATGCTTTCTTTGAAGTATTCGTTTTGTCATTCGTGAGTTTTAAGTGTTTTTTGAGGAGGTTTCGATGGATAATTATGTTACTTTCCGATACTTTCGATTTTTATTTTCACATTCTAATGATTTCAAACAAGTCTTTCATAGGAACTCAATGTATTTAGAATTTTACACAATAAAAGCATTGATATTTACTTAACAAAAATATTAATTAAAACATTCAATTACGATTTCATCCGTATTAAAGTATTTTGACCGTATACTACCCAATACATCGTTTTGAGATTTCTTTATAAATTGCGATGATAATTTTAATCTTTGAAAATTATTTTTTATCGGTTTAGTAATACAAAATTCATTACATAATTTCAAATACATAGTTCTTATTAATTTGTAAACTAGAATACCATGCTTGTGCGTAGCTCAAAACATTAACTTTTCAGTAAATTTTATAAAATGAAACCTTATCCAAAAAAGTTACGTCATTTTTATTATTAAAATCTCAATCAAACTAGATTGCATACCAATCTTTTGAATGTAAAATTAAAAAAAAAAAAAAAAAAGAATATAATATATTTGTATTCTTAATGAACTTTTTGGATGCGAATTTTCCCTTAAGATTATTGAATCAATCACTATATGTTCCTTAAAATGTTCTAGTAACGATTAAAGACTTACTAAAAAGAAGAATTCTGATACAATTAAAAAAAACTATAAGGATAATTTGTTTTGAAATTTTTTGTACGCCTAGCGTTTTATTGATTTTTTTTTTCTGTAATTACTAATAATTGCTCTTTTTCTTGTTTCTTTGATAGTGGTAATGACTCACGATTAATAAAAATTAAGTAAATGAATGAAAAAAAAAATTGAATAATTGGATGAATGAATGAAAATGAATTGCATGGATGAATGAAAAATAACTGAATGAATGATTGAAACAGAATTGAATGCAAATTTCCAAAAATTAATCTGAATGTTATTTTTAATCCAATAAACATCCAAGTAATTTCATTCCCCTGTTAGTTAGAGTTTTTGGGATGTTAATTTTTAAGGATCAGGGGTCGATTCGGGAACACCCGTAAAAACTAAGGGTGTGGAACATCGCACAACTTTCAATTACACTATGATACTAACGTGGATTTGCTTCATTTACAGTTTTTATATTTTCAATATTCATTTAGAAAATTGTCAGTTTGACGAAATTTTTTTTTCGACAATTTTTATATGGGTCTTAAAAAAAAGAAGAAAAGAAAAAAACCTTCTCCAAAATGGGGATTTAAAAGATATACTTTCGATAATTCTGATACTATCCTTTCTTATAAGTGTAGAAAAAACGATCGTTGATGAGCTATGCTCAAGGAAATAGAACTCTGCGTTGAAGACATTTGTTTTTCAACTTCTTTGATATAAAGCATTTTTACGGGAATTTCAGAGATGGGATTGTTTCGGACACCTTAAGAGGCATTACCAAAGCGATTTTGATCAAAATCGTTAAAGCCGTTATTTTAGTAATAATTGAAAAACATGATTTTTCAATGGCAGCTACCTTATGCGCATGGACGATTTTGACGAAAACCTTAATGGTAGGTCTCATAGTCACCACTTACCCGCACACCAAACTTGAATATCTTAGGTAAATTTATTCGGGAAATATGCTGACCACAGACACACTGACAAATATTTTTTCTAGACACTTTTTTGAAATTAGGATGTTCCAAAACGTGGAGAAATGCAAAAAAGCGAATTTTTTGAACGAATGCTATACTTTCATTATCCTATGTATACATATGGGTAATTGAAAGCAACAATGTGAGGGAATTATGAAAGTTTTTGGCTTGATTAAGAGATATTTTAAAGTTAATTACTTTTCAATTGCTACATCGCTAGTTACAGACTTCATGTAATTTTGACATCATATTACACATAAAACCTGGTCTTAGATATAGTATTACTGATGAAAGATTGAATATGTTTGTCTATACTTACTTGAGGGAAGTGTACGTCCATATTTAGGAGAGTCTTACACCGATTGATACTCAATCTGGACATTTAAGTGATTAATGAGGTATCTTATTGGAGAACCACATGTAAAGCTCGTTTATTTAGCTACCTTTCGTTTTTTATGAGAAAATATGTCCCATCAGATAAGAGTTTTTTATGTCAAAGAAAACAATTTTGTTTCTTTTACTCTTGTTTCTTCACGTATACCATATAATTACTTAAATTATAATTGGTCGCAATAAATGAGTGACTTCATAATGAATGGCATAGCCCCGATTGATACTCAATCGGGACACTTAAGTGATAGTGATTAATGAGGTATCTTATTGGAGAACCACATGTAAAGCTCGTTTATTTAGCTACCTTTCGTTTTTTATGAGAAAATATGTCCCATCAGATAAGAGTTTTTTATGTCAAAGAAAACAATTTTGTTTCTTTTACTCTTGTTTCTTCACGTATACCATATAATTACTTAAATTATAATTGGTCGCAATAAATGAGTGACTTCATAATGAATGGCATAGCCCCGATTGATACTCAATCGGGACACTTAAGTGATAGTGATTAATGAGGTATCTTATTGGAGAACCACATGTAAAGCTCGTTTATTTAGCTACCTTTCGTTTTTTATGAGAAAATATGTCCCATCAGATAAGAGTTTTTTATGTCAAAGAAAACAATTTTGTTTCTTTTACTCTTGTTTCTTCACGTATACCATATAATTACTTAAATTATAATTGGTCGCAATAAATGAGTGACTTCATAATGAATGGCATAGCCCCGATTGATACTCAATCGGGACACTTAAGTGATAGTGATTAATGAGGTATCTTATTGGAGAACCACATGTAAAGCTCGTTTATTTAGCTACCTTTCGTTTTTTATGAGAAAATATGTCCCATCAGATAAGAGCTTTTTGTGTCAAAGAAAACAATTTTGTTTCTTTTATTCTTGTTTCTTCACGTATACCATATAATTACTTAAATTCTAATTGGTCGCAATAAATGAGTGACTTCAAAACGAATGGCATAGCCCCGATTGATACTCAATCGGGACACTTAAGTGATTAATGAGGTATCTTATTGGAGAACCACATGTAAAGCTCGTTTATTTAGCTACCTTTCGTTTTTTATGAGAAAATATGTCCCATCAGATAAGAGCTTTTTATGTCAAAGAAAACAATTTTGTTTCTTTTACTCTTGTTTCTTCACGTATACCATATAATTACTTAAATTCTAATTGGTCGCAATAAATGAGTGACTTCATAATGAATGGCATAGCCCCGATTGATACTCAATCGGGACACTTAAGTGATTAATGAGGTATCTTATTGGAGAACCACATGTAAAGCTCGTTTATTTAGCTACCTTTCGTTTTTTATGAGAAAATATGTCCCATCAGATAAGAGCTTTTTGTGTCAAAGAAAACAATTTTGTTTCTTTTACTCTTGTTTCTTCACGTATACCATATAATTACTTAAATTCTAATTGGTCGCAATAAATGAGTGACTTCAAAACGAATGGCATAGCCCCGATTGATACTCAATCGGGACACTTAAGTGATTAATGAGGTATCTTATTGGAGAACCACATGTAAAGCTCGTTTATTTAGCTACCTTTCGTTTTTTATGAGAAAATATGTCCCATCAGATAAGAGATTTTTATGTCAAAGAAAACAATTTTGTTTCTTTTACTCTTGTTTCTTCACGTATACCATATAATTACTTAAATTCTAATTGGTCGCAATAAATGAGTGACTTCATAACGAATGGCATAGCCCCGATTGATACTCAATCGGGACACTTAAGTGATTAATGAGGTATCTTATTGGAGAACCACATGTAAAGCTCGTTTATTTAGCTACCTTTCGTTTTTTATGAGAAAATATGTCCCATCAGATAAGAGATTTTTATGTCAAAGAAAACAATTTTGTTTCTTTTACTCTTGTTTCTTCACGTATACCATATAATTACTTAAATTCTAATTGGTCCCAATAAATGAGTGACTTCATAATGAATTACATAGTAACGAAACATTTCGCTGTGACTTCTAATTGTTACTCTTAATTTAAAAAAGAGGTAGTTAAGGTATACATATACATTAGGAATTTTAAAATTTGACTCAAATCTGCATTTTTGTTTTTTTTATTTTAAAATATTTCCGAATTCATTACCTTTAAAATAATACCATTTTCTTTCTAAGACTCAATTTACTTTTTAAATTACGGTGAGTTTTGTGAACCTGTTTTGTATCACGTTCATTAGTGTAGTAAACTTTAAACTCGTTTTCTGAAGAATGACAATTTGGTGTTATATGACTTTACGCCAACGGTCATAACTTCATAATAAATAGTCCGATTTACAAAATTCTAATTTTGTTCTGAAGGCACAAGTTGTGAATGTGTTTTCTATTGAGAATCTAACATATATTGTTATAAACACATTTTTTATAAATATTTTAATCTTAATTTTTTGTTAAAAACTATGTATTTTTTTAAACATTTTATTTAAAAACTTATAATTAAATAAATACTGCAGCCAAATTCAAAATTCTCCATAGGAACATGCGTCAATATAATATCTTTTATTTTCAGTAAAAATCATGCCTCTAAGTTTATTACAAGTTTATTTATGTATGTTCTAATAATGTCCTAATTAGTAACTTTAATTGCAATTAGCTGATTAAAAAATTGACGGGAAAAAAAGTTTATATATTTAAATGCATCATTTTTAATACTGATATACTGCCAAAAAGTTTGAAATTATTACCTAAAATTTAAAGAAAATCATCTCACTTGTATATGTATACCTTAAAGCATTTTGACTTCTTTGTTTAAAAAATAACCCCACAATAAACAAAATTTTATCTCGGAAATTTAAACTAAGTAGATTAAGTTTAAGGTGAACTTTAGAAACAATAATGGTTCTTTATAAATGTCAGAGAAGCTATCGTTTTTAAAATACAACAATACAGTGCAACAAAATGTTGATAAAAAAGTTTATAGTAGTCATTCTGTGCTAAAAATAGTTATATATGAAGCAGTTGTCTTTACATGCATGCTATTTTCCAAAGTTTTTTTGTCACTGAAAATTGATGCGTAGTTTCATACAAGGTATGTCTAAGTGTAAGAAAGTGAACCCTCGCTATCCGAAGAAACTTATTATAGTGCCGCTTAACGCCAAAGTCGAACTCAAAATCTAGAAAATAGCTAATTGCAAAGTTAGAGAACAGTAACGTTTAGTAGAAAAATAGGCATTTTCCACAAGAAAGAGCACGACACTTATTTGTTTTTTCACGTTTATCAACACTGTTACATCACGTTGATTGGTTTGTACGCTCAACGACTTATTTTTATGCAAAAAGGCTGGTCTTACCTACAGCTTAACGTGGATTCCGAACCACAACAAGCGTCTATGGCCAGCCCGGGATTCGAAACCGGCACCTATGTTATGCGTGGCCAGATCGCTAACCCACAGCCCTTAGGTGGGAACTGTTACATCACAAAAAGGTTCAAAACTCTATTTTGTTAGATGTTTAGCAATGTCCCTATCTATTGATAACTATTTAGTCATTTTGAAGTATTATGAGTGTTTATGAACGCGAAAAAAAAGTTAGCTTTGTGCGCATTTCGTAAATTCAAATAACTTGTTTGCATGAGTGTTTTTTGTTTGTTTTTCCTAACAAAACGAATGCTGTTCAACAAATTTCTATTGAACTTTTTCATGGATCTCTTATAGTTTTCGAGGTGGTTAGGCGAACTATTGAACTTACTAATAGCTGATATTTTTAATAATTTTCTTCGGATAGTGCATGGTTACTTCACTATACCAAGACACAAAAATTATGAACGTAACTTTCAGTATATAAGAGGTAGGGGAATGAAAATTCAGTCAACACTTTGTATACATATTAATGCGATCGAAGTGGCACATTGCTAATTTGAAGAAATGACTATCTATTTCTTAGTTTTTGTACTTATCACAAATTACAATTAACAGTAAAAAAATAATTGCCCATTTAGTATAGCCTTGGCGCACTTCCAAAAAGCATTTTCTAGGAGTTTACCTCTAAGTCAGCTTAAGTGCAATGCTACTCTCTTAATGCCGAATTCTACGTCTTTAGTAATGGACAATTTGCTTGTTTCTTTACCATAGAAAATTAAACTAGAAGGCTCATGCACAGGCGTTTAAAATTGCTTGAAAATTCGTCATAGATATTGAATTTTATGGCTGAGATTTATAAGATTCCTTAGGTTCCCTCAACGTGTTTAATTACGATTTTCTCCTTTGTGTAGAGCTGCCTATCACAACTAGTATCGCAATTTTTCATGTACAACTATAAAAAAATTTCAAACTTTTTGGACTATTTCTGATATTTTTTAACTTCGATTTCAATTTTGACGCAATGTAAAATTTTAAATAAAACTATTCATCTGAACTGTTAAATTGACAAATTATTTATCAACTTTGGTTTTGTATCAACGTATCCTCAACGTGTTTAATTACGATTTTCTCCTTTCTGTAGTGCTACCTATCACAACTAGTATCGCAATTTTTCATGTACAACTATAAAAAAATTTCAAACTTTTTGGACTATTTCTGATATTTTTTAACTTCGATTTCAATTTTGACGCAATGTAAAATTTTAAATAAAACTATTCATCTGAACTGTTAAATTGACAAATTATTTATCAACTTTGGTTTTGTATCAACGTATCCTCAACGTGTTTAATTACGATTTTCTCCTTTCTGTAGTGCTGCCTATCACAACTAGTATCGCAATTTTTCATGTACAACTATCAAAAAATTTCAAACTTTTTGGACTATTTCTGATATTTTTTAACTTCGATTTCAATTTTGACGCAATGTAAAATTTTAAATAAAACTATTCATCTGAACTGTTAAATTGACAAATTATTTATCAACTTTGGTTTTGTATCAACGTATCCTCAACGTGTTTAATTACGATTTTCTCCTTTCTGTAGTGCTGCCTATCACAACTAGTATCGCAATTTTTCATGTACAACTATCAAAAAATTTCAAACTTTTTGGACTATTTCTGATATTTTTTAACTTCGATTTCAATTTTGACGCAATGTAAAATTTTAAATAAAACTATTCATCTTAACTGTTAAATTGACAAGTTATTTATCAACTTTGTTTTTGTATAAAGGAAGAATAATATAACACATAAAAAAGTTTTTAATATAAATCTTTTATATGCATTGCTAATTTGTATATTCATTAACATAGCGCTATTTCTGTTGGCAGCGTGTGCTTAGTGTTGACACATATTTTTAAATATTAAAAACATCTTTATCAGCAAAGTATGCGGTAAACTACTTTTCAAAATTTATTCATTAAAAATTAACGTGATATTTTTGCACTCACATTCAAATATCTTTTATTTATTCTGATAAGGACAATTTTGTTATTTATTTATTAAAACAATTTTTGCAACAGGAAAAAGTTTTTTCAATGAAGGCTTAAATGCTATTTCAGAGCGATTGGAAGACGGCAAGTTGACTCATTAGTTTTACGTAAAAGCGACCTTTTAGTGACAGTGACAGCCGCTAAAATTTGATAGAATGCATTGTCATCGACATCGAATATATCTGCCAAGTTTCAGCCCGATTGGATGACGGCAAGGGGATTAATTAGGCAACCGCAGATCCATTGACATACCCAGCCCACACACATACACACAATATCGAAGTTAGTATAAAGGATTTAAAAAATAATCGTCACAATAAAACACCATCCAGAAATAATATATATCAATGTTACTTTTAACCAATCATTCGACTCAAACACTATGAATTAAAAACATATATATTTTTATATTTCCTGCATTTGTATTAAACAAATTTGTGTAGCTTATCATAAATATTATAATAATTTAAAATAAATAGAAATATGGTAATAATTACTGTTACTGTGAGTGAGATGGTATGAGTTCTATGGAACATTTTCGAATTCATAAAATTGGCAGAGGTTGATAATCTATTGGATGAATGTTTACTAATCTAGTGTTAATATAGTTTTATCATTATATTTGAATTTTAAAAATAATTAATGGGAATAACCGACAATGAATTCGAAATTAAAACGATTAAATATATTAAGTGCCATTGTTTTAACTCGATTCCACTTTTTAAGAGATTTGACATCAACTTTATTAGACATTTTATCTTCTAAATACGTTTTTATATTTACGTTGAGAGTTAAAACTCTAAGTAAAAAAAAGAACTACTAATACAGAATTGAGTTTACTCTGTAATATTTTCAAATTTGAAAGTAGACTTCAACTTCACTAATTTTTTTCCAAAAAAAAATGTTCAAGAATTAATACAGCATGAATAACCTCAATTAAAAAAAAACAAAAAAAAAAACACGTTTTTTAAAGATGCGAAAAAAGTTTTAACGTTTTTTTTTTTTTTTAACCTTATACTTTTTTTTTTAATCTTGTTATTTTGAAATAATAACAGAAATAATCAAGCGATACAAAAAATAATTTTGGTAATAATTTCCAAAACGAAAAACTATTTGTTGCTTACATTTTCAGGAAAACATTTTTAAAAAGAAGTTTGTATATGGAAGAAAATACATTTTGATTTTTTAAAAAATTTGTGTTTTAGAAGAAAAACGTGTTTTAATTGGTGTGTTTCTATCAAATAGGTTTGTTTTGGAAATAATAGAGAGAGAGTGAGAGAGAAAGAGATAGAGAGAACAGTCATCACTGTTCTCGTAAAAATGTGTTTACAAGTTCGCATTCATATCATTCCAAGACATCTATGAATGAATTTTTTATTGTGTTTGCCATGATTAAGTCTACACTCTTCGAATGATTCAATTACTATATATTGGTAAACGTCCGAATATATTAGATCAAATACTGAATTGCCAATAGAGAGACCAATAAACAACAGTTGTTAACTAAATACATTTGAATTGAAATAGAAATTTTTAAAATATTGTTGAGTGGACGGGTTCGAAAGATTTGAAGCCAAAGCAGAACAAAACTTGCAGAAATTTATTCCAATATAACTCTTCACAGATTCCTTTACAACTCCAGAACTTCTCGTTCTAGTAGACAGAACACAGCTCTTTTCACAACAATAGAGCACAAAACAGCAGTTAAAAACTTGACAACACAACTGCTAAATCGCCGCAAAAGACAATGCAATACAGTTCGCTTTGGAACTACTCGGAATGTTCACTAAGACTCAGTAAATCCAGTCAACTAACGGACTCAGCCAACAACTAACTCATCACCCGCTCTCCTGAGCTTTTTATAGGGGAGGAGAACATACGTGAACCTTCTTGAAACTCCTAGAGGTAGATATTTGGGGAACTTTCCAGATCGTAGTCGAAAAGTCCTATACATGTACAATGGGGACCGAAAATGTCGCCAAATGGTCGCCAACCATTTGGCGACATTCGTTCCCAGCGTTACCTCTGTAAAACCCGTTATCAAGCATCAAGAGGCTCATTGCAGGGAAACAAACTTATGACGAACTATTGCACTGCCTTATGCAAAATGTACATAAATTTTCCTATTTACAAAATTAACACTACGAAATATTTACAAATATACAAAAATTCGTAACAATATGTTTAAATATAACACCACAATTTTATTTATCTATATCGAATGCAATGTCGAGGGCAAAAATATTTAACAGCAATTATATCATAATGGTATACCTATAGGAAAATTTCATCCACACAACTTTGGATGCATTCTAACAAGATATTATCACTTACAGAGGATTATCAAAATAAGAGAAACACACTAGATTTATAAGGAACCCTTTACTAATATGGCATATGACCGTATTTGGCATATAATACAGCTAGGATTCTCCTAGGAATCAAATCATACAAGTGCTGAATAGTACTTAGAGGAATATTGTATCATTCTTCATTTCTTTTTAGACATTACAATCTGCTTCAAGACCCGCCGCTCTCTTTCACTCAGCTTCTCCTACCGTCCACTATTTTGCTTTAACGAGCTTGTCTTTTCGCATTGTGTGTACGCTGTCATGACTTTAGAAACCGTGACTCTAGAAATGCTTAAAAGCTGGGGCGTTTTGGTCGCAGTTGCTTCAGCAAGTCGGGCTCATTTAATTTGATATCATTGCAAGTCTGAGGAGTCTGACATTTTACGGTTTTGAAAAAAATCTCAGACGTATACAACTTCACTAATGCTACCTCTCATACGTATCATTATATATACTTTTTACTTAAAAAAAAATTGAAAGCTTGCATTATATTTTAATGCTTATTAAGCGCTTTCTTAAGGAGGTCCGGTACCGAAAATAAAAAAAACTTTATTTATGTACATTTTTATGTCAAAAATTTATTTTATGTATGAGACACTATTTATATATCTTTGAGAAAATGTTTTTTTAAATATTGTGTTTAGTTATTCAAAAAAAAAAATTAAAACCAAGAAAAATCCATAATAATTGATGTTTGCGTATTTTGATATAAGTAAAAAAAAAAAAAAAAATTCAAAATGAAAGCTTTCTGTAATACATAATTATATAAAGAAAATTTTGTCTTCACAGAGTTTTGATAGGTGAATTAAAAAAAAATTTAAAAATTCCCAAAGTTAAAATATTGAAATTTTTGCTTTTTTTATGTTATCTTTTACGCCGAATGTTATATTTTAAAACAGGAATTAAAAAAAATAAAATTCTGTGAAGAAAAAATATTTAAAACTATATAAATTATATGCTCGAAAAATTTTAATAGCCAATTGTTAATAGTTCTGGAGATATATCGATTTGAATATGCAACATCTGTGAAAAACACTAGTGCTCGAAAAACGCACTTTAGGCAGACGCTTCAAGGTGTTACGCCCATTAGTGATGTTTAAATCACAGGTAATTTTGTGGCGTTCTAATCACCGGAGGAATAAGATAAAAACATCATTCTCTTCAAGAATGTATGAACTATTTTTTAAAATCAGAAAAAAAAATTCGGATTTTTGAAGAAATTTCGGTACTGGACCCCCTTAAATGTCACTTTCATTCACCGGTGTTTCCATTATTTTGATAACCATCTCTATATTACGTGTTTACGGGATTCTCTATCTCCTCTCTCTATTTTGGAATTTATTTTTAGGATAAACTTCAATAAATACAATATTTCTTCTCCTCTGTTCTCAGAAATGGTGAAAAAGTGAATTAAATTGATATAAAATTTGAAAAAGAAAACACTTTCATTTTTTGATATATGATCTATTCTGATACAACTTAATGCAAGCACGAAATATAGCAATCTCAACGGTCTCAATAGATTTAAAGAAAAAAGTAGCTGCACTAGAAAACATTACAATGTATTTTTAAACGAGGCAACGTTTTGGACACCATCTCTTAGTCGTCTTATCAAAATACAACAGAAATAACTCCTTTTATTGAGTATGAGCAATAAATGCATTAATCGATGACAAACAATTTTGAAACCGGATGTTTATTTCTGACTTATTTTCGAAAAACTAAGTATAAATAATAAATCTATTTTCTGCAGTTTAAAAATTATTCTAAAGATATTTATTTATATTTGTACATCCCTTACCATTTATGTCTATTCTATTCTTGCCTTCATAATTTTATTCATCAATGCCATTAAAAAATAATGGTTCAGATATATTTCAAAAAACATAAGCAGAGTATCTTTAAAGTCTAATAAAATAATTATGTTTATGAGAATTTAAGGAAGGTACTTAAAATACCTAATCATGTTTTAGATCACTTATCTTCTATTCTTTTTTTCAATATTTTTTTTATAAATATGGCTTTTTTAAGTAGTGATTCAAAAAAAAAAAAAAAAAAAAAAAAAAAAAAAATTGCCTAGAAGGTTAGTAAAAGAATTATTTATTTCTTTATCTACTAGACATAAGACAACAGTGTAAATTGTAAAAAGGTGAAAAATAAGGTATATATTACATTAAAATTTATTTCCGCTTTTCTTCAAGTTAAAAAACTTTAACTTTTTTACTGCCGCTGCAAGAAAAAAGGTTATAAAAACACTCCTGAGGTAAATTACGTTATTTAAAAAATAAAACTATTTTTACTTCTTCCAAACCAAAATGAATTTTAATGATTTTATATTTGAATAGGCCATACTTAAAGATGGTCATCAAAATAATGGAAACACTCTATATTTATATTTATAAGGAATCTTTTACTAATATGGCGTAGAACCACCTTTAGCTTTTAACTCGTTAATTAGCATATTTTTTAACAGTAATTACTTAAACTTCATTAGGCCAATAAAAAAATTCTGTTTGGAAATTGTTCGTAATATCATTCTTAATGTTTTTACCCTCCATCCAAGTTTTTGGAATATATATATATATATATATATATATACAGAGAGAGAGAGAACTTTTTTAACTTTAAAAGTAGAAAAAATCACAATTTCCGAAAAACTTTTCTTTTTAAAAATCTGGCAAAATTAATTTTCTTTCCGAATCAATATTAATTGAGAGTCAAAACATCTAATATTTAATGCAGATTTTTGTTCAAAAATAGTTTTAAAATTCTTTTACCAAATTTGAGTTATCAAAATTTAAATGAATTTTCACGTGTTAAAAACATGATTCTTAGGATAATGAGATAAACATTTTCAAATTTATTTTCAGAATAAAATAATACTTAGAACTTATAAAATAACTCACTTGCTTTAAAATAATACCCTTATCTTGCAAAAATTCCACCTAGAGATTATTTTAAAGGAAAAAAAAAAAAAAAAAAAAAAAAAAAAAAACACTGAAATCCCTGTTTGAACTATTTTGCGATATTTGGAGTGTGTATGTATGCCTTAAGTTGTTAATAGAGGAATCTTTGATCCAAAGAACAATTTTAATAATTTGATTTGGGACAAAATTAAAGGTAAGTTGATTTTTGTTTTTTAAATTATGTGCAGTTAGGAATGAGCCAGAAACTCATACTGGCACTGTAGTAAAATATTTCTTCTATAATTGTAGAAAAGCATGCAGCAGTTACAGAACAGAAAAATAATATTTACATGACTTTTTTTTGTGTATTATTTTCTAAATTTATGTCCCATTAAACACTTTTTTTATTAAACTTTCAGACTTTGTTACTTTTCTACTTGAACATTTTCTAAATATGCACTAAGCAGAAGCGAAATACGATAAATGCTAATTTAAGAAAATGTATCTTTTTCTTTCATTCAGTGACCAGATAAATTCAGTTTAGATTTGAAATAAGCTTTTATGGTTGGTTGTATTCAGATTATCTGGCGCCGTCAGCAACACGAGGGCTATAATGCGGCGAAACATTCGTCATTAGACAAGCCAACATACATTTACAAACACCCATGCCTAACACGGGACTCGAACCCGCAACCTTAAATTTTTATGAAATGATGTGTGTGCGAGTCTGATAATTTATTTGGTTTATTATTTAGAGATTGTTTCAGAAAAAAAACTTAATGAAAAGTAGAACGCATCTAATCATCTTATTTTTCATAATTATCTTTCACCTTGACAGTAAATAAAAAGGTATTCATATTTTGGAGGGCAAAAAAATAATCAAAATAGGAAAAATTATGCTTAAATCTTCACTATCACTTTTAGCAAAATTTTAAATTCTTATATAGCAATATCATTTTTAATTATAAATAAATATATATATATAATAGTTATTTATGTAAGATACTTCCTGTATTTTTTAAAATGTTGTTATTGGTAAAAATTGGCAAATAATTTTTTGCACATCTTTGACATTTAAGTCGTTGTAGATTGTATTTATTTCTTAAAAATAGTTCAGTTCAATTGCAAAGAAATTTTGAGCTAATTTTAAAAAAATTCTTGTAATGTGGAATATTTGTCATGTTTGGATGTTAAACATCACTCTAGAATGAATGTTTTATAACAAAATAAAAAATTTAATACAAAAATATAAATTACACTCGTTCAAGAGTATTGATATAAACGTAAATTTTGTTTTCATAGCTCAATAGTTCTTTCATCCGTGCTAAAAAGTAGGCTCACAAAAACAAAAACAAATACGTAATAAGTCTAATTAACTTGGATAATTGCGTGATTTGTTTGAGTTTTTATTTTTAAAGTTTGAGTTTTTATTTTTAAAGTGAAATATTAGAGAGTTAAATATCAAAGACTAAAAGTGAACTGTAAAGAGTTCATAAATAAAATAGAGAAATTATTCAGTGGCTTTGGTTGTGAAACGCTTTATAAGGATTAAACTATCAAACGATCGAGAATTTAGACAACGTTATTATAATCTGTCGTTACATCATGGCTTTTCGGCAATTTCAGCTATCATATTTACTTTGCGGTATCGTATTATCAACTGGCTTTCCATTAACTTCATTAGCATTTGTATTTGGGTTTTGAAATCTTGGTTCATTGTTAATATATAAATATATATATATATATAAAACATATATATATATATATATATATATATATATATATATATATATATATATATATATATATATATATATATATATATATATATATATATATACTATATAAAACATTATATATATATATATATATATATATATATATATATATATATATATATATATATATATATATATATATATATATATATATATATATATATATAAAACATTATATATATATATACTATATAAAACATATATATATATATACTATATAAAACATTATATATATATATACTATATAAAACATATATATATATATACTATATAAAACATTATATATATATATACTATATAAAACATATATATATATATACTATATAAAACATTATATATATATATACTATATAAAACATATATATATATACTATATAAAACATTATATATATATATAGATGTTTAGAAACACATATATATATATACTATATAAAACATTATATATATATATATATATATATATATATATATATATATATATATATATATATATATATATATATATATATATATATATATATATATATATATATATATATATATATAATTATATATATATATCTATCTATATATATATATTATATATATATATACTATATAAAACATTATATATATATATATATTGTGATTTTTTCTACTTTTAAAATTAAAAAAATTCTCTCTCTCTGTATATATATATATATATATATATATATATATATATATATATATATATATATATATATATATACATACATACATACAGAGAGAGAGAATTTTTTTAATTTTAAAAGTAGAAAAAATCACAATTTCTGAAAAACTTTTCTTTTTAAAAATCTGGTAAAATTCATTTTCTTTCCGAATCAATATTCATTGAGAGTCAAAACATCAAAACATCTAATATTTAATGCAGATTTTTGTTCGAAAATAGTTTTAAATTTTTTTTACCAAATTTGAGTTATCACAATTTCAATGAAATTTCACGTGTTAAAAACATGATTCTAAGGATATTGAGTTAAACATTTTCAAATTTATTTTCAGAATAAAATAATACTTTGAACTTATAAAATAACTCACTTGCTTTAAAATAATACCATTATCTTTCAAAAATTCCACCTATATATTATTTTAAAGAAAAAAAAAGAAGAAAAAACAAACAAAAAAATCCACTGAAATCCCTGTTTGAACTATTTTGAGATATTTGGAGTGAGTATGTATTTAAATTTTCTATAAGCTATACGAACTTTAGTTTCATCCATCTTTTTTTTTTTTTAAATTATTGCGTTAAATTAATTTTGAGTAAAATATGTTTTAATTTTATTCCATTCATTAGAAAGGAATAATCAAATTAATTACACTTTTATTGTTTTAAGAAAGTTTAATGTAGTTTATTTCCAAAAAATTGAAGAATTTTTGATTCTAAAAGAGTAATTTTTTATTCTAAAAAAGTAAATTTTTCTTCTAAAAGAGTAATTTTTTATTCAAAAGAATAATTTTTTATTTTAAAAGTTGTGATATTATTTAACTATTCAAATTATCTTCCACGTTTTGAACGTTTATTTTAAGTCATTGAAATTATTATAAATAAATATATATATAATTGTTATTTATGCAAGATGCTTCCTGTGTTTTCTAAAATGTTGATATTGGTAAAAATTGGCAAATAATTGTTTGCATATCTTTGACATTTAAGTTGTTGTAGATTGTATTTATTTCTTAAAAATAATTCATTTCAATTGCAAAGAAATTTTGAGCTAATTTTTAAAAAAATCTTAATGTTGAATATGTTTCATGTTTGGATGTTAAATATCACTCTAGAATCAATGTTTTATAACAAAATAAAAAATGTAATACAAAAATATAAATTACACTCGTTCAAGAGTATTGATATAAACGTAAATTTTGTTTTCATAGCTCAATAGTTCTTTCATCCGAGCTAAAAGTAGGCTCACAAAAACAAAAACAAAATATATGTAATAAGTCTAATTAACTTGGTTAATTGCGTGATTTGTTGTGCTGAAGAAGGCTCACTCAATATAGTTGAAATGTTTAAAGCATGTTAGTTTTGTTAAGTAGATACATCTTAAGATTTGAAGACTCACTCAATATAGTTGAAATGTTTAAAGCATGTTAGTTTTGTTAAGTAGATACATCTTAAGATTTGAAGACTCACTCAATATAGTTGAAATGTTTAAAGTATGTTAGTTTTGTTAAGTAGATACATCTTAAGATTTGAAGACTCACTCAATATAGTTGAAATGTTTAAAGCATGTTAGTTTTGTTAAGTAGATACATCTTAAGATTTGAAGACTCACTCAATATAGTTGAAATGTTTAAAGCATGTTAGTTTTGTTAAGTAGATACATCTTAAGATTTGAAGACTCACTCAATATAGTTGAAATGTTTAAAGCATGTTAGTTTTGTTAAGTAGATACATCTTAAGATTTGAGGAGTAAACTGTTTTATTTATATTCTGTTTACTTTTAGAGTAATGAAAGTATTGCATTCGGTTAAAAAGTAAACTTCCGATTTCTTTTTTCGTACTTGTACAAGTTTTGGAACGTTTTGAGTAAAAAAAAAGGTGTAGAAAGTGTGAGTCTGCAATCAGCTTATACAAATTAAATTGCCCTACGATGTTCAACATTTGGTGGTGATTATAGGAGCTAACGTTGAGGTTTTCGTCAAAATAGCGCTTGCACATAAAGTAACTGCCATTGAAAAATTTCTGTTTTTCAACAATTTCCAAAACATGGCCGTAAAAATCTGGATCAAAATCGCTGTGATTTTTAAGTGTACCAAACATCTCCACCTCCGAAATTTCCGTAAAAATTCAATAAAAGCGTAGCGTACGAAGTTGAAAAACGAACGTTTTTAACAAAAACTTTTTTTCGATTCAGCATTTCCCATAAGCGATTGCTACTCCTCCATTTCACTTACCCGAAATGAATAATGTAATAATTATTGCTAAAACTTTCACAGATTCCACCAATTTAGCGATTTTTTTTTACGTTATTTTTCCCCAATGTAACAATTATCACCAAAATTATCGCCAAACTAGCCAACTATTTTAATTAATAAAAATATGAAAACGAAAATGGTAAACTACACCAATCCAAGTGAAATTTAAATGCAGTGACAAGTACTACAGTGTAATTGAAAGTTATACGATGTTCCCTACCCCTAGGTTATAGAGTTTGACCAAGCTCATAACTATCCTTGTTAATTTTCATAATTTGTAGTTATAAGATCAAGTTTTTGTTTGGCCAAAATTGTTCACAGAAACTCTACGAAAGTACAATAAATTATCTCAACTGGGGCTACTCTTAGAACAGATTCTTCTCTAATGGTATTTCTTCACAATTACCTCTCGTGTTGTTATTCCAATGTAAAATTTTCAATATTATGAAAGCGTTAACATCCTTAGCAGTTGACAATACTATAATCGAAAACTTCAAAATGCAGAACCTTAGAGTATGCTTCGTACCCTTTCATTTAAAAATAAATTTTTACTTACATCGAACAGTATTTTTCTGCACTTAAAACAACATTTCTTTTAACGTAATTTTCTAACAAAACACCGTTTGTAAGTACATAAAAACACTTTAATAATTGACCTGGATTATATTAATAATTTATTTCATCTGAACCATTAGTGTAATATTATTTTCTGAGTATTTTTATTTATAAAATTATTCAATTTTTATTAAATTTTAAATGCTAGCGAATATCAAGTAAAAAGTCTTATGAACGCAATATACTAATTTAGAATCCAATGTTTCTTTCCTTGGACTAAATTTCAAACGTTAAAAACATTACTTTCATATTTCTGAAGAAAAAAAAACTATAATATTTTCATTTATTTAATTACTATGCTTTCAAATATTCAGTTTAGTATTAAAAGTACTATCCTACATGATGATTAAAAATCACAAACTTAGGAAAGCATTACAAATTCACAAAATGTTTAAACTTTGGGAATTCATTAAATAAAGTACTAAGACTGTTGTTTGAGATGAGGGAAAATATCCGCTTTTATAGGTTGTTACAAAATCCTAAGCAAGATACTGTAACAATGTGCGCTAATGGGGAGTCGAACCAGGGACTCCGAGATCTGTAGACAGGCACGTTTACCACTAGGCAAAAGTGAGTACTAGTGCCTAGGTGTTGTATCTGTCGTTTGTAAACGACACTACCACATAGCCCCTTCCCAGTGAGTCACGAAGGGGCGTACGATTGAGTTGCGTGCGTGTGAGTTGAGTGGCTGCGTGAGAGTTTAGTGGGTTGCGTGTGGCAGTGAGTCGCCAGAGGTTACTTACTGTATGGTAATGTGTCACCAGAGATGCTGAGATAGCAGTGTGGAAGGCGTACATAATTTTCAGAAGGCGCCGATAGATGGTAGAATGATTCTGTTGTCCGGTATTCTCCAATGTAGCGATGTGCGCTAACAGGGAGTCGAACGAGGGACTTCTAGATCAGTAGGCAGGTGAATTAACCACTAGGAAAAAGTGATCCCTAGTGCCTAGGTGTTGTATCTGTCATTTTTACAAGACACCACCACAATTCTAACTATTATAATCTTCATTTAATGCATTATCTAAAAGATCATACTTTTGAAACACTTTGTGAATCCCAAAATAACTTTTCATAAAAATTATTAACATATTTTAGTTACAAGGTATCCGTTACAAATTGATTGTATATATAAACAAATTTACTAGAAAAACTTAAACTATTACTTTTTAAAGCCAAGTATATTTTTTTAAGAATGTTAAAAATATGAATAAATCTGAAAATACGATTTAAAAAACTGTCCTCCAACAAATATTTATATTCCTAAAACCTTCTCTCAAATTTTTGCAAGTGATATTTATATAAAATAGTAATTTTATAATGCAAAAATTAATATCTTAGTAAATTTTTTTGTTAGTAATATAAAGTTTGCTAAGCAATAGTTCTAAATAGTAAAAAGAGTAGTAAATTCTAATACAAAGTCACAAGTTTCCGCGCTTAAAAAAATATCTTCTACTTTACTAAATAGAAACCATTACATATTACACTCAAAGATTTTTTATGACCTTTTGAAATTATTATTTTCCTTAAATTCAATCATTAACACAATTACGAGCAACTTCAATCTAATAAGTGTGTTTTCATTTATTTAAGGAAAAGTAATTTTAAAAGAAAAAAAAAAATCTTTTCTCGCACTGAAGTATTTTTCGGATTCATTTCTGATATATCAGAATTAATTGCTATTGACAAAGTAATTTATTGCATAGCTTTTCTCTTGACAAAGTAATTTAATGCATAGCTTTGCTCATTCAAAAAGTGAAAATCCTCTTACATACCTTTTGTCGATTTTGTAGTTCATTAAAACAAATTTTACCTTCTTAAACATATTCTCGGTTTTTTTATATGTAAGGAAACCATTTGCTTCTTGACAGAAAATTTCATTTAATATTTATTTTATTAAATATATTTTTGCAAATAGTGAATCAAACTAGAATTAATTAGTAGTGGATAAAAAATTGACAATTGGATTTATTAAAAAACAATCTTTATTTTTCTTTGTAAAAAGTATAAAAATAACGAACATTAAAATTATTAAAAGTAGTTCCATTATCGTTTGAAATATATTTTAAGTTTTTTTTTTATATGTTTAAGGGGAAAAAACGTCTTTCAATTTTAATGATTTTTCCTGATTCAATTATTCACTCTATGAATTTAAATATTTAACATTTGAAATCAGGAATTCATATAAAATAAATCTATTATCCAAACTTGTTTTTATCGAATTGTTAAAATTAAGAAAATGTATTTTTTTATGTTTTGCCGGCGTAGGATCTCCTTACGCTTGAGATTTTATAGTGATGAAGAGTAAGGATTCTTAGAATTTAACAAGATTTTTCAAATTCTATGAATAGTTCTTAACTAGACAATAGACCTGTAAATAATAATAAAAAAAGGCCATAATGCCATTTTAAATTCTTGTATAAAATATTTATTTTATACAAGAATAAAAAATGGTTAAAACATGAAAAACTATAAGGTTAAAAAATCAATAGTTATAGCTAAAACCCCTAAAAATTAAATAAAACCGTAAAAAGTAACACAAATTGAAACTTAAAGGCTATACTCATCAAAATTGTGTTACTTATTTCTTAAAAAACATATGATTTCATCAAAATTCTTCTAAATTGATTTCTAACAAGAATTAATCTACCTAAACCTCGCCTTCTGATTTAAAGAATAGGTTTGATTTAAACATACCATCAAAGAACGAAATCTTGTAGGTTGGTTGGTTGGTTGTTTTCGGATTATCTGGCGCCATCAGCAACACGAGGGCTATAATGCGCGAAACATTCGTCATTTGACAAGCCAATATACATTTACAAACACCCATGCCTAACACGGGACTCGAACCCGCAACCTCACGGTCTAGAAGCTGGAATCTTTTAGGATGGTCAACTTTTGGGAAACGTAGGAGAAGCTGCACTGAACTCACAGTGTGCTAAATTGATTACCTCATGTGCTTCTAAGGTATACTTTAAGGTATACATATACCTTAAAGTATACCTTAATATACCTAAGGTATATTTGCGCAGCATGACCCTAGTGAAGCTCTTGCGCAACAAAACCTCAACCAACAAACCAACCAACCTAAGGTATATTACATATATCTAAGGTATACTTTACGGTATACATATACCCCCACTGACCTTCATGCACGTATATATACGTCATTTGATCCCCAGTTTTTCCAGCAATACACAACATATTTAAATTTATAAATAAAATTTAAAATAAAATATTTTTAAATATTTTTATTAGAATGGTAGTTTATAACCTATCTAAAACAAAATAAATAAAAAAATATTAAAAAAAAGTTATGTATTTGAATTAGAAATTTAATTTTAAAATTATTGCATGGAAAACAACTGTAGAATTTCGCCCATTCCCATGAGTGTCAGTGGGTTGAAGTATACCTTAAGAATTGCGAAATAAGACTAAAATATGCGTTCTTGTTTTTTGTTTCAATATAATCCCAAATTTATTACCTTTAAGATGATACCATTTTCTTCTGCGATTGAAATTACTTTTTAAATTACAGTGTGTTTTGTGAACCTGTTTTGTATCACATTTATTGAGGACTAGAAATGGAAAACGACCCAAGTCCAAAAAAGAAACATTTCCAGAAGAGCCGAAAAATGAACGCATCTGGTACTTAAGGCAATGGTTAAGTACATACTTCAGATTGAATTTGAACTATTGCTACTAGAGTTCCCACTTTGGACGTTCTCCACTTTGTTTAGCTTGGTCTTTAGGACATTTTTCCGTAAAAAAAGATTTTCTATTTTTTTGGTACTTGGGTCGTTTTTTATTTTTAGTCCTCAATTAGTTTAGTTAACTCTAAACGCGTTTTCTGAAGAATGATATTTTGGTGTTATATGACTTTACGCCAATGGTCATAACTTCATTATAAATGATCCGATTTACAAAATTCTAATTACTTTTTGTAGACAATAGTTGAAATATTTTTTCATAAGAAAATCTAATATATATTGCTTTAAACATTTTTTTTTTATTTATATTTTAATCTTAATTTTTTGTTAAAAACTAGGTATTTTTTCAAACTTTTTATTTAAAAACTTATAATTAAATAAATATTGAAGCCAAATTCACAATTCCTTATGGAAACATGCATCAATATAATATCTTATTTGAAATAAAATTATACCTCTAAGTTAATTACAAGCTCATTTACGTCCGTTTGAATAACGTCTTAATTAGTCATTTTAATTGCAATTATCTAATTAAAAATTTAACGGAAAGAACAAGTTTATATCTTTAATTTTAATTCTGATATACTGTCAAAAAGTTTGAAATTCTAACATAAAAATTAAAGAAAATTATCTCAATTGTATATCGGAAGGTTACAAACTTTAACCTAACGCAATATGGATACTTGCATGCCATTTCCAAATTATTTAAAAACATTCGTCATTAGACAAGCCAACATACATTTACAAACAACCATGCCTAACACGGGACTCGAAACCGCAACCTCGCGGTCTAGAAGCTAGCACGCTAACCACTACACCATTTGGTCGGCCACTTCATAACTGAACTATCATCACACAAATAGGTTTAGGAGCTCCTTTTTAAAACTATCGGTTACAAGCTGAAAATTAAAACAACTTCTCCCATCATGTCTCCATGACACTTCCGTACACTTCAGGTTTTGAAAATTTCCTGCAAGTCTGCTGTGGAAGACGTCAGAATTTATTTTCATACTGCGTACAGAAACTTTTTTTTTTTTATATGGCACTTAGCAACATCTCCAAAATATTTTAATTTAAATACTTTCTGCCTTTTGTAAAAACATACATTTATTATAATTTTATTTTAAAAAATCAAATTAAACATATTTCAGTAGTTACTGAAGATATGAAGCAAAAGATTAGAAATTATGTTAGTTTATTTGTAACTTTGGCTTCCGTACGGAGACTTTTTTTTACTCACTGTATGTACGCGGAGTCAGGTGCTAGTTCACAAAGTCCTTCCTTTCCATTCCCAGCCGGCCGACCAACCGGCATAGTGGTTAGCGTGCTAGCCTCTAAACCCCGAGGTTGCGGTTTCGAGTCCCGTGTTAGGCATGGGTGTTTGTAAATGTATGTTGGCTTGTCTAATGATGAATGTTTCGGCGCATTACCCTTGTGTTGCTGAAGGCGCCAGATAATCTGAAAACACCCGACCAAATGGTATAGTGGTTTGCGTGCTAGCTTCTAGACCATGAGGTTGCTGGTTCGAGTCCCGTGTTGGCATGGGTGTTTGTAAATGTATGTTGGCTTGTCTAATGACGAATGTTTCGGCGCATTTAGCCCTCGTGTTGTTGACGGCGCCAGATAATCTGAAAACAACCAACCAACTAACTAATCTGAAAACAACCAACCAATCTACTCCCAGCCGGGAGTTCAACCAACCAATTAGGCTGTCTTGAAGAAATCTTTAACGGAAGGCCTTGACCCATCCTTGGCTGTCGCGCCAAATATGATGAAGATGACTTTAAGATCCCTGAAGAGTTTTCTCTCTAGTTTCTTATTTACTCACTTCACCACCCATTGAGCTAAAAACCTTGTACAGACTATTCCCGCTGTTCTTGACAGCTTACGCAGTGTGTGTTACATTAGGACCTCTTGTAGCACTTTCCCCTATATTAGTTTGTTATTTTCTCATAACTACCAACTCCCGGACATTTGAGACTCATTCCGAAGGCTTACTCCGAACATTGGTTGGTTGGTTGTATTCAGATTAACTGGCTCCGTCCGCAACACGAAACATTCGTCATTAGACAAGCCAACATACATTTACAAACACCCATGCCTAACACGGGTCTCGAACCCGCAACCTCACGGTCTAGAAGCCAGCAAGCTAACCACTATACCGTTTGGTCGGCCCTCCGAACATTGAGACATGCATATCAGCTTTAACGATATCACTTTTAGTCCCAGTTTGTTAAGAGGGTCCGGCACCTTCATAGGAGCCCATGTTAAATTCAACAACTTTGGGGGCATTTCATTTAATAACTGATTCTTCAGTAATTATGAAACTTTCACAGTATAATATTTGAATATTTTAACACGAGATTTTTGTTATTTTTTTAAAAATTAAAATAATTATGATTTTCTAAAAATATGTTTAAGAAAAATTATAAAATTTTAGACTAATTTTTTTTTTAAAGTATGCTACTTATCAATAATTCCTCGTGTTAAAGTACTTAAATACATTAGAGAAACATGTATAAAAAATTCCAAGCATTTATGTCATATAGATTTTAAGCTATGTGCTCCCAAACATGAAAAAATGGCATTTTGAGAAATTCGGCTTTGAAGTTAAAAAACATGCATTAAATACCTACATTTTGTTTACTTCAAAAAATTATTAAAAATACTTTGAAATAAGATACAATTACAAATGTGGCATCATTTTAGAGACAAAAATTTATATTTTAATAAACAGTAATAAACTTGAAATCAATAATCTGAAAAATTTTCATGTGCCGGACCCCCTTAACGATACGATGGTTCAAGAAAGAGTATTGAAATTTAAAATTCACACGACTTGAAGACTTTAAAACACATTGCCAAGTGGGGGGGGGGGGGGTAGCTGTTAGCGCTTTGGCCTCGCATGCCAAAGGTGCCAGGTTTAAATCCTGGGTTAGGCAGGGATGTTCGTTGTGGTTCGGTTGGTTGGTTGGTTGTTTTCAGATTATCTGGCGCCGTCAGCAACACGAGGGCTATAATGCTCCGAAACATTCGTCATTAGACAAGCCAACATACATTTACAAACACCCATGCCTAACACCGGACTCGAACCTGCAACCTCGCGGTCTAGAAGCTAGCACCCTAATATACCATTTGGTCGGCACGTTGTGGTTCGGAATCCACGTTAAGCTATATGTCCCGGCCTGATTAGTCATAATTGTACAAAAATATAGGTCATTGAACGTACAAACTAACCGACCAAATTTATAACACATAGGCCAACAAGAAATTTGTTCTTTTTAAATCCTTTATATTAACTTCGATTTTGTGTGTGCGTGTGTTTGTGTAGGTGTAGGTCGATGGCGGGCAAATCTGTGCAGAAACTAATTAACTCCCTTGCCGTTATCCAATCGGGCTTAAACTTGGCAGATAGATCGATGTAGATGATAATGCATTCTATCAAATTTTGACGACTATCACTGACGCTAAAAGGTTGCTTTTACCGAATACTAATACACCGACTTGCCATCTTCCAATCGCGCTGAAACAGAATTTAACCTATCATTGAAAAAACTCTTTGCTGTGACCAAAATTGTTTTTATAAATAAATAATACAATTGCTTTAAGGTATACATATACGTTGGGAATTGCAAAAATTGACCCAAACAGGCATTTTCGTTTTTTCATTCTAAAATGTTCTCCAATTCATTATCTTTAAAATTATACCAATAACTTTCTTATAGTTAAAATACTTTTTCAATTACATGCAATTTCGTAAAGGTCGACGTTTAAAACATATTGGAAAAAAGAAAATGTCGAAAACTTTGAACTCATTTTCTGGAGAACCATTGTTCATTGTTGAGTGAATGTACTCCAACGGTGATATCTTAAGAGTTAATTAACTGACTTTTAAAATTTGAACTGTATAATTTAGATAACATTTCAGAGCATGGGCTCTACCTGTTTACAAAAATTTTGGTAAAAAATAGATTTTTTTATGTATTTTAGAATATTTTTATTTGTGGAAATTTTTTAATTTTTCTAGTATTTTTCATGATAAATGTTAAAATTTTAAAAATATTTTAGTTATGCATTATATTTTGCTTGGGTCCATGTATCAATACCCTGTCTTTAATTTTCAGTAAGAAATTTGTTTCAAAATTAATTAGGTATTATTTTATCATCGTTGCAATTAAGCCTTAATTAGTGAATTAAAATTCAATTAATTAAATAAATATTTTATTTTTTTACTTTTTGTTACTGCAAATACATTACATTTTTTACTCTTGTAATTCTCATAAAAATTTGACACTCTGGTATAAGAAATAAAAAAAAAAAATTCCAACGTATATGTATACCTTAATCAGAATAAATAAAAGACATTTGGATGTTAGTGCATACATTCACATTACTTTTTTATTGAATTAATTTTGAAAAGTAATTTACCGCATATTTTGCTTATAAAGATGTTTTTAATATTTAAATTAGAAGCCAACACCAAGCAAACGCTAGCAACACAGCATTTTGTTAATGAATATAAAAATTGGCAATGCATATAAAGGATTTATATTAAAAACTTTTTCGTTGGTTGTATTATTTAATTCCTTTATATTAACTCGATTTTGTTTGAGTGTTTGTTTGTGGCGGAATAATCTGAAGAACTCTAATTAACTCACTTTCTGTTATTCTTGTCGACGAACAATGCAAGTTTTGGGGCTGTCGAAAGCATTATATCAAGTGTTTGGGGCTGTTCTTAAAAAGCCGCTTTTAAACACGCTTCTGATATCTTTCAGATGACTAATTAAGCTGAATTTTGAAATATACTCATTGTCGATGAGAATACATTCTATCAAATTTTGGGGTCTATCACTGAAAAAAAAAGGTTTTAGCTCGTATTTTAGAGACAAAAAAGGAATTTTTCCATCGTACGGAATCGATGTTTTTCTCGTAGTAATCAAACGCTATGAAAAGTCGATCTGAGCTCAAAGTCACTTATATAAGTTGCAATTGCACTTAAAAGTTTCAATACATATAAATGTTTTCTATAAAAAACTTTGTTTTCATTCATTCATTCATTCATTCATTCATTCATTCATTCATTCATTCATTCATTCATTCATTCATTCATTCATTCATTCATTCATTCATTCATTCATTCATTCATTCATTCATTCATTCATTCATTCATTCATTCATTCATTCATTCATTCATTCATTCATTCATTCATTCATTCATTCATTCATTCATTCATTCATTCATTCATTCATTCATTCATTCATTCATTCATTCATTCATTCATTCATTCATTCATTCATTTATTTATTTATTTATTTATTTATTTATTTATTTATTTATTTATTTATTTATTTATTTATTTATTTATTTATTTATTTATTTATTTATTTATTTATTTATTTATTCATTCATTCATTCATTCATTCATTCATTCATTCATTCATTCATTCATTCATTCATTCATTCATTCATTCATTCATTCATTCATTCATTCATTCATTCATTTATTTATTTATTTATTTATTTATTTATTTATTTATTTATTTATTTATTCATTCATTCATTTATTCATTCATTTATTCATTCATTCATTCATTCATTTATTCATTCATTTATTCATTCATTTATTCATTCATTTATTCATTCGTTTATTCATTCATTTATTCATTCATTCATTCATTCATTTATTTATTTACTCTGTCAAACAGAAAGACCAATTCCAATTACATGACAGGACAAGAATACTTTTTATTAACCCATAAAATCGGTATGGGTTAATTTTTCATCTGTAAAATCGGTATAATTCTTCTTACCTATTCGAAAGACATATTTTAGTATTTATAATAAACAAGAACAGAATAAGGATATTTGAACCAAATATAAATTTAATAGGAATTATTCATTCGTGAAAAATTATGCAGGTTTCCATATCCATTATTCAATTTTGAATTTGCCTCTACATGAACTTTAAGTTTATTGGATTCGAATACTTCTATATCTGTAAAATAAATATTATTTCATCCGTGTAAATTCTTCAAATACCGCCGGACGAATTTTCATGTTCAATTTGAATCCAATTTCATCCCTTTTAAGTGAATATTAGTCTTTAGCCAGACACACATAAGACGACTGACGAATCACAATTCAGAAAAGTTTTTTTTCTCTTAAAAACAACTTTTAACACGACTCTTTTGAATATTGAATTTTAAATCAACATAGATTTTGCAAAAGACGGGGAACAGAGAAAATGTCTGCCTGTTTGATGTGTTGGTGTTAAACCCTTAGATATCTGTTTATAACAATAAAGATTACATTCATTAGTGTAGAATTTTGTTTAATGAGTTTAATGAGTTTTAATGCATTTAAAGAGAGTTGATACCGTCTCTACCAGTAATGTTAATTTGGCATATTTCATGTTTCTTTTTCACAGAAAGTTTTTGACATAGAAGCCTTATTATCTTTTCAGTGCATTTACCAGACACTTGTTAATCTATTGAAGTTAACATTTGAATGCGATTCCTTTACTTTTTTAAAAAGGAATTTTCGTGAAAGCCACTCAAATTTTTTAAGAATCACATTTTTTTTTTTTTTGCCGAATAAAGCCAAAACAAAAAATATTTTTAAAATAACAACAAAATTTTACTTCAGTAAATACAGATAAATTTCAGGATGATAGTTTGCGCAGTTTCTGAGAAAAATATACATGAATAATGAAAAATGTAGTTTTGAGAAAAACGCATTTTAAAGAAAACTTTACTTACACTAATAGTTACCAATTTAATCTTCAAAATTTTTCTTAAAAATACTTCTAATTGAGGTATTATTACATATATGAGGTATCCTTTTAAAGCAGAGCCGACCAAACGGTATAGTGGTTAGCGTGCTAGCTTCTAGACCGCGAGGTTGCGGGTTCGAGTCCCGTGTTAGGCATGGGTGTTTGTATATGTATGTTGCCTTGTCTAATGACGAATGTTTCGGCGCATTATAGCCCTCGTGTTGCTGACGGCGCCAGATAATCTGAATACAACCAACCTTTTAAAGCGGAGAATTTAAATTTTGATAAACAATAGTAAATTCAAAATGGATTATTTATAAATTTTTGGGCACCCAACTCCCAAAATGAGTAATTCCAATTACTTCAAAACTTCAAACAATCTTCCGTTACTGGGAGTCTCTTTAGGTAACCTTCAAATAGTGATCTTTATTAATTAAACTGCATCACTGCCCAAACCACGAATGATCAATAGAAAATATATTCCTATTCACATTATTATGATAAAATAAGAATTAAAAGACACTTTAAAATAGAAATGATAATACAAGATAAATATTTCCACGAATTTTTGACTGCTTGAAGTAGGCGTCAAACTCATTTAAGAATAGTTTTTTTCTCCAAGTAACTAACACAAAGAAAAAATCTTCTGAAAATTTATGAACTGAAAAAAAGATTTATAGATTTCTTTAGATATATTCTTTCGGTCTGGTAACTTGTTTTGGAAAAATCAACTTTTTTTCCTACTTATTTCGAAAGCGAAATACATTGAGAATACATTTTAAAATTTTAGACCGAAATTCTAAATATTAATGAAGTTATAATGAATATTTGACAGCGTCTCGTTGTTGCTGAGATTGGTTCTTGAAATGACGTTTTTCTCGAAACAACGCTTTTTCGGTCGGCTTGTGAAAAAAAATTCTATCTGACCGATTTCTCCGAAATTTTTGCACGTTATTCTATACATCAGTAGTTCTCTTTGGGACTAGGATCTTTTTTTTTTACATTCCTAACTTTCCATTTTACAGTCCGATTTGAGCCTGAAAAAAAATCACTTTTATATTTCGAAGTCCACCATTTTGTTATTTTCTGATAAAATTTAATAAACCTCGTAACAACCAAGAACAACAATTCTATAGATTAATAATCAGTTTTTTTTTTTTTCCTTTTTTTTTTTTTTTTACATATATATATGGTTATGAATTTTTCCACTGAGGCAATGATGGCACAGTTTTTACAGTATAAAAATATTTATTCTCTCTTCAGAAAACTCACAAAATTTATTCACAGGCAACAGCGTAATCGCTCACAAGCTTCAGCAAAAACAACTTCTAATACAGCGATTATACAAGCTCACTCCAATAGGTAAACAAAGCGATAAGCTTTCATCGAAGTCCGAAGTCAATCTGAAAACTTTCCCGATCACCGTTCTTTTTTATAGCAGGCACGTGAGGACATTCCCGAAATTTCCAGCCAATTCATCGAAAAAGAAACGTCTCGAAATTTCTCGATTGCTTTAGGTGTTGCCACCTTTTTCTAACCTGTATAATCACTGTTAATAAATTAAAATAAGATAAAAATAAATTACAATAGAATTTTTAAATAATACGTCACTATTTACACTATATACAGACAATTTGTGCGACAATATATATTTTTTTATTATTTCAAATGTCTTAAAGAGCAGAAATCACCGGGGCCAGCCACGTACCTTTTTTTTTAGGGGTCTACTTTGATCATTAATAAGAATAATAAAATGTTGTGAAATGAGGAACTTGCACAAGTGAGGAAAATGAATATTTTTTGTATTTTCTAGTGTTATCCAACGAATATATTTGAGCAGTGCAATTATTTCTTATCTTTATGCTTTCAATTGATCAAAAATCGAGTTTGAAATTAGCCGAAATCAAAGCAAAAGTCACGTGACCAAAAACGCATGAAAAAACCGTGACGTGGTTACGCAGAGATAAAGTCGCAAAATGAAGGAGAAACCATACTTATTCCTCGTCTAAAACAGGTTTTAGACTGGTTCATTATCTGCGCGTTGACGTTTCACACAAAAGTGGCTTTTTCCCGCCAAATCGCAAAGTGGAAAACTAAATATTTTTTTAACTCTCTATCCGAGCTCAAATTTTTGAAAGAATGGTATTGTTTTTCATGATTTTTTCTCTACTTTTATTTGAAATTAAAACCAAAAAAACGTAAAAGTTCCTCATTAAGTTAAAAATATTTTTTTTTTTTTGTATCCATTAAATTTTAAAAATAACATACTAAAAAAACAAAATCATTGAATTTTATTTTTCCTTCAAAAAATTCACAATAAAGACGTAAAAAAACGTGTAAGTTACTAGACTACTACATTAAAGTTATTAGACTACTACATTAAAGTTATTAGACTACTACATTAAAGTTATTAGACTACTACATTAAAGTTATTAGACTACTACATTAAAGTTATTAGACTACTACATTAAAGTTATTAGACTACTACATTAAAGTTATTAGACTACTACATTAAAGTTATTAGACTACTACATTAAAGTTATTAGACTACTACATTAAAGTTATTAGACTACCAACCACCTATTCAAGAAAAATGTAATAACTAAACTTCTAACCCTCTGCTACTTAATTACAACAACATTATTTTTAAACTATTTCACTATCAGATTTAAAGAAAAATTACGTTCACCTTTAAAATCTATCGAAAGGAAATCCTAACACATTAATAAAAAAAAAATTCCCTGTAAGATCTATTGAAAGGAAATCCTAATACATTGATAAAATTCTATTGCTTTAATGAAACCAAAATAATGTGTACTAGTGGACCAGTACACAGCCTGTACGTTTAAGATTACTTAGGGGAATTACTTTTTTGGAAATTCATCAAGGTTAAATATAGTATTATATTGCTGAGAGATATAATGAAACTTAATTTGAAAAGCATAACTCGGCATGGCACGCTTCATTAAGCTGCTTAATCTGATATTTAATCTTATCTCGCAAATCCATCAGAAAGCATCAAAAGGAACTTTTCAACATTTAAAATCAGTATATCAACAAACTAGGGTTGTGGAACACACAACGTTCAATTAGACAATAATATTGGTCATTGAATTATAAATTATGGTGTTATTAACTGGTTTCATATTTCCCTCATTTGGATAATAATGGCAAGCTTGGCAGTATTTTTGGCAATAATTTTAAATGGGCAAAAAAAAACCCGCCAAAATGACAAAATTGGATACGTTATTCGATAAGCATAACATTGTCCTTTCATTTGCGTGAAGCAGAAAAAAAATCATTCATTAATGAGCGATGCTCAAGAGTAGAGAGCTCTGGATTAAAAGCACTCGTTTTTAAAAATTTTACGCTTTTATTGCATTTCAAATGGGATTTCGAAGTTGGGGAAGATTAGAACACCTTAAGAGGCATTAGCACAGATATTTTAATCAAAACAGTTTGTGCTGTTTTTCAGCAATTGCTAAAAAACATGACTTTTTCATGATTTTAGCCTTATTCACTTACGCGATTTTGACGAAAACCTTAATGGCAGGTCCCATGGCCACCACCAACCCGCACACCAATTTTGAAAATCGTAGGTCAATTTATTCGGGAGTTATGCTGAACACATACACACACACAGACATTGAAATCAGGATGTTCCAAAAAGTGGAGAAATCCAAAGGGAAAAAAAAAGAATTTTTTTTTTTTTTTTTTTTTTTTTTACCGAATGCTATACATTCATAACTCTATGTAAACATATTGGTAATTGAAAGGAAAAAAGTTATCTTCGATTTCCTAACACACTAAAACATTAATATAATACTAAGTTATTTAACACAGATTATTATAGAAAGTTATTTAACGCCCATTACAAAAAAAAAAAAAAAAAAAAAATAGTAAGTCACTTAACACGAATTACAATAGTAAGTTATTTAGCACGTGCAAAAAAAAAAAAAAAAAAAAAAAAAAAAACTGTAAATAAACTACTCATCAGAAGATGAGGTCTTAACCTTTAAATTGGTATACAATTTATAAATTTTGGTTTTGTATAAGAGAAAAAAAAAAGATCGGCACGTCATATCAAAATAACTTCCAGAAATGAATCATAAAATGTAAAAAGGGAACATGCTAATAGGTTTTCAGTTATACAAATACAAAAATGACGACGAACTGTATGCACAAGGCTCATATAAGTTGGTGCATTTTTACTTGTGGTGGTCTCGTGCACAAATAACAGATATAACACCTAGACACCAGATATCTCTTTTGCCTAGTGGTTAGCGCGCCTGTCTTTTGATCTAGGAGTCCCGGGTTCGACTCCTCGTTAGCACACACCGCTACAGTGGTGACCCAAATATTCGAACACATCAGAGGCGGCATCTACTGCACGGACCTCCACACTACCATCTCACCATCTCTGGCTACTCATTGCCATACAGCAAGCAACCTCTGGCGACTCACTGCCGCACACAAGCAACTCAATCGTTCGCCCCCTCGTGACTCACTGTGAAGGGGCTATGTGGTGGTCTTGTGTACAAATAACAGATACACCTAGACATCAGTGATCTCTTTTGTATAGTGGTTAGCGCACTTGTCTTCTGATCTAGGAGTTCCGAGTTTGACTCCCCGTTATTTCACACCGCTATACACTTTTCTGAACAATCCTCAACTGTAGATCCAGCTATCTTTTAAAAATGTTGACACCGGTACAATGAGATCCGGCAGACTGTTCCACTTATCAATCACTCTATTGTAAGAGTAATGTTTCCGATTCTCTAAGTAAAAATTTAACTAGCCCCATCTTCATATTTCGCTATTCAAATTACAAAAAGCATGATAAGGTTAAACTCGTTTCCTTTTATCTCACATTTCGGCCGACCAAACGGTATAGTGGTTAGCGTGCTAGCTTCTGGACTGCGAGGTTGCGGGTTCGAGTCCCGCGTTAGGCATGGGTGTTTGTAAATGTATGTTGGCTTGTCTAATGACGAATGTTTCGGTGCATTATAGCCCTCGTGTTGCTGACGGCGCCAGATAATCTGAAAACAACCAACCAATCTCACATTTCGCTATTCAAATTACAAAAAACATGATAAGGTTAAACTCGTTTCCTTTTATCTCCCATTTCGCTATTCAAATTACAAAAAACATGATACGGTTAAACTCGTTTCCATTTATTTTTACACAACACCAGCTGTCGCTTGAAGTGAAAGCATTTAAAAATCAACAAAAAAAATAATTGGTTTATGGCCGATGTACAGTTTACCCTGGGATTTAAATCCAAGCACATTACAAAGTTGTATTTTTTAAAAAAAAAATTTATTTCAGTTTTATAAAATATCCAAACATCAATACAACTGAACAACATCCGCATACATCTCTTTTTATATATGTAGGTGGAGTAGGCGCATGCCCATTCAATGCCTTTCCTGCGCATGCCCAAACATTAAGTGGGGACGGACACCGGACCACACTTTTGACCAATTGAAAACAATACCCTTGGACTTAAGGCACAGAGTAATAATATTAAACAAAGGGTATGAGTTCTATAAAGTCAAATTTTGATTAGGCAGAAAATTAAAAAAAATTCTTTCCCCATGTTCTTAAGAAATCGCGCCTATTAAGGCTTCATTATTCATTTATTATTCATTATTATTTATTATTATTTATTTCAGTTTTATAAAACATCGATACATCAATACAACTGAAAAACATCGGCATACATCTTTTTTTATACAAGTAAGTGGAGTAGGGTCTTGCTCATACAATGCCTTTCCTGCGCATGCCGAAACATTAAGTGGGGACGGACACCAGACCACACTTTTGACCAATTGAAAACAATACCCTAGGACTTAAGGCTCAGAGTAATAATATTAAACAAAGATTATGAGTTCTATAAGATAAAATTTTGATTAGGCAGAAAATTAAAAAAAATTCTTTCCCCATGTTCTTAAGAAATTGCGCCTATTAAGGCTTCATTATTCATTTATTATTCATTATTATTTATTATTTATTATTGTTTATTTCAGTTTTATAAAACATCGATACATCAATACAACTGAAAAACATCGGCATTCATCTTTTTTTATACAAGTAAGTGGAGTAGGGGCTTGCCCATACAATGCCTTTCCTGCTCGTGCCCAAACATTAAGTGGGAACGGACACCAGACCACACTTTTGACCAATTGAAAACAATACCCTTGGACTTAAGGCACAGAGTAATAATATTAAACAAAGGGTATGAGTTCTATAAAGTCAAATTTTGATTAGGCAGAAAATTAAAAAAAATTCTTTCCCCATGTTCTTAAGAAATCGCGCCTATTAAGGCTTCATTATTCATTTATTATTCATTATTATTTATTATTATTTATTTCAGTTTTATAAAACATCGATACATCAATACAATTGAAAAACATCGGCATACATCTTTTTTTATACAAGTAAGTGGAGTAGGGTCTTGCTCATACAATGCCTTTCCTGCGCATGCCGAAACATTAAGTGGGGACGGACACCAGACCACACTTTTGACCAATTGAAAACAATACCCTAGGATTTAAGGCTCAGAGTAATAATATTAAACAAAGATTATGAGTTCTAAAAAGTCAAATTTTGATTAGGCAGAAAATTAAAAAAAGTTCTTTCCCCATGTTCTTAAGAAATCGCGCCTATTAAAGCTTCATTATTCACAGCGCAAAATCTTTTTGTAGGAGAATTTTTTGCTTAGTTTCTTATTAAAAATATTTGAACAAAATGTTGGAGTTAGCTTTTAATTTTTGTAGGAAAACTTGTCTTTGAATCTGGACCAGACCAATTGTTCTCATTTCTACCTTTTAAGTTCAACAATTGAAATCTGCCAAACATTTCTTTTCACACGTTGAAACTTCTCACATCAAATGAAAGTTTTGTTTCTCCCGCTTCCCGGAAGAAAAGACAATCGATTCAGTGGTAGGAAATAAATCGATATGCAAGTTTCTCTGAAGCCTGTTAATCGACATATGCACGAGATGCGTGGCAAGCACGTGCTTTCATTAACAGTCTATTCAAGATTTAAAAAAACGTAATCTTTCCTGTCAGTCTGTATTTCTCTACAAATGGTTCCTTGTAACACATTTTAAAATGCCTTTGCGTATTTTACTTTTTGTAATGAGAATTTCTTAATTACTAAAAATGCTTTAAAATTCAGATGATTCATCGGTTTCGAAAACATGTTTAACCACAACCCTGATTATTTTACATAAATTGAAAATGGAGTACATATTTTTTTATGCTCATATATAAAGATGCGATTTTTTTACTTTCAATTACCCATATGTATACGCCGACCAAACGGTATAGTGGTTAGCGTGCTAGATTCTAGACGTGCGGTTGCGGGTTCCGAGTCCCGTGTTAGGCATGGGTTTTTGTAAATGTTTGTTGGCTTGTCTAATGACGAATTTTTCGGCGCATTATAGCCTTCGTGTTGCTGACGGTGCCAGATAATCTGAAACAACCATATATATACATAGGGTAATGAAAGTATAGCATTTTTTTTTATATATATATTTTTGTATTTTTCCACGTTTTGGAACATCCTGATTTCAAAAAAGTGATCTAGAAAAAATGTGTGTGTGTGTATGTGTGGCTGTGGTCAGCATAACTCCCGAACAAATTGACCTACGATGTTCAAATTTGGTGTGCAGGTTGGTGGTAGCCATGGGACCTACCGTTAAGGTTTTCGTCAAAATCACGCATGCGCGTAAGGTAGCTGCCATTGAAAAAATCATGTTTTTCAATAATTGCTAAAAAACGGCTCTAACGATTTTGCTAAAAATCGCTGTGGTAATGCCTCTTAAGCATTCCACATTAATGCATCCCTACCTCCGAAATTCCCGTAAAAATGCTTTAACGGCGTAAAAAGTTGAAAAACGAATGTCTTCAACATAGAGTCTTATTTTCTTGAGCATACCTCATTATTGATCGTTTTTTCTTATCTAGTCAGTTTTACTTATAATAAAGAATAATAAAAGAATTATCGTGAAGTATATCGCCAAATTTACCATTTTGGCAGAGTTTTTTTTTTTTTTTTTTTTTTTTTTTTTTTTAAAGACCCATACTAGAATTATCGCAAAAAATATCGCCAAACTGACAATTTTTTCTTAATGAATGATGAAAATATATTAATGGTAAATGACACAATTCCCCGTCAGTATTATAGTGTAATTGAAAGTTGTGCGATGTTCCACACCCTAGTTTGCTTGTGTTATCTATTTCGATAAAGAAAGTGTAGTTGTCACTTCAAAAACCCGAAACTTCCCTTCGCCAAAGGCGATCGCATTTGTCTAATTGTTATTATTTCGGCCTTGCATGCTGGATGCCTCGGGTTCGATTCCCGTCTGGTCCTCACATTCTCCACAGATGGATCCGAAAACAATATTTGCTTCGCTTTTTAATGGTTTCATTCTACATTTTTTTTTTCTATATATGCCTGAAAGTACAATTTTTCAAATCGCTCAGAGGGTTTAATAGTGAATTGCAGACAAACAAACTTATTTGTATGTGTATATTGCCACTAAAGTGTAGAAAATTTGTACTTAGGGTAAACAAGTATTCTATCTAGAATGAAAAGATAAAATAAAAGGGTTCGTATTGAAATTTTCAAAGTTATAGTTAAATTTACTTAGTATGCAGCATCCAATTAAAAAAGTCATAAAAAATTGCAAATAAAACTTTTGTAGCAAATCACAATATACTACAACTTTTAAAACCAAAGATATAGCCATCTTACGGATTTTTTGGTGTACAATTCTACTGCTGTCCTTGTTCTGAAGTTTACGAGGTATTTTTTCAAATGATTGGGTTCACCAATACTTTTAATAAAAAAAATTTGACGTTTCTGTAAAAAGAGTTCAGTAATATTACCCATAAAAACAAAGTTTTTAATATAAATCCTTTATATGCATCACCAATTTTTATATGCATTATCAAAGCGCCGTTTCTGTTGCCAGCGTGTGCTTGGTGTTTGAATCTAATTTTAAATATTAAAGTCATCTCTATCAGCAAAATATCCGATAAACTACTTTTCATAATTTATTCCTTAAAAATTAATGGAAATTTATGCACTCACATCCAAATATCTTTTATTTATTCTGATTAAAATAATTTTATTATTTATTTATTAAAATAATTTTGGCAGCAGCAAAGAATTTCTTCAATGATCGGTTAAATTCTATTTCACCACGAAAGGATGAAGGCAAGTTGGTTTATTAGTATTCCCTAAAAGAGACCTTTTAGATACAGTGACAGCCGCCAAAATTTGATAGAATGCATTGTCATTGACATCGAAACTATCTGTCAAGTTTCAGACTGATTGGATGACGGAAAGGAGGTTAATAAGGCCTCCGCATATTTTGCCGCCATCAACAAACATAAAAATTGAAGTTAATATAAAGGATTTAAAAAGTAGTAGAAGTATTTAAGTTAATAAAAATACAGCCACCATATATAGATCTCTGACGCATGTTTCCTTTATATGCAATCGATAATTGCGGTTGAAAAACTTTTTATGTAGAATATAGTATTGGGAAACCAATTAAATTAAAATGAGTAACATAAAAAGAATTCCGTTTTATACCGAATTTTTGCAATACAAAAAAAATCTATGAACTCCTGATGCAAAACTTCTCTCTTCAGGAAACGTATTCAAAGCAAAAGCATTCCCAGAACGAGGTACAAGTAAACTAATAAAGTCTTTCAAATCATTAAAAATGTTTATTGAATCCTTTGCAGAACTAGAATATAAATATTTATCTTAAAATATACATGAAAGAGAATACGCAAAATGGAATAGAACTGCTAAAATTAAAAAGGTGAGAAATAAAGTTTCTCCACTTCAAACCGGGGGATTTCGCACTATCTATACAGCACTCCACATATCCTCCAAATCATTTAATAGAAGCTTTAAGTGGTATTTAATAGCAAAATATTACCGTCTCTTTAATCTCTCCGTATGTAGAAGTATTTCTCTCTCTATCCTCGAATATCATTTATTTGTTTATTGCAATATTTTCAGATGATGTATTTTATATAAATCAGACCAAAATAAATATAGGATTCTGTAAGGATAATAGAAAGAAAATGCATTTCTATTGAAAAGAGAAAAAAAAACACACATTTCCCCCAAAGCATTTATTGTATGTATCAAAATTTATTGTACGCACTCATTTTAATTTAATTATACGTATTACAGCAAACGTTATATTTAAGTTATTATTTAATGCATTCAAGTTTTCATTTATTTAGAAGCAATGTAATTAATTAATTTTTAAAATATAATGAAAACTTTTAATTTTTTTTTAATTTCATTCAATTTGATAAATTGTAATGGAATAAATTAGCTCTAAATAGGTGTGTTGAAATAGTTAAAACATGAATTATTACATTTAAATATTTCAGGAAACATACAATAAATGTTTTGGTAAATAAATAAATGAATTGGTGAGGAGAATTGCATAATACCTACAAGCGTAACAAAGCTATTAACCCATTAACACTGGTTGGTAAGAAAATTTGCCAAATGACATTTTAGTTTTTTTCTTTGCTAATAAATTGTGATTGCCGTTCCACTTAATGTTTTTTAAAAATCATAAAAATAATTTTCCTAAGAGTATAAAAAATCAAAATTTACTTTAAACGATTTAAATAAACAAGATACAAGTTAAAAACATTGAATGTTTATTCCTTCCAAAGTCGCTTTTAATGGGTTAAAGTGATTCTGGTACCAAAATTGATGTGGATGTTGAGGGTTCAATAATTTTAATACATTTTCACTTATTTTAATTTTCTTCACATTACTTTTCAGTAAATTGGATTAAACTCAACACTGCATGGAAAAGTTTATATCAATAGGTAAATTAATAGCTGAGCTATACTATATAGCATATGATAATATATAATGAGCATATACCAATCCAAGGAAAAGTTTATATCATAGGCAAATTCATACTCAATAGCTTATAATAATGTATAATGAGCATACACTCAACAATCCAAGGAAAGTTTATATCATAGGCAAATTCATAGCTGAGCTATACTCAATAGCATATGATAATATATAATGAGCATATACTACAACAACAATCCAAGAAAAAGTTTATATCATAGGCAAATTCACACTCAATAGCATGTAATAATATAAAATGAGCCTATACTCAACAATTCGAGGAAAAGTTCATATCATAGGCAAATTCATAGCCGAGCTATATTCAATAGCATATGATAATATATAATGAGCATATACTCAACAATACAAGGAAAAGTTTGTATAATAGGCAAATTCATAGCTGACAATCACTACGGATACGTTACCTGACTATGCAATTATGGAAAATGTAATTCTGCAACAAAAGGATCTACAACAAGTCTATTAAAAAGTTGCATCACAAATGAAGAGCGTGTAAAATCAGATTTAAGATAACAGTGACCTTTCCAAAGCAGATAATTTTTCTATTAAAAAAATAACATTTATTTTGTCAAATAACTTGTAAATTACGTTGTCTGACAATCTAATTCTCAAAAACGTAATTTTGCGACAAAGTGATGTGTGGCAAGTCAATTAGAAAGTTGTAATGCATTCTCGAATTACTGAAATCGATCTTTAGATCTGTACTAGTAGCCATACATCAGTTATTAATCGATAAGAGGGCGAGGTAGGTTGGAAATAGTTTTGCTTTTGACATCGATTCATTTGTGCATGCTATCTTTCATGGTCTTTATTTACTTACGGTCTCGAATTATTGACAAACGATATGCAGCAATATAATGTTGTTGCACATGTCATTATAGATGTGTGGCTTTGAGAAAGAAGGCATCTAATTTACATTTTCCCTGAGTGAAATAGCCAACATTCACGCAAATGCACTTCTTACCATAACTGATATCATTATAGGACATGAGTATTTAGAAATTAGTACAATGTACTCATGAGTACTATGTACAGGTGGCTATCAAAATAATGGAAATGTCAGTGAATAAAAGTGATATTTATGAAAGCGCTTCAAAAGCATTAAAAGGGAAGTCGGTACCCTCTATACCGGTGATGTTAATTTGGCATATTTCATGTACCTTTTTCTCAGAAAGTATTTGACATAGAAGCTTAATTTTTTTCAGTGCATTTAGCAGACGCTTGTTATTCTACTGAAGTTGGTTTTTGATTGTGATACATTTACTTTTTTTTTTTAAATAATTTTATCAACAATGTTTAAAATAAATTAGAATTTTCACTAAGTTCGTTTTAATAATAATAATTTTTTTATTCTTAGAGTTTTTTTTTTTTTTTTTTTTTTTGTTAATTATAAAATATTTTTTAATTTTTACTTTATTCTGTTCAATAATGTTTTTTTTAATTAAAATACCCACTTACTTTGATATTTGGTCTTGAATTCAATGGTATGCATGGAAATTTGAATTTGGGAGACATTTGTCCCCCACGCAACTAACCGCGAGACAAATTGTCGGGCGAATAACCAAGGGGTAGTGAGATATTTTCGAACTGTGAAAAGTGAATACATTTTACCACTTTGATTGATGCTTGAAATTGAATAATATTTTATATTTCATTTCTAAGTAAGACAATTACTTGATTTTTGATAATGCCCTCACTCAACGAAGTTACTTAACTTAAAATGAATTGGAGAACTGCTTTCATTTTGAAGCTAAGCCTTTTTTCCTTTGATTATTCTCAAATCCTAGGGAGTTTATTAACGAAAATATTGTACGTTTGACATCGTATACGTTTTTAAATTTATGTAACTTAAACTGTTTTTGGTTAACCACAAAAGAACTATCCAAGCTTTGAGGAACCTTTGCGTACATTAACCTTTGGTTAGGCACGCGACCTTTTGTCTCGCAGCTACTCGAGTGGAAGACAAATGTCCCCCAAATTAAATTTTTGTGCATACCATTAAATTCGCGACCAAATAACAAAGTGGGTATTTTAATTAAAAACACAACGTTATTGAACAGAATAAAGTAAAAATGAAAAAAATATTTTTAAAACAACCTGAAAAAAAAAGTAAGAATGCTTTTTTCATGGTCTGCAATCTATTGAGAAATTGATTGTGGGGGACATTTGTCAAACGCGTGATTAACCAAGGGTTAAGAAGTCTTTAATTTCAAAGTATATAAACAATTTCTGATTACTCCTACTACCACAAAATTACACTGAGAATTTCCTTTTGTCTTTGTTGAATTTCTTTGCAAAAATCGAACTCTTAAACACCTAAACAAACACTATACTGAATAATAAATCTCAGTGCACTTCACACTTTAAAACGTGAGTCATATTAAATGCAGTAAAGTCTAAAAATGAACAAGAATCATTCTCTCATCAATCGAACTCTTAAACACCTAAACAAACACTATACTGAATAATAAATCTCAGTGCACTTCACACTTTAAAACGTGAGTCATATTAAATGCAGTAAAGTCTAAAAATGAACAAGAATCATTCTCTCATCAATCGAACTCTTAAACACCTAAACAAACACTATACTGAATAATAAATCTCAGTGCACTTCACACTTTAAAACATGAGTCATATTAAATGCAGTAAAGTCTAAAAATGAACAAGAATGGCCTATCTTGTTTTCGGCCACGTTATTAACTTCTTTCGACAAAATACAAATACAAATAATTTGTTTGTTTTCTCACAAGGCAAATCCCTCGGAGGAAAACAAACAAAACAAAAAAATGAATCCACTAAACCTTTTTTTATACAGTTTTGTTTTATTATATTTAAAACTTAAATTGTCAACTTATAAAGTAACCTGCGAATTATTTAGGTATCATAATAAAACTTTTTGTATTTATTTCTATAATATAGGGAAAATAAACATGAACACACTTCTGTATTATTTTTTTAACCTATGAAAATGAAGTTTATTTGGGAAAATTATTTTTCAGCAGAACAGAATAAAAATTTGGATGAAATAAAGCTTAGTGAAAATTAAAACGTAATTTAAAATAATTTTAATGTAGCATATATGTGGGTCATATAGCACATAATAACTGACTAAAATGTAAAAATATTGTTACATTTTCAATTTTGATATAGTGCAAGAATTTTAGTTATTGAGTTAGTTACTAATGAGACTCCTACAGTCTCTATCTCTCTTCGTCATCGTCAGAGAAGAGATATGATACAGTGGTCATACAGCATTAATTTGGAAAATGTAGTGGAAGGTATCCTAATATGAGAAACACACTCTCTCTCTTTAGTTAGAGAAGAGATGTAATACCACGGTTATACAACATTAATCTCGAAAGTGTAGTGGAAGGTATCCTAATATGAGAAATAATCTATCTCTCTCGTTAGAGAAGAGATGTAATACCGCGGTCATTCAACATTAATCTCGAAAATGTAGTGGAAGGTATCCTAATATGAGAAACTCTCTCTCTCTCGTTAGAGAAGAGATGTAATACCACGGTTATACAACATTAATCTCGAAAGTGTAGTGGAAGTTATCCTAATATGAGAAATAATCTCTCTCTCTCGTTAGAGAAGAGATGTAATACCGCGATCATAATTGGGGTGGGGGGGGGGGGGTGATTTTTAAAAGTATAAAGATTGAGAAAATGCAAAAAAAAAGTAGATTTTTTTTTTAATTTATAAGGTGTTCAATTATCTTTAAGCCTATATAATCTCCGCCATGTAAAACAGGTCCCTTTTTTTTTTTTTTTTTCGTTTTTCTCTTTATTTTCTATATAGCAGTTCAAATTAATAACATTTTAAACAATAAAAATAATGAAAAAAGTGAGATAAAAAAATATAAGACAGTTTTTCAATAGTTAGTATACAAAATCCTGATAACAAATGCATAATAAGAACTATTTTATACTTTTCCTAGACTGAAAAATAGCTTAGTAAATTTTGTGGTCATATCATTTAAGTGTTTGGTAATAATCATTTAAATTGCTTGGTAATGATACTTAAAATCACAGAAAAAACTGTCCCAGCATGTATTTGAAATAAATTCGGTACAATTTGAAGAAAGCTCCATACTGAATTTTGTACTTTCCTTAAGTTATTTACCTGTACCTTGAAACAAGAACTTTAAATGACAAAATAATATAGGAAGAAAATAAATATCAACATTGCCCAGTTTACTTTTGATATACATTTTTTACTTTCATAAAGTTGTTTACCTGTAATTTGAAACAAGAACAACCAATGGTAAAAAAAGGTAGGGGAATTTTTCACGTTGAAATATTCCCACGATTTTAAATAAATTGTGTTCTCTCCTAAAGTTATATACCTGTACTTTTAAACAAGACCAATCAATGGCAAAATGAGTCAGGGAAATCTACTATTTTAATGGTCTTAATAAAAGAGCAACGAAAAAACAATATAAATATAAATATATATATATATATATATATATATATATATATATATATATATATATATATATATATATATATATATATATATATATATATATATATATATATATATATATATATATATATATATATATATATATATATATATATATATATATATATATATATAAGTTTGTTACCTGTTTTAAGTCTTAAAAATTAATATTCATAAATGAAAATAATGATCCTTTTTTCCCTATTCCTAACCGGTTTCCCATAACCTAATTACTTTCAATTACTACCCATTATTTACTTAGGGCAATAAAATCATGGCATTTGGATTAAAAAAAAATAAAAAAATGCTCTTTTTTTTGCTTTTTTTTTGCGTTTCTTTACGTTTTGGAACGTCCTGATTCCAAAAAAATTCTCTGGAAAATATGTCTGTCTGTGTCTTCATGATCAGCATAACTCCCGAATAAATTGACCAACGATATTCAAATTTTGTGTGCGGGTTAGTGGTGGCCATTGGACGTACCATTAAGGTTTTCGTCAAAATAGCGCATGTGCATAGGGATGAAATCATGAAAAAAATCATGTTTTTCAACAATTGTTAATTAAGGCTCTGACGATTTTGATTAAAATCCAGGTACTAATGCCTCTTAAGATGTTCTAATCGTCCCCTTCATCCGATAAAAGCGTAAAAAGTTAAAAAAACGAGTGCCTTTAACACAGAGCTTTCTGCACTTGAGCATCGCCCACCACCGATTGGTTTTTTATGTTTCACTTACAAGAAAGAACAATGTAATGTCTATCGAATAACATCGCCATTTTGGCAGGGTATTTTTGCCCATGTAAAAATTATTGCCAAACTGGCCATTTTTATTTAAATGAGTGAAAATATGAAAACTGTAAATATAGCAACACATCAAATTTTAATGCAATGATCAATATTATAGTGTCATTGAAAGTTGTGTGATGTTCCACACCCTTAGTTTTTTTAAAATTTTTTGTTCATTTATTAATATACCGATGTACTAGTTGCTGTGATGTAAAGTTGTGTGATGTTCCACACCCTTAGTTTTTTTTTTTTTTTTTTTTTTTTTTTTTTTTAAATTTTTTGTTCATTTATCAATATACCGATGTACTAGTTGCTGTGATGTAAAGTTGTGTGATGTTCCACACCCTTAGTTTTTTTTTAAATTTTTTGTTCATTCATCAATATACCGATGTACTAGTTGCTATGATGTAAAGTTGTGTGATGTTCACACCCTTAGTTTTTTTTTTTAAATTTTTTGTTCATTTATCAATATACCGATGTACTAGTTGTTGTGATGTAAAGTTGTGTGATGTTCACACCCTTAGTTTTTTTTTTTTAAGTTTTTTTTTATTTATCAATATACCGATGTACTAGAAATGTTTCTGCTTTAGATAGAGATTTTCACTTAGGACTAAGAAAAATACATAGGACAGATTGAAAAAAAAATGCTTTAAGAATTTGTAAGATAATTGTATTACCAAATATATTTCTTTCCAATAAGTTAGTGAAGACATTTGATTCTACTTCCTTTTTCTTTAATGGTTCACAAATTGAAAACCGTAATCGATCTTGTCACGTAACTTAGCTTATAATATTCGACACTTGCTCAACTCTCCTTAAAATAAATTATTCATACTACAGAACTTATGTTACTTATTGGGTCGCATTTTCGCAAGTTTTTATATAAATTGCCATCAAACTATGTTTTAGTTACGAATTATTTTTTACGTTTCTTAAGATTTCGAAAAGACTTAATTGTTGCACTGATTGATAAATGATATACCAATTTCTGGACTAAGAACTCCGCTTCTGACGAAAACTTTATTTACAATTGCATTTTGTTTTATTTATTTGAAAATCGAAATAAAAAAAAAAAAAAAAAAAAAATATTTTAAAAATCTTGAACAGTTGTGAGAGCATACCGTAGATGACATAGCTACAGAAATTCAAAAATAAAAATTTAAGGACTTTGAGGAAACCTAATGAATCTTAAATATCTTAGCAATAGAATACAATATACGTCTCTGGTGAACTCACCAAAAAAAATTGTTGCACTGATTGATAAATGATATACCAATTTCTGGACTAAGAACTCCGCTTCTGACGAAAACTTTATTTACAATTGCATTTTGTTTTATTTATTTGAAAATCGAAATAAAAAAAAAAAAAAAAAAAAAAAAAAAATATTTCAAAAATCTTGAACAGTTGTGAGAGCATACCGTAGATGACATAGCTACAGAAATTCAAAAATAAAAATTTAAGGACTTTGAGGAAACCTAATGAATCTTAAATATCTTAGCAATAGAATACAATATACGTCTCTGGTGAACTCACCAAAAAAAATTGTTGCACTGATTGATAAATGATATACCAATTTCTGGACTAAGAACTCCGCTTCTGACGAAAACTTTATTTACAATTGCATTTTGTTTTATTTATTTGAAAATCGAAATTAAAAAAAAAAAAAAATCAAAAATATTTCAAAAATCTTGAACAGTTGTGAGAATATACCTTAGATGACATAGCTACAGAAATTCGAAAATAAAAATTTAAGGACATTGAGGAAACCTAATGAATCTTAAATATCTTAGCAATAGAAGACAATATACGTCTCTGATGAACTCCCAAAAAAAAAAATTCCTATAAGTATTCTTGGTGCAGTATGGCCCGCGTATTGCCTCCCTCCCCCCCTTGCGCCGTTAAACTACTACCAACCAACCTATAAGTATTCGTAAGTGCGTAGGCTTTGTACAGGTCCACTAGTTATATAAGTTAATCATTACCGATAATCATGGTTCATTATAAATAAATCCAGCAAACTTATTGGTCAATGAGTTTAAGGTGTACGTATACCCTACAATTCACGAAAATCGATAAGAATATTCATTTTTTGTTTTGTTATTATATAATAATATTCTCTGATACTTTAGCTTTCAAACAATACTAAACATGTGAAAATATCCTTAATAGTCTTTAAGTTACAATCAATTATAGGTAGGTACTTCCCCTGTTAGATACCACGTTTTAAAACTTTAAACCGGTTTTTCTGACCAACTGTATTTTGATTATGTCACGCTTTATTCAAACAACGATAATTCAACAACAAAATGTTCAATTATAATTTTCTTGTATCATAGTAATCTACATAATATGCTAGATGTTTTGAAACACAATTATATAATATTTGTTGAGAAATTGATTTTTTAGGGATTTTTAAAACTTAGAATTCTTTAAAAATATGGATTTTTTTCATGTTTTCACACAAAATAAATTGTAAAACAAAAACTCTTCTATATAAGAAACTTAACTGAGATTCAAAACATTAAGAATAATATTTCAAATGGTTTCCAAGTAGAATTGCGTTTCTAAGTAAATTAGAATTTGATATATCATTGTTTGAAGAAAAAGAGACTAATTATCTAATTAAAGCACCTAATTAAATACACCTTAAATGAAGGTAGTCCAGTACCAAAATTTTGTAAAAAATCTTAATTTTTTTTATTCTAAAAATAGTTAATATATTCCTGAAAAGAATGATGTTTTTATCTTATTGCACCGGTGATCATAACGCTACGAAATTACCTGTTATTTAAACATCACTAATGGGCGTGACGCCTTAAAGCGTTTGCTTAAAGTGCGTTTTTCGGGCACTAGCATTTTTCACAGATGTTGCACATCCAAATCGATATATCTCCAGAACCATTAACAAATGGCTATTCAAATTTTTAAAGAAGTTAATTTATATAGTTCTAAAAATTTTGTCTTCACAGAATTTTATTTTTTAAATTCTGTTTTAAAATATACCATTTAGGGTAAAAGAAAACATAAAATTATCGAAAATTTCAATATTTTAACATTGAGAATTTTTTGAATTTTTTCTAATTCACACATGAAAGTCTGTGAAAAACTTTTTTTCATGTAATTATGCATTTTAGAAAGCTTTCAATTTGAAATAAAATTTATTTATTTTTTCTTGACTTATATCAAAATACGCAAACATAAATTATTATGGATTTTTCTTGGTTAATTTTTTTTAAAAATAATCTCAATATTTAATAAAACATTATCTCAAAGGCATATAAATAGTATCTCATACATAAGATAAATTTTTAATGTAACAATATTTATAAATAAAGTTTTTTTTTATTTATTTTTTTACCGGACCCCCTTCAAATGATAGTAGCATGCTAACAATTTAATACGAAGTCCTTATAAAATGTCTCCATCCTATTAATAGTTCTTATAAAACAAGTCTCAGAAGAGGATCTCTCCTTTAAATATCCTATTAAGAGAAGTCGGAGTTGAAGAACTTCAAAAATTAATTTTAAGATTAATATTGTAAAAAAAAAAAAAAAAAAAAAAAAAATACAAACAATTTTAAATCCGATGGTGTAACAAGTTCTAATCTCGCTAAATTAGAAGTATTTTTTATATATTTTTAAAAAAAAGTCTTGTGTATCAATTTGTATTATCGTTTTCAACTTTAACGGTCGATATCTCCAAACGCAATATTGGAGACAAGCGGAACATTTACTACAAAACTATTAAAGTCACAATTCTTACCAATATATTGTACAATTTGAGTGTAACATTTTTTTATATTTTCAAAATTAAAGATTTTATACAGTTTTATTCTTACCAAAAATGAATTTTTAAAAAAAATTCAATGGAATGTCAGTCCTTTAAAGTTTTTTTTTCAAGAAACTAAACAAAATATATAAAAATGCTACTCTCAAATTGTGTAATATATTGGTAAGAATATATGTTCAAAGTTTTAGGTCTTTATCTTTAATAGTTTTTTAGTAAATGTTCCTTACGTCTCCAAAATTGCGTTTGGAGATTTGAGTCGTTAAAGTTGAAAACGGTTATACAAATTGAGGGACAATTTTTTTTATTAATTAATAAAAAATACTTTTAATTTAGTGAGATTAAAACTTTTTACACTATCGCATTCAAAATTGTTTGTTGTTATTTTAGCTTTATTAATTTAAAAATTGATTTTTAGATTTTCTTAAACTCCGACTCCCCTTAAAAACACGTCCAAGATTTTTAATTTAAAAATCATAATCAACATTTGATTCTCTTTCATTATAAAATCTCACATCTTATTAAGTAGACTGTTAAGTCAAAAATAAAAATTCATCAATTTTTGTCTAAAATTCATGAAATTTTTTGTGCAGTTCAATAGCAATTAGAGGAAACATAACCCAAAATTTCAAAAATTTATAGTGATTTTTTTTTCAAGAAATTAAACTTTTATTAAAAAAATTAGCTTTTTTTCCGTAATTTTAAAAACGCTCCTTACGATTCAAATTTTTTGCAATGTGTCTCAATTTTTTTGTACAAGCTAATCGAATATATATTGACATAATTGTGCATGGATTTTGAATTTGACTCATTGGTTAATTATTTAAAAGTAAAACTTTGGTACAACGGCAAAAAATGTAAACTTTTTAAATAGAATCGTTACGAAAATTGTTGTAAAACAATAAAAAAATACCAGATTCCGAAATCCATGCACAATTGTGTTCAAAAGAGTATAGCAAACAATATCTCCAAATATAAAAAAAAAATACATCAACTTTTGAATCGCAAGGAACAAATCGAATACCCTAAAAATCTTAAAATACACATGAAGATATAAAAGTAAGGATGTATGTAAGGTATGTAGGTATGTAGGTAAAAGTAAGGTACTGTATGTACTGAAAGCTAGAATTGCAGGTTATATATTTCCACTAAAATATAAAAATTTAAACTTTTGAAATTTTTGCCTTAACAGTCCCCTTAATTGTTATTTTAATTCTAATCTTTAAATATAATCTCTCTATCTATAAGTATAAAAGAAGACGCAACGTCATAAAGTTTCAATATGGAATATTATACTAATCATTTGATATCTAATCATTACAAAATTTCACTTCTCTCTAAAATTAATTTTTTATTAAAATTAATTTTTGAAGATAATCCTCCATCGTTTAGTGTAAGTAACTCCATAAAGTTTCATCATAAAAATTGTAATTAGAATTTAATACATTCATTACAAAATGTGAACATCTTGATTGAAAGATCATCTTTAAAGACTATTATAATAATTACTCGTAATAAGTAATTATTATAATGGTTTTTGAATATGATCCCTCGATTAATTAGCATTGTCAGAAGACATAACTTAATAAAGTTTGAATCAGGAAAACTATACTAAGTTTTTGTTACGCGATCAGTATAAAATGTAAACATCTTTTTAAGAGTTTTTAATAAAACAAATCTTTGAAAATGTTCTTCCCAACAATTATTGTATTAAAAAGCGTAAAGCCATAAAGTTTCATTATAAAAACTATAATTAGCATTTGATACATTTATTACAAAATATCTTTATGTAATGTACTAACACATTTTAATTAAAGTTTTTGCAGTGTTGTCATGGAACAGTGAAGAGTCAATTTGGAACAATCGAATACATTTATTAAGGTATACATATACGTTGGGAATCACAAAAATTTACCCAAATGGGCATTTTTGATTTTTCATTCTAAAATGTTCTCCAATTCATTATCTTTAAAATGATACCAATAACTTTCTTATAGTTGAAATACTTTTTTAATTACATGCAATTTCGTAAAGGTCTACGTTTAAAACATATTGGAAAAAAGAAAATGTCGAAAACTTTGAACTCAATTTCTGGAGAACTGCTTTTCATTGTTGAGCGAATGTACTCCAACAGTGATATCTTAAGAGTTAATTAACTGATTTTTAAAATTTAAACTTTATAATATAGATAACATTTCAGAGCACGGGCTCTACCTGTTTACAAAAAGTTTGATAAAAAATAGATTTTTTTATGTATTTTAGAATATTTTTATTTTGGAATTTTTTTATTTTTTCTAGTATTTTTCATGTTAAAAGTTAAAATTTAAAATATATTTAAGTTATGCATTATATTTTGATTGGACCAGTGTATCAATACCTTGTCTTTAATTTCCAGTAAGAAATTTGTTTCGAAATTAATTAGGTATTATTTTATCATCGTTGCAATTAGGCCTTAATTAGTGAATTAAAATTCAATTAATTAAATAAATATTTTATTTTTTTACTTTTTGTTACTGCAAATACACTACATTTTTTGCTCTTGTAATTCTCACAAAAATTTGACACGCTGGCATAAAAACTAAAAAAAAATTGTTTAACGTATATGTATATACCTTAAAACAGCTCGGGGAGAGAACGTGAAAATTACATCTTAACTACATGTTGATAGGAAATAGAATGTAATGCGTTGCATTGTCGAACAGAGAGCATAATCATCTAACAAAATCTGGCAGCGTGAGAAACGCTGATTTAGCAAGGATGTTTTTATAAACATCGAAGTGAGAAGTAAAGCTAAGTGACGCTAAAACGGAATATTAATTATTGGATACTCTGAAATTAAAAATGCTGACACCGCTGTTCTCACACTTTTAACTGTGTGTGGGTAGCATCGAAATAAGTTGTTGAATGAATTGGTTAAAGAGGATTTTGGGCTTTGAAAAGAGGAATTAATTTAATGTTGGTTCTAAAAAAGGATTTCTATTACATGTATATTGATTGATAAAGAGATCTCGTATAAAGACGATTGTAATAATTACTCTTAAAGTATACATATAAAATTGAGATATTTTCCTTTAATTTTTAGGTTATAATTTCAAACTTTTTGGAAATGTATCAGAATTAAAAATAATGCATTTTTATGTATAAACTTTCTTTTTCCGTCAATTTTTTAATCAGCTAATTGCAATTAAAGTGACTAATTAGGTTGGTTGGTTGTATTCAGATTATCTGGCGCCGTCAGCAACACGAGGGCTATAATGCTCCGAAGCATTCGTCATTAGACAAGCCAACATACATTTACAAACACCCATGCCAACAACGGGACTCGAACCCGCAAACTCGCGGTCTAGAAGCTAGCACGCTAACCACTATACCGCTGTGACTAATTGGGACATTATTAGAACATACATAAATAAACTTGTAATTAACTTAGAGGTAATACTTTTATTGCAAATAAAAGATATTATATTGACGCATGTTCCTATGGAGAATTTTGAATTTGGCTTCAATATTTATTTAATTATAAGTTTTTAAATAAAAAGTTTTAAAAAATAAATAGTTTTTAACAAAAAATTAAGATTAAAATATACATAAAAATAATTTTCATGACAATATATATTAGATGCTCCATAGAAAACACATTCACCACTATTTTCGACAAAACAAAATTAGAATTTTGTATATCGGATAATTTATTGTGAAGTTATGACCGTTGGCGTAAAGTTATATAATACCAAAATGTCATTCTTCAGAAAACGCGTTTAAAGTTACTACACTAATGAACGTGATACAAAACAGGTTCACAAAACCTACTGTAATTTAAAAAGTAATTTGAGTCTCAGTAAGAAAATGGTATTTTAAAGGTAATGAATTAGGGAATATTTTAAAACCAAAAAACAAAAACGGAGACTTTAGTCAAATTTCGAGATTCCTAATGAATATGTATACCGTAATGAGTAATTACTATACTAGTCTTTAATGATGATCTCTATGTTAATGAGTGTTGTCAGAAGACGCAACTTCGTAAAGTTTTAATCTGGAAAAATACACTAGGCTTTTGTTACATAGTCATTATAAAATTTAAACATCTTTTTAAGATTGTTTAATAAAACTTATCTATGAAGCCGATCGCTCCTTCAGTTATTGTATTAAATAACCTAATGCCATAAAGTTTCATTTGAAAAATTACGCTAAGCATTTTGTATGTAATTACTTTAAAATTTCAACATCTTATCAGGAGGTTTTTTATAAAAACAAATCTTCGTAGATAACCTCTCTATCAATTAGTGCATCAGAAAATGTAACGTCATAAAGTTTCAATGTGGGAAAATTCTTTAATCCCGAGTCCAATCCAACTTACCTAAAGAAACTTAGAATTAGGTTCTAAGATTACTTTTTTCCCCAATATTTCTGGATCATCTAAAGCCTCTTCCTGAACTTCCCCTTTACTCGGCCATGGCGGATGTAATTACAAGAAAGGCATCGGTACCTCCGTTATTACAATTTTTTTTAACAATGCGAGGAAAGACTGTTAAGTAAGGCGGAGACAGTCGGCGAATATCAATGGCGGTTGCAACATTGGACAGAATCACCGAATCAAAGACCTTACTACCCAACGTCTAGCTAAGACTAATGTATGAGATATAACTTTGTGGTGAAGCTTCCAGGTTCAATTTAAAAAGTTGTAGAGGGATATAGTAATCTGTAGTGAAATACATCGTACGGGAATAATTAAAGCATTGCTTTTTAATCCACTAACGGTCATGAGATTAGGCGAAATTCTACAGTGGTTTTCCCTGCAATAATTTTTAAATTATATTTCTAATTCAAATTTTTTTTTAAGTATTTTAATTTATTTTGTTTTAGATAGGTTATAATATATCATCCTAATAAAAATATTTAAAAAATATCTAATTTTAAATTTTATTTATAAATTTAAAAATGTTATGTATTGCTGGAAAAACTGGGGGTCAAATGACGTATATATACGTGAATGACCGTCAGTGGGTTGGCATACATATACAATTGAGGTGATTTTCTTTAATTTCTATGTTAGAATTTCAAACTTTTTGGCAGTATATCAGAATTAAAAATGATGCAATTTTATTTATAAACTTTTTTTCGTTAATTTTTTAATTAGCTAATTGCAATTAAAATGAATAATTAGACGTAAATAAACTTGCAATTAACTTATAGGTGTGATTTTTATTGTAAATAAAAGATATTATATTGATGCATGTTTCGGTATAGAATTGTGAATCTGGCTTCAATATTTATTTAATTATAAGTTTTTAAATAAAATGTTTGAATAAATACATAGTTTTTAGCAAAAAATTAAGAAAAAAGTATCTATAAAAGAGGTGTTTATAAAAATATATATTAGATTCTAGATGAAAACATATTCACAACTATTGTCTACAAAACAAAATTAGAATTTTGTAAATCGGACAATTTATAATGAAGTTATGACCGTTGGCATAAAGTCATATGAAACCAAAATGTCATTCTTCAGAAAACGCGTTTAGAGTTTACAAAACTTATTAATGTGAGATATAACAGGTTCACAAAACTCAATGTAATTTAAAAAGTAATTTGAATCTCAGAAAGAAAATACTGTCATTTTAAAAGTAATGAATTCGGGAATATTTAAAAAAAAAATGCATACTTAAGTATAATTTCGTGTTGTATAAATTCGAATTTTATTATCTGTATACCTTAAGCAACAGTGTCAATTTAAAATAGTGTGCATTTTGATTATTTTAAAATAATATAAATATTGGTACTAAGTATTTAATAATAATGTTTTATCATTTAAAAATATTGAAACATTTATGCATGAAGTGGGTGTATATTTCTATGTACACTTGTAGGTATTAAAAAAATGAGAACATTATACATTATTTAGGTGAATCTTATAGGGCGAACTTAGTTTTATTGAATTAGTGGAACATGTGTTACAATTTCGTCAAAATAGTAGCACATTGATTATTAGATTATTATGATTATTTACATATATGTGATTACATGACATATGATTATTTACATCAAAGTAAAATAATTCAACAACTGTTAATTTATAAGTGAGATGAAATAAAATAAAATGCGTTATTGAATTTTAAATGAAATTGATGTAATAAAGTGAGCGTATTTCTCAAATTTTTTTCTCGTTCTACACATGTATCGAAAATGTTTTTTTTTAATATAAATATGTGATGAAGGTTATGAGTAAAAATGTTTTTTTAGTTTTGCCATTTTGCAAGCGAAAGAGTGGCATGCCTAAAAGATTTGGTTGGCAATTAATATTCAACGGGCAATCTACGACTTATTTTTATGAAATATTAAGAGGTAATTGTTTGCTCTTAATATTAGGGCATGTGTTGAAAATAAGGGACATGAGACTTGACATTGAGAATTATGCAAATGACATGCACTATAATTTTAAAACAAAAGGGGAGAAAAATGTATTAGAAGATCATTATTACTCTCTGCTTTGTTTAAAGATGGTATAGAGTAAAAAATTCAGCTTTCTTGAACAATTACTCAAGAATGCTTTGTTTTAAATTCATAAAATTAACTAGTCATTCCTAACACTTACTACATGAAGTTTGAAAAATATTTGTTGATAAAATTGATTAAATTTTAAAACTAATTATGTGCCACTTTTCAATCGACGTTAAATATAAGAAAAATAACTTATTGATATACGGTTTTATGTTAAATCAAAGCTGATAATTTACGACTTGATCAATGTTAGTAAGGTAACGCAAAGTCAGATATAGATTATCTTAAAAATGTATGACTTATGTAATCAATACCTTTTTAACGCCACATTAATTTTCACAATTGATCAATCCATATATTACAATTATATAAAAAGATATTTTGGCTATGCACATATGGCACACGACAAAATCATACATGCCGACCAAACGGTATAGTGGTTAGCGTGCTAGCTTCTAAACTGCGAGGTTGCGGGTTCGAGTCCCGTGTTAGGTATGGATGTTTGTAAATGTATGTTGGCTTGTCTAATGACGAATGTTTCGGCTCATTATAGCCCTCGTGTTGCTGACGGCGCCAGATAATCTGAATACAACCAACCAACCAACCAACAAAATCATACATTTACTTGCTTACTTACACTGTCAAGCAGAAAAAAGAATTCCAATTTCATGACTAGTTAAGAACGCATGGTTTTTTGGTATGTACGCTCAACGACCTATTTTTATGCACAGTAAAGGCTAATCAGGCAGGGACCTACATCTTAACGTGGATTCCGAACCATAACCATCTATGTCTAATCCCGGATTCAAACCCGGCACTTTTGACATACGAAGCCAGAGCGCAACCCCCAAAGCTATTAGGTGGGCAATAAGAACGCATGAAACCAGGGAATAAAACAAAATAGCACAACAAGATACAAATGTCAATTACGAAAATAAAGAAATGATATCACATTTTAGCTTTAAAAGAATATCAAAGAAAATATCACAATGAGAGTGATAAATTGTTTACTAAATTGATTAATTGGTTCTAATTGATTGGTGCTAAATTGATTAATTTTATTCTTAAGATAATTTTTGAAACAAAAAGGTTTACTGAAGATAATTTTATTTCGAGTAACATATTTAGAAGCTTATAAAATTAGTAATGGTAGTATAGTAGAACAATCAATACTGTTATTTAATAAATTGTAAAAGAATTTAAATACAGATATAGATCTACGATAATCTAGTGTACATATAGGCTTATAGACATTATACTTTTCATTTTGCGTAGCACAGTCTGATAAAAAGTATGATACAAATACATTCTATTATATTGAACGGAAGATTAGTTCATAAACTGGTTCTCGTATATATGTAAAAACATTAGTTTTTGGTAGAGGGTATTAAATTTAATAGTTCTGAGATATGGCTTACAGCGAACAGTAAACTAATGAAAATCTCCATCTGACCCTAAATTACATTTTGAGAAAAAAAATTCTTAATAAATTCTAAGACGCTTTGATACGATCAAAAATCTTTAGAATTGAATCAGCATACATATGAAATTTCTTTTACGTTAAAAATAAAAACTTGATAGCTTTCAATACATTATGAAAGTTGATGGTTAATTTTTTTTTTTTTTACTTTTAAATTATTTTTGTAAGTCCAAGGTAACTTAATTCAGGTAAACTTATGATCAGATAAAATTACAATAATAACTTGCTTCTGTATTAAATGTTTCTATAAAGTTTAGGTAATGTAGGGACAATTGATAATTTTTCTTTAAATGAGATACATTATAATGTCATAAATTTGGTTTGTCCTGTTTATAGAATTGCAGGGATGTAAATAGTAATACTTACAATGGTATTACATAATCTTACTTTTATATATGCTGTACGCACGTAACATTTTGCCTCTTTGTTAATATTCGTAAACAAATTATAATTATAAAATTATAATGAATCTGACAGTTATGTTTTTTTTTTATATAAATCTAATTGGTGGTAAAGTTATATTGAAAAATATTTATTTTAACTAGGTAAAATTTACACTTATAATCCACCGACCCGAAGGGACACGACCGTGTACCGTGCGTCGGTGGATATAAATACATAATTGGCGAAGTTTAGGTATACATATACGTTGGACAATTTTTTTTTTTATATTTCCTTTGCCAGCGTGTCAAATTTTTGTGAGAATTACAAGAGCAAAAAATGTAATGTATTTGCAGTAACAAAAAGTAAAAAAATAAAATATTTATTTAATTAATTGAATTTTAATTCACTAATTAAGGCCTAATTGCAACGTTGATAAAATAATACCTAATTAATTTTGAAACAAATTTCTTACTGGAAATTAAAGACAAGGTAATTGATACATGGGCCCAAGCAAAATATAATGCATAACTTAAATATTTTTTTAATTTTAACATTTAACACGAAAAATACTAGAAAAAATAAAAAAATTAAAAAAATAAAAATATTCTAAAATACATAAAAAAATCTATTTTTTACCAAAATTTTTGTAAACAGGTAGAGACCGTGCTCTGAAATGTTATCTAAATTATACAGTTTAAATTTTAAAAATCAGTTAATTAACTCTTAAGATATCACCGTTGGAGTACATTCACTCAACAATGAAAAGCAGTTCTCCAGAAATTGAGTTCAAAGTTTTCGACATTTTCTTTTTCCCAATATGTTTAAAACGTCGACCTTTACGAAATTGCATGTAATTAAAAAAATATTTTAGCTATAAGAAAGTTATTGGTATCATTTTAAAGATAATGAATTGGAGAACATTTTAGAATGAAAAAACAAAAATGCCTGTTTGGGTCAATTTTTGCAGATTCCCAACGTATATGTATACCTTAAAGGATATAAATATTATATTAAATTATATTAATATTTGTCTAATATATATATATTATATAAAACAAAAACATAACTATTAGTTTCATCTTAATTTTTAAATTCTTATCTGTTTATGGGTAGAAAAGAGAGCCAAAATGTCCCATGCATCAGCCAGAGTGTACCCATATAACTAAAATGGCAATAAGGAATAGCGAAGAGTTATTTTTTTTTTTTTAAATTTATATCAAATTAATAATTCTGAGGTAACAAATGATTATGAAAGTCTTTGAAAAACAGAATACTTTCCTAAATTCAAAAATATTTAGAATTTTATCATCTTCCACAGTTTTGTAAAAGCAAACATGGTATGGAAAGAAAGTAAGAAATATTAGAAAAGGAAAATGAAATAATAATTTTTTTTATACCTGAGATACTTCTTTAAAATATTTCACGCAAAGCAAATTCACAAATATTCTATTTTTAAATGTAACATTTGAGTATTTTCCGTTTTAAGATAATTGAAAATAACTTTTAAATGTATTTTTCATTTAATGAGATTTACAAGTCATTGTTTAAAACTTTAAATGGATTATAAAGTTAAAAATATCTTTTTAGAGCAATGCATTTGAAAAACGTTTTAGTATTCCATTTATTTCCAATGATTTCTAGGAAAGTTGAAAATTTGTACTTTATATTTTATTTGAGTGAAAAAATAATTGAAAGTTAACCTAATAATTTCTGCATCATTGCATTTTGTATAATTTTTAATAATATCTTTTTATTTTATATTTGAATTAAAATATTGCTCCATTGTTTTTACTATTTAATATTTTTGGAAGAAATAATATAATATTTGAAATGTTTTTGGAAGAGATAATATAATATTTGAAATGTTTTTGGAAGAAATAATATAATATTTGAAATGTTTTTGGAAGAAATAATATAATATTTGAAATGTTTTTGGAAGAAATAATATAATATTTGAAATATTTTGGGAAGAAATAATGCTTATAGTACAGGTTGTAATATTTATCACAAACTATCTATGTACTCATATGTTCAGAATTAAAAAAGTAAAAAGGATTTTTGAAAAATTGATAATTCACGAACATTTAGGAGTAGGAAGATGCTGTTTTGATGAAAATACTCAGAAATATTCAAACTTTTTTCAACGCAAAGTAAAAATAATAAATAAATGGCGCTTTACGTTCACAAATTATTAACAAATGGAGCTTTGCGTCAATCTTTATGATTATCGGATTTCAAACTACTAAATTAACATTAAATAGTGGTTCATAGATACTTATAGTGGTTCATAGATACTTATAGTGGCATATATTAATGAAAATACTACCTATTTGTTTCTTTGTTAGTAAAAATTTGAAATTTTTTTTCAAACGTTTTTCTGAAAACACCATCATCCGACGCTCACATGTATATTTTTTGGGAAAAAAATTCTGTTATTTTTCTTCCTGCTTGTATATGTATATCCTGTATGTGTATTCATAGAATTTCACTCATAATTGGTAATCTTCCACCTTAAAAATTACATAATCTTCAGTTTGCCTATTACACATATATGGCCCACCTGATGTCTGTGTGGTTAGAGTTCTGACCTCGCATGCAAAAGATGCTGGGTTCGAATCCCGGGTTAGGCATGACTGTTCGTTCTGGTTCGGAATCCTTTTTAAACTGTAGGTCCTTGCCTGATTAGCCATCATTGTACATAAAAAGTATGTCATTGAGCGTAAAACCTAATGCCTGTTACATAGATATTGGAAAGAAAAATGTATTCTCGTCCATATTTTTCTAATATTTCATTTTATTTTACAAACATATGAGTTTGATTTATTGATTTATAAAGTCATTATTTTGGGCACAATTGAATTTAAGCTTTGTGATGCAACACAATTCTACATTTTCAAAAGGAAAAACAATTAAAACAGTGAGTCAAGATATAAGTTATTTTTACCTATTTGTACCTTTCTAGCAATAGCAATACTTTGGAACTGAACTAATAATGAAAATTAACTATTAATTAGTGCAATAAATACAATATAAACACCACTTTTCCATTAAGATGATCGGATTGAAAAACTTTTTTAACAATATATTATTTTCCGACGAATGATACTTCATAAATTATCCCAAATGAAAAAAGAGAAGCATGAAAAAATGTTTGTATTCATATACTTTTAGATCACATCGTGTGTTTTTTTTTTTTTTTTTTTTTTTTTTTAAATCAAAATCTTTCACGTGTTAATGTTTATTCAACCCAATGTTGACAAAGATAAATTTTTAGTGGTATTTTTTTTATAATAAAGAAGGTGCCTCTTAAGGGCTGTTTGTTCCACCAATTATATCATAGAAAAAATTCTACATCTATGATAGTATTCAATTATACAAAATTCTATCTTTAGAAATATCTAAAAAGATTTTGTAAAGATTAAGTTTACATGATTTACTTTTCGTCCATGCAAATATTCGAACACAATGTATAATTGAAAGAAGAATATTTTTTCTATAATATGAACTTTAATTTTTTGCAGAAAATAATAACTACTAATATTTAAGTAACTTAACACATATTTCTATCCAACACATATTTTATCGCTAAATCATAGCTTATTATCTTTTTTGTTGGAAATTAGTTTTATAGCTAAATCATAACTTAAAAAACAATTTAATTTTAATTTTACATTAGTTGTTTCTGTTAAGTTTGAAATCCATAAGTTTCGAGCAATGTAAAATGTCTCTAAGAAAAATATAAGAAATATCTTTATAAAAAACGGATCTCCTTATAAAAAGGTTTAACACTGAAAAACTTACGCCTCTCCAAACAAACTGCCGTAAAAGCAAAGAGACCAGATTGTAAGCTTGCGGCAAATCTCCTGTTCAAGACATAAATCAAAACCTAGCACAAAAGACACAAAAGAAGTAAAAGTGCAGTACAACAACAATCTGAGTGGAATCGCGCAAACAAACCTCCGCAAATCTAATTACCAGGGCGTGTTTGCTGTAGGTATGGAAATGCATACAAGAACTGGTAGGCTTGAGGAGGGAGCAATAAAAAATAAATTGTACTAGACTAGACATTGTTATTAAATAGTAGCTCAGAACCCTACTTTATGGTTTGTATAAATGTATGATTTAAATTCTTTATTCTAGCATTTAGAACTTTACAGCAGAAAATTTCTACTGTATCTTACACGTTGAATTTGATGCATTGACTGCATATATAGGGAAGTAAAAATTAAACTGACTGTACTTAGAGGCTTGTAGCCCCGGTTCTACTCAATAGATCTAAATGAAACTTGAAATGTATGTTATGTAGATCATGCTGTCAAGACTTCCGTCGGGAAAAAATTAGATTAAAACATTGCCAATAGATGGCGCTGTACTAGTTAGACCCTATGCAAATGAGTAGTTCCATGTAATGTCGCTATAAAAACAATAGGTATGGGTCAAAGAAATCAATTGCCTGCAGTGAATATGCCACTAAATAAAAAAAACACTCATTAATTGTAAGACATTGTTCACCGACAAGGTATGTACATAGAGCATACAGGTGTATGAACAAATAAAATAATCTTTTAATTCTGTGGTTTTTTAAATGTTTTTTTAATTCTTTTTACTTTGTTACAACGCCACCTGTTGGCAAAATTGTTTACATTTTTTTTCGACGGAAACCTCACATGATTTACATAACATGTATTTGAAGTTTCATTAGGATTCTTTCAGTAGAACCAGAGATACGAGCCTCTCAGTACAGTCAGTTGAATTTTAACCACTCTGTATTTATATCTAAAAGAAAGTTAGATGCAATCCAGTGACAGGAAATATTTTAGAATAAAAAATCATTTTAAGTGCACATTTTCAGTACATATTTTATCTTGGTCGAGGACATCGAAAGCACAATGGTAATCTTTTTTATAACTACTCCCGTAAACCTTGTACAGACAATGTTTCTTATATTTTTCCACATCTCCAAAGATATTGTGCACTATCTCTTGATTTCCAATGGGTTGATAGCTCATCTTATAAGCAGCTTCTTAACATATGACTTTTGGCTACCTGTATCGATCAAAGCTCTCACGGTAAGTTCTTTATCACCTTCACGAAGAACGACCACCAAAGTCTGGAGCAGAACGTTTGGCGAACAGGTTGGATTAATCAAGGAGTGGAAGGGCTCAGCAGATTTTCTGTCAGATTCAAACACTTCTTTACCGTAATTATAATATCTTAATTTTAAGTTCAAAAATGCATTGTTGTATAAACTATTATAATGGAACTCTCAATCATTCATATGTAAATGTTGCCTTAGTGTTATTTATTATTATTATGCAGCTTTAAATAAAAAAAAAAAAAACACTTCAATTTAAATAGTTTTACTATGTGTAAGAATTTTTAAATATATCTATTAAGTTTTAAATTAAAAAAAGCTTTTTATTTATCTATACGGAAAAACCAAAGGAATTTTTCAGATATTTCAAAACAAGTATACTACATTTTCAAAATTCTATTATACAGTTTCTAATAGTTAAACTTCTAATATTTCACTTTTATTTTTGTGTCCTGTCTAGGTATTAATATACAAGTTTCAATTTGTCTAACAAATAATCTTCATGGTACCGAACAATAAAATATTCTTTTAATGTTTTAAATAACAGTGAATCGGAGTCTCAAAATATTGATTTCACAATTCATTTTCCTCTCGAAAAACCACTGGATTGTTCCAATTTTAATCAAAAACGACAGGACGAGAAAGTTGAAACTCCAAATACTTATAAAAGAGCGGGAGACAATAGAAGTACTATTAAATTGCGTATCAGAACAAACATCTCACGTTAATAATTTTTTTCCGGATGGAGCTGCTAAATAAATACAGTAGTTTTCAACTTGTCTTTACAAAAAAAGCATTTCAAAAAACTGCTCTGTGACGGAGAAAGACCTGACAATTGAACTGCGTCGACTGCATGCAGAAAGGCTCTTATTAGAAAATCACCTGGTTTTATTTTTTCTCTCGGAAACATATTCACTTGGTAGTTTTCAAGATAAACGAGGCAAAAAAGTGGGACTTTTTGGTATAAAAAGTAAAATAAGATGATGGAGAAATACACCCGACAGGGATGAAGAGTTGGGAGAAATGCCGCGAGGTTTACGAAAACATGTTTGTTCCTTTTTTTTTCTGTCTTATTGATCTTCTGTATAGGGATTCTGTCTTTCTTCAAATCCAATTCCATTTATTCCTATCTATCAGTGAGATGAAGCATGTTGTTGCTATAGGAATCCTCGGTCGTAAAGCAAAGGATGCGGGATTCACATGGCTGCTATAGAATTGAATCGGGCGTAGATTTCTGAGGCGACAAAATGCGCCTGCCTTTGAACGTTCCTTTGACTTTTGAAAAGAATTTCAGATTAGGCTTATTTCAATAAGAGTCGGGGAAGTGGCGGCTTCACTTCAAACGGTTCCTTGAAGGGGTTAAGGTGGCAAAACTACTTTATTATGTCTTTTGGATGGAATCATCTTGGTTTTGAATCAGGTTTAATGTTCGGAACTTATAATAGAATTTCAATAGCGGAATGTTTATTCCATTTTAATAGGAAAACCAGCAATTCAGTTAATTAGTGCTGAGCACGCGAAGTGCCCATTACAATAAAGGCTTATTTATTCATATCGTACATTCATGTTTTCAAACATGTTTTGGGGTAATTTTTGTTGAAGATTTAAGGCAACTTTTTTTAATGAAATAGTTATTTGAAAAGTTTTTGTATGATATCACAGAAGCAAACTTTTCATGCAATTCTGATGTTGGATCTTTCATATTTAAATAAAAAAATCCTTCAAATATTTCCAGATTAATACACTGAGATGCATAATGATAGAACCACTTTGTTTATTCCTTATAAAAACTATATAATACATTTCTGCGTGAGTTTGTAATACTTCCTAAAACCAAAATCATGTATTTAAGTGGTATGCGAGATATCAAGCTGTTAGGTTGGTTGTTTTTAGATTATGGCACCGTCAGCAACACGAGGGCTATAATGCGCCGAAACATTCGTCATTAGACAAACCAACACACATTTACAAACACCCATGCCTAACACGGGACTAGAACCCGCAACCTCGCGGTCTAGAAGCTAGCACGCTAACCACTATACCACTATACCGGCCGAGCTGTTAGGAGTTTTGAGTCTGGTTTAATAGGCAAATGTTTTTAAAGAAATGGAAATTTACAGTTGCAAAATGATAGAACCACCCCTACTTTTAAGTGAAATAATCGGTTCCGGAGAAGCTTACGTAGCTGGGTTTTAACAAACAAGTATATAAAAGCTTGGTTTGATCAAGTTAAAATAATCTTACTTACCTTTTAATGTGTACAGGTCTACTTAATTGATTTGAAAAGGTGTCATTCAGTATGGGTAGGAAAAAAACATTATTAAATTTTGAAAAGGGGCAAATTGTAACTTTCAACAAAGCAGAATTGTCGTCACGGCAAATTGGACATTCGCCTCACATGGTTAATAATTTTCTCCATCATGGATCGAAATATGGGAAACAGAAAACACTTAGACGATCTGAAAAGCTAACAATATGGAAAGAAAGATTAGTTGTAAAGAAACTAAAAATCTTTGGAACATTGACCAGACTATCACAACACCCCACCATCAACGTTCACAAGTCTGCTTTACCAAGAGTGGTTAGGAGGGACAAACATCTTGGGTACAAGATGAAACAGAAAACACAACTTCACAAGCAAAAAAGAATGCAATAGTGTAGAGAAAGAGAGAATATTTTCTTCATTTCCGAGATCCCTCCAATAGTACGCCCATCCGTCAGGACCATCTAGATTGAATTTTTTGAATCATTGAAGACTACTTGAAGCCGCTATTCCTTCTAAGTCATATGTTTTCTATCCTATTGCATTCTTTTTTGCTTATGAAGCTTTGGCTGTGTTTTCTTTTACTTGTACACAAGATGTTCGTTCCTCCTAGCCACTTTTGGTAAAGCAGGCTTGTGAAGGCTGATGATGGGGTCTTGTGATAGTCTGCTCAATGTTTCACAAACTTTTAGTTTCTTTACAACTAATCTTTTATACTGCATCGTTAGCTTTCGAGGTCGTCCAAGTGTTTTCTGCTTCCAATATTTCAATCCAAGATGGAGAAATATTTAACCACGTGAGATGAACGTCCAATTTGAATTGCTATATTTCATGATGACAATTCTGCTTTGTTGAAAGCTGCAATTTGCCCCTTTTCAAAATATAATAACGGTTTTTTCCTACCCATATCTAGTAACACCTTTTCAAATTAATTAACTAGACCTATACACAATAAAAGCTAAGTTAGATTATTGTAACTTGATCAAACCAAGTTTTTATGTACGTGTTTGTTAAAACCCAACTGCGTATGCTTCTCTGGAACCAATTATTTCACTCAAAAGTTCTATCATTTTGCAACAGCAAATTTCCATTTTTTTTTTAACATTTGCTTATTTAACCAAACTCCTAACAGCTTGATATCACGCATGCCACTTAAATATATTATTCTTATTTTAGGAAGTATTACAAACTCATACAGAAATGCATTATACAGTTTTTACATGGAATAAACAAAGTGGTTCGATCACTATGCAACGCAGTGTAATAAAAATCTCCCCAAAATATTCAATAATATTTCTTTAATAAACCAACTTGCCATCATCCAATCGCGCTGAAATAGCATTTAACCGATCATTGAAGAAACTCTTTTGTTGCCAAAATTGTTTTTATAAATAAATAAAACAATTGTTTTAATCAGAATAAATAAAAAATATTTGGATGTGAGTGCATAAATTCACATTCAATTTTAATGAATAAATTATGAAAAGTAGTTTACCGCATATTTTGCCGATAGAGATGATTTCCACGCTACCAGTTGGTTGGTTGTATTCAGATTACCTGGCGCCGTCAGCATCACGAGGGCTATAATGCGCCGAAACATTCGTTGGTTGTATTCAGATTATCTGGCGCCGTCAGCAACACGAGGGCTATAATGCGCCGAAACATTCGTCATTAGACAAGCCAACATACATTTACAAACACCGATGCCAACACGGGATTCGAACCCGCAACCTCGCGGTCTAGAAGCTAGCACGCTAACCATTATACCGTTACCGAAACATTCGTCATTAGACAAGCCAACATACATTTACAAACACCCATGCCCAACACGGGACTCGAACCCGCAACCTCGCGGTCTAGAAGAAGCTACCACGCTAACCACTATACCGTTTGGTCGGCCACGCTACCAGTTGGAGTTTCAGTTTAGATCGCCAGTTCTGTGACGTCACCTAAGCGACCACTGTCCCGTCTGTCGGTGATAACGGCAGAGTCCACTTTATTGGATAATGAGAGTCGCCGGTGCCAGTAAATAGAAAATGTTTGGTTTACTGGAACCAGTAACCAGGAGACGTCACATGACTTCACAAACTGGCAATCTAAACTGTAACCCCGACTGGTAGCACTCAGGCAACAGAAACGGAGCTTTGTTAATGAATATAAAAATTGGCAATTCATATAAAGGATTTGTATTACCATGGGGGCCCCCCAGGAGGGTGCAAGGGGGCCCCCCAGGAGGGTGCAAGGGGGCCCCCCAGGAGGGTGCAAGGAGGTGCACTTGCACCCTCCTAGCTCTTGGAAAAAAATAAGAAAAAAATGAGAGCAAAGGTGTGAGTTCCAAGATAAAAAGAAAAGCACATATACCGTTTGGGTTTTTATGTTACAATAAGCATTTGTTTTTCTATTATTTTTTTTTTTTTCTTTTCTATGTCGTTTTTTATAACTACGCCTATTATAACGCCTTTTATAACGCCGCCTATTGTCTAAGATTATTGGAGGCTGAGTAGAAGTATTTATTTCTTTTATTGTATAATCATTTCCTGTGTAGTACTCAAAATTCCAGGAAAAATATTTTGCTTTTTAAGTCATCAACTATATTATCTTGAAATCTATTTTTTAATACGATTTTATTAGCTTCAGATGTATGTATGTAACGGAATCTTTGAACATGATTTTGACCCCCTTCAAAACGTCGGATTAACTCGAAATTTGGCATACTTATTAAGGACCGATGACAATTCAATAATTCAATAAGTTTGTCACTTTATCACAAGGATTAACTCGTGTTGCCCTTGCGCCGTTAAATTCCTACCAACCAACCTTCTCCGGAATCGAACCCTGGTGTGCCGTTTGAAAGATTTGTCGTTTGAACGACAGTTATACAAAGCGTGTTTTTTTTAGTCGCATTATCCTTACCAGGATCTTCAGGATTAGTGATTTTTCATATTCAGAGACACGGTAGTGTTTTGTGTCAAGTAATACGGTGTGTACTAAGGCATACACATGACTTAAATTTGAGACAAGCATGTGACTATTAGCAGAAACAACTGGAGAGTTTTGTACACTAACTAAAAAAAAATTATAGTTTACAGAAAAAATAATTATAGTTTACAGAAAAAATAATTAATAGTTTAAAAACTAAAAAAACACGCTTTAATAGAAAACCAAAAAAAAAGTAGAAAATAATTAATAGTTTAAAAACTAAAAAAATACGCTTTTATAGAAAAGTGAACTAAAAAGTAGAAAATAATTTTAAATAAGTTTGAAATAAGAATAGAGTGATTAACAAGAAATATTTATTTTATCGTAAAAAAGTGTGGTGTGCTTGATGTCAATTGTTGAAAATATCTTAAAAAGCACCCCACGCTTTTTTACGATAAAATAAATATTTCTTGTTAATCACTCTATTCTTATTTCAAACTTATTTAAAATTATTTTCTACTTTTTAGTTCACTTTTCTATAAAAGCGTATTTTTTTAGTTTTTTAAACTATTAATTAGAATTCAATTAAACATATCCAATACTGCATTTGTATTTCATTTTGATTATTTTTTTTTTTTTCGGAAACTTGGAAGAAATATAATGTTACTCTTCTGTATTTTTGAATCTTTGTTTCCTCTGTTCTAAACACTGTCTCTTGAATACCGGGAGTTGTAGTTGGATGATAAAAAATCGTTAAATATATATATATATATATATATATATATATATATATATATATATATATATATATATATATATATATATATATTTTTTTTAATTTTTAATATATATATATATTTTTTTTTTTTTTTTTTTTTTTTTTAACAGGGTTGCGCTTTCAAAAATATATACCATGAATGTTTTAAAACTATTCTCAAATAGTATAATTTAAAATGCATAACTATTAATAAAAATTTCTAAAAAATTAATGATTTTGATAAAAATCTAGTCTTGCACCCCCCTGCAAATATTTCTGTGGGCGCCCATGAAAAAAAATTATGGGTTTTGTTATTTTTACGAGTCTGCAGTTCGACCTAACAACTGTAATTAAATGCTCGGAGTTTGAGGGTGGTAAGGTAACTAATTTCACTTGGAGAAAGGTCAATATTATTTTCAACGTACTGAGAGAAGCGAGTGTATCTTGAATACTTAAGTAAGTCCTTTTCATCAAGGAATTTTATTCATGATATATTCTACAAGAATTATCACAAAAATAGATGTTTTAAAATTAACAGATCTAAATGTAGTTGTCCTAATTAGAATAATAAGGACTCCAAGGGGTTCGTGTTGAAGCTTAGAAAGTGTCTGAAATTATGTGGTTTTATATTTTTGGCGCAAGGGAAACACGTGGTCCAAGCTGCGCCAAATAAATTGGGGAACTTCAGTTTAAAATTTAAAAAACCTAAGTATCAGAAAAATTAATACAAATTCAAAGATGAAATATTTTAGGGTATGGAAGCATTCTACAAAAACTGACTCGCAGTGTGTCAGCCCGCATTCAGCATTTAAAGGTTAAAGAGAATCATTAATTTGTTTGGTTGGTTGTATTCAGATTATCTGGCGCCATCAGCAACACGGCCGACCAAACGGTATAGTGGTTAGCGTGCTGGCTTCTAGACCACGAGGTTGCGGGTTCGAGTCCTGTGTTAGGCATGGGTGTTTGTAAATGTATGTTGGCTTGTCTAATGACGAATGTTTCGGCGCATTGTAGCCCTCGTGTTGCTGACGGCGCCAGATAATCTGAATACAACCAACCATCAGCAACACGAGAGCTATAATGCGTCGAAACATTCGTCATTAGACAAGCCAACATACATTTACAAACACCCATGCCTAACACGAGACTCGAAACCGCAACCTCGCGGTCTAGAAGCTAGCACGCTAACCACTATACCGTTTGGTCGGCATTAATTTGTTTGGATTCATTTGTTTTGGAATTTATTGGTATAGGAAGTAAGTCTGCTTCACATAAAGCAATATTATTCGCGGAATGCTTCAAGAGCATTATCATAAAATAATTAGTCGGCATTTCCTTAATTAAAATTCGATTCAATTAGCAAGAGTAAAGAAAATTACAAGTAATTGCTAATCTTTATATCTACAACACAAAATTATAAAGTGTTAAGTAAACAAATTATAAGGCTCAATAGTCTAACAAGTAAACGAAAAAGTACTTCAAAATCAAAAAGATTCACACTCAGACACTCTTCAAGTTTAACGTCGCTATTAAAATAGGGTACTTATAAATGTGCAGACTACGCTCATTTTTAATTAAATTATGCTGCTATCATATTTCTGAAAACACAAAAGTTTTAATTTTGAGAAAGATGTTTACGTAACTAATTTACCTACTACTTTTTTTGATTTTGAAAAATTTTTAATCTCAAAAACTAAGGATTTGGTTTTGTTATATCTGCTTAAACGTTACGGAAATGAATTCCCAACCATGTAATAGAAACATATGGCATTTTGTTTATAAATTGAGTATATTATTTAAAAAAATATAAGCTGAAATCTCTCGCAGATAACTTGATATAAAAGCTCTTTGACAAAAAATAGTTATGATCTTTCAAATGATTCTTATAAATAATTTTATAAGTAATTTCAAAAAATATTTCATAATTAAAAATGTCAATTTATTACGTTATTTTTATTGATAGTATATAAAATGAAATATTTCGCAACTTTTAACTTGTAAGTGACATGATTCCTTGCTTTTTAAAAAGGTGATTACTCGTTTTTGAAACAATAATGCTAAAATTTAGAAAGATTGTGGTAATATTATTATTTTAAAATAATTTTGATATTGTTGGTTTTAGTCAAACTCTTGAAGCCATTTCCTAATAAAACAATGTATAATTTAAAAAAGAAATTACATAGCTTAACCTAAAATTGTAAGGTTAAATCCAACCAATACTACAATTTGTACATTGCAATACAATGAAATTTATGATAGATACAAATACAAATTTTAAGACCAACAACAGGCTCAAGCCCCAACAGGGTTGGTAGAGTAAAATAGAGTAGATTTATATATATACACGTATATAGAAATAGAATTGGCATACATAACAGTAAATACAGAAATTGATGAATAACATGATAAAAGATACTGGATTTTTTTAATACAATATAGAAACACCAAAATTGAATATTACATAATATATCAAAATAATTAATTTTACAAAATTAACATAATTACACCACATACAGTTTATAGTTCAAAAGTTACAGGATCATACATACAGTATACAATAGTTACAGGATCATACATACAATATACAATAGCTACAGGATCATACATAATAATACAATATACAAAGTTGACACAACGATAGACAATCAAACTGGAAAAATACAATACATAATGCAAGCTGACAAATTTTATAGAATCCAAGATTACGCAAACATAACCAAATATAGTAACTGAATAACCTATATTAAATAGTATCTATATTGCATGGTAATTAAATTAATTAACTATTTAGATGAAGTAATGAACAATGGTTTATACGAAAAAAATTTGGCAACAATCTACAAAACTTTATATGTACCAAATTAATAGAGTAATAATTAAGTTTACTCTAAGCAAGAGAAAGAGAGAGGATATATTTGTAGATATAATTATATAAATGCAATTATAGAGAAATATATGTAAATACAATTACACTGAGTCTGGAAGTCGAAGCCTTATGACTGTAGATTACTACAGCTGCTGTAAGAATTCTTTCTTTGTGAGAAAATACACAATAGAGAAGCCTATCAAGATAGTGACACTTCTTTTGGACATAATAGAGGTTATTCAATAACAAATAACGAAAAAGTTCGGGTTAGTTTCGTTTTCTCATCTATTGCATCGACAGGTTTATTTGCCCATCTGAATGTGGAAATCATACAAGTGAATTTTGTTTGATAGGATGAATAAGAGTTTTATTAAGGAGCAATATTTTCATACTTTTGAGCTGCATAGATGCTATTTTTTTTTTTTTAAATAACATTACCGGGAGAGAGAAAATTCACCAAACAAAACTCATCAATAGGAGAAATTCTGTAAGTGAATTCTGAAATTAAAGTTTATTAATGATGATTATTAATGAACAAATAAGCTAACGATTTACTTGTGTGCAAATCAAAAATTTCTAAGATAATTATGTGAGCTATATATTATGTAGGGAAAAATATAAGAAGCAATTTAAAAATAACAAAAGAAATGTCACTTTATTAGATTGGCATGGGGTTTAAAAAATCCATTAAATGCATTTTCAATTTTTATATGCATTACACAGGGCCGATATCAAAAACATTTCTTCCAGCAAAATGTGCTTCAAACTACATTTCAAAATTTATTTATTAAAAATGAACGTAAATTTATGCTCTCATATCCAAATATCATTAATTTATTCTGATTAAAGTAACTTTATTCTTTGTTTATTAAAATTTTTTTGACAACATGAAAGTGTTTCAACAATGATTCGTTCAATGCTATTTTAACGCGAATGGATGAGGCAAGTTGTTTTATTAGTATTCCATAAAAGCGACATTTTAGTGACAGTAACAACCTCAAAATTTGATATAAAGCATTGTCAACGACATTGAACCTATCTACCAAGTTTCAGCCCGATTGGATGACGGCAAATGGGTTAATTAGGCCTCCGCATATTCCTCTCCCATAGACAAACATATACACAAAACCAAAGTCAATATAAAGTATTTAATAGGATATGAAAACACTTAATAAGAATGCAATATCTTGAGCAATCCATCAAAGAATACAATAAAAAAAGAAAAGTTGGTTGATTGGTTGGTTTGCATGCTCAACGACTTATTTGTATACATAAATGATGGCTAATCAGAACCTACAGCTTAACGCGGATTCCGAACCACGACGAGCATTCATGCCTAACCCGGGATTCGAACTCGGAACTTTTGGCATGCGAGGCCAGAGCGCTATCCCCACAGTCATCAGGTTGGATTAAAAGAAAGGAAACTGTCATGTGTTTGATCTTAGAGTGTGATTTTTGAGGAATTTTATTCACTCGTTTTACGGTAAAAAAATTTACAAAGCTTAAAATATCTGACAAAATGCCTAAAATATTGCATGATTTAAGTTAGAACATACATGATAAGATTTAAAATGATGGTCTTTTAAGTTTTTATTGAAAAGGACATTAATTGATTTTTTTTTAAAAAAAAAGGAAACTTATCTATATTTGATTCTAGTGTCGTTGTTTTTTTCTAATTTTATTCACTCGTTTTACGGTAAAAAAATTTACGAAGAAACTTAAAATAGCTTGCAAAATACCTAAAAGTTATTTAAATTAGAATACATATGATAAGATTTAAAATTTTACTTTCAAGTTTTTATTAAATAGGAAATGAATGAGTTTTTTTAAAAAAAGAAACTCGTCTGGGTTTGATTCTAATGTGATATTTTTTATGAAATATTATTCACTCGTTTCACAGTAAAAAGCTAACAAAGAAGCTTAAAATGTCTGACAAAATGTTAAATTATGTATATGACGAGGTGCGTTGAAGTATTAAAATGAAACTTGTTATCAAACGATTATTTTCATTTTGTGGCATTTCATATAAGTGCAGCTTTGTTATAACGATGCAATACTGTTTTTTTAAAGATGATAAATTTGGTTTATCATTTGTCACATATCACTGTAAAACTTTAAAACATGCCAATCAATTAGCATTAGTTTTTTGAAAATCAAAATTCTGCATGCGTTTTTCGTGAAGAAAAAAACATAATACATATTTTCATATAAAATATGTATTACTTTAATACATATTTTTATATAAAATATGTATTAATGTATCATACGTCAGAAATATCGATGTTAGAGATAACAGTTTTTTGTTTTTAAATTATTTCTAGTAAGGATAAACATCGATTTATTTACTAATACCAAGTAGACTAAAAAGTACACTGTTAAAAACTACGCTTATCAAGAAGATTTAATTCAATATACACTATCTACCAATAAGTATTTGGACACTTATGCAATTGAGAATGTCTGCAGTCCTCATCTACGTCACCCTTGATTCCAATTCATGGTAGGCTCAACGCTGACTACTACTCCACTAATCTAGATAACTATTTGCTTCCTACGCTGTGGCAATTTTACGGGTTGGATCATTGTTACTTCCAAAATGACAACGCCACTTGTCATGTTGCGAGGTCCACCATGGATTAGTATGATGACAGCGGGCAGAACCGACTGGACAGGCCTGCTCAGAGTCCAGACGTGAATCCCATGGAACACCTCTGGGACGAGTAGAATCGCCGAATTAAGGAGTGCAGCAACCGTCCAAAATCGGGAAAGAACTTACATGTCCACTCCAAGCCGAGTGGAAGAAAATACCACTGTCCATCATCAAAACACTAGTGGAAAGCATGCTCCGGAGTGTAAGTACTGTAATTGCCTTAGGTGAAGGCTCAAGCACCTATTGAATTTGAATAAATTGTGTTTATCTCTTTTATCACAGGTGTCCAATTACTTATGGGTAGATAGTGAATAATACAAAGAATTCAATGCAAATATTTTCCATCCTGGAATTACATTTCAAAAGTAAATATTTTGTCGCACAATGAAATTATATTGAAATATAAATTTATTCCCTTTATTTATTTTTATATATTCGCTTAATATGATTCTAATTCTTTGTTATCCATATAGTTGTGGAATATGCAGGTATTAATTTGTATGTAAACTGTAGATAACCAACAGGATATTTATACAAATGTATTTGGTATGATTCATTGTAACTTATAGTTAACGCGTATTACTGCAGGCTATGAGAAAGTTTAAAGTATATAATATTCAATTGTTAAAATAAATTGCAGGATCGATACATTTCGTATAGAAAATTTATTATATAATAAGTAGTTTTTAAATATCGCATACTGTATGAAAATCATGCCAAGGGCTAATTTAAAATGTTTCCGATCTTTCATTAACCATTTATAATTATAGTTCAATGACTATTTAATTATAAATATATTAAATCAAAACAATGTCATTTGAAGTTACATGGTATTTTATAAAAAGAATTAACAATTTTTAGATTTGAAGTAAAAGATTAAAGTGGTATTACTAAAGGAATTCGTAATAAGCACAAGACTCAATTTTTGATATTTTTTTTATCAATAATTTTATTCAATTTTTCATTACGTTTTGAATGTTTTTGAAAACGTATTCGACATTTTTAATTCAAAATAAAAATTTATGTAACTTTTGGCTGAGTTTACTCTACTATTTACGTTTGAATGTTTTTAAATTTGTTCAATTATTTTGAATGTTTTTAAAATTGTTAAAATATTCTTTTTATCAATAACAAACATAGTTTTTTATTATTATTATTATTATTATTTTTTTAATGTTTTAAGTATTGAATGCTTTTAAATTTGTTATATGTCTCTCTTATTTAAAGTAAGAAATACTACAAGATGCGATGGTTATGTTTTTTATGTATTATTTAACCATGCAATTGTTTTAAAAGAACTATAATTATTACTATATTCATGCTCAATTTAAAGACACAGATAAGACAGTTTCTTAAGTTTAGACCCCTTTATAAATATTAATTTAAACTTGTTTTAGTTATTATTATTTTTAACTGATTTTTGTTAGAACATTTTTCATTTTATGTTATATTCTAGTTAAACTACAGGTTATTTTGTATGACATTTGAAAGATCATTATTTTTTAAAAAACTATGCATATACAACCATTAACTCTCATGTGCCCAATTATTTTTAAATATATTTCCGTTCCTTTTTCTTCTCAAAAAAATATTATGTCAATCTTATTCTACAGAATTTATTTAAAAACTCTAAAAAAAAAAGTTCTATTGTATTTGAAAACTAAATAAATATGTGTTTTACAATGCAAGTGTAATTAACGCGGAATAACGTAGCAAAAAAGAGCAAATTTAAAGCTTGTTTAGAAGTAGTATCAGTTTTAATGACAACATAACGGAGTATATTATTCATTATGCATCTTAAAATTTTAAAATTACTAATTAGAACGCGATAGTGTTGTAAAAACAATTTAACGAAAATTGTTTGTATTATTTTTATATTTTATTATCAAATTGTTTATTAATTGAAAATAATTTGAAAACATTAATTTCTCTAAATTTGTTTTAAAAAATTGTTTGCAATTTATTAAATTGATCTCTTAAGGAGACTTGGTACTCTTCAATTTTTTTTTTTTTTTTTTTTTTTTTTTTTCAAGATTTAAAATAATAATTTTTACATATATGGAAGTATTACTACGCAAAAACTAATTTTTATTTTAAAAAAAGTTCACATAGTGCTATAAATTTTTTAAAAAATTCATCAAATTTCAAATTCTATCTACTTTATAATTTTTCAAAAAATTTTCATGATTCTTGAAAAAAAAAAATTTCTAGTAATATACTCTAACTTTCTCGGCATTGGATTTAGAATAAGTAATATAGTTTTCGAGAAAAACGATAATTACTGTATCTATAAGTAAAAAAGCGTTAAAAAACGGGTATTTCTTGACATTTAAATTTGTAAACAAAAAAAGTTTTTATTTTATTCAAAAATTCAATCTCTATTTTTGTCAAATTGATATTAAGAATGTCACACAAAACATTTCAAATCGTTTCATTTATATTTGCTGAAGTTTTAACATGAGTAAGGTGAGAATTTCAAAAATCACGAAATGAGAAAAATGATTTCGCAACATCGAAGGAGGTATTGCAGCAACGCTAAATTCTCCATAAAAATATGGTTTTTCTGCAATTGCAGTTATCGGATCAGCTCAAAAACTTGCCAGCGAAAGCAGAAAGTTTCAAAGATTATAAACAGTCAAAAAATAGAAAATTTATATTTTTTATTATTTTTTGTGTATAAAATATTTTCAGTACCTAATTTTCAAAGATTTTTGCAATTAGGCAAGTCAGTAAACTGATTATTCTATTCAACATTTAATAATGAGTGCAAATACTTATTCTCTTAGTCACTGTCTGTTGTTGTTTTTTCGATTTTCTTTCATCACATTTAGAGATTCGATGTGTATAAATCTTGAAATGTTGTAGCGTAAACATATTGAGATAAAAAAAAAATGGTTTAAGGTATTTTAAGTTAAATTTTCTGATGTATTTTCTATAATATGATATGAATATAATGTATATTGCATTAACAATTTTGCCATTAAAAATGAACATTTATAAAGAGAATTATATTGCTAATTTATAAAATTCTTACACATAATTTATAAAGTGAATTATGTTTATTGAGCAATTATTGAAGTCTAGACTCATCTCATGGTACTGTTTGGTGAACTTATTTTTCAACAACTTCTTTCCGCATTTGATTATCGTTATTTACTTTCTTTTAGCAAGCTGTTATTAAACAATGCTTGTTTTAAATTAAATGAATTAAAACTAAATTTAATTATCAGTATCTAAGTCCAAAATAATTACAAAAAGAATAATAATTACTAAGATGTCCAAAGAACTAACCATCAAGAATTTTCTCACTTGTAAAATTTTTTCCTTGAATAGTTCTTTTTTCCACAAGTGTAAATCAGTAGTTAACTAAAATATTCTAAAATTTTATTAAATTACACTTAAACATTGGGAAACAATAAAATACCCATTTATTAAAAAAATATTTTTTTCATACAAACTCAAGGCGCAAAGTAAAATAGTAAATCCGAAATTGATCTAATACTTATTTTTTTTTTAATAGAACATTATACATAGCATGAAGATTTTATATTTTATTTATCTAAAGATGCAACACGAAGTCTTGATAAAATATTCTTAAGTAATATTCTCTGTCAATTGACTATTAAGATTAAATATCCATGTATTAAAAAAAAATTATGAAGTTAAACATTATTAGGTATTAATTAATCATAATATTTAAAAAACTATCTAATATAACTCTAATTATAGTTTCATCAAGTGCTCTGATATATAAAATTTGTATTAATAACAGTAAGCTATGACTTTACCATATTTTTTTTGCAAATGATTTCCTTCTATAAAACACATATATCAAAATTATTACTTTTAACTTTATTAAGCGATTATAACCAATACTCCTGTTTTTAAAGCTTTTAAATACGTAAACTCAAATGAATTCAGTCAAACTCAATTCAATGCACGCCAACTCAACACCTAAATACAAATATACCATCCGTTACAAATGAAACTACCGTAGCATCGATTTACTAGACGGGCGTAACCCTTTTGATCTTCACCATAAATTCTAGGTAATATACATAAACCGATTTAGAAAAATGTTAAATTTGCACGCTAATAGTCAGTCACCTTGTAATTACTTGTTTGAGCTCAGCAACTTTATTTATGAAATATAATAAACAAAGTAACAAATAAAAATACAATACATTTTCGCGTTTGGGTTAGTTACTGAGTTTGACTTTCAAAACGGAAGTACTTTAGGGAATTGCATTGTTACAATAAAATTAAGTAAATTCATTTTTATAGGAATAACCTACGCTTTAATATTTCTTCATTATTGAAGAATAGTACTCTAATGGTCCACATATTGCACGGATTTGAAGAAAGGCTTTATTAAACAACTGTGTAAAGGTAATATTTCACATCATTACTTAATTATTATAAATTAGTTGTTCTACATAACCTAATAGAGAAAATAGAGTTGAATATAACATATCTATTATTATCTTTATTTAACAAATTGCAATTTAGTTGATTGAAAGTAGTAAGCAAAAAAAGTTAAAAATTAAGTAAAAAAGTAAGAAAAACTTTAAAATGTCTTCATTATTGAAAAATAGTACTTAATGGCTACCATATTGCACGAATTTTAAGAAATTCTGTTATACACTATGTAAGGGTAACATTTCACATCATTACTTAATTATTAGAAATTAGTTGTTCTACATAACCTAATAGAGAAAATAGAGTTGAATATAACATATCTATTATTATCTTTATTTAACAAATTGCAATTTAGTTGATTGAAAGTAGTAAGCAAAAAAAGTTAAAAATTAAGTAAAAAAGTAAGAAAAACTTTAAAATGTCTTCATTATTGAAAAATAGTACTTAATGGCTACCATATTGCACGAATTTTAAGAAATTCTGTTATACACTATGTAAGGGTAACATTTCACGTCATTCATAAATTTTTAGAAAATTGTTATTCTATACCCCAATGGAGAAAGTTAATTTCAATTATGTGATCTATGTATTCTTATCTTCATTCAGAAAATTTGAATTTAGTTCGTAGAAAATAATTAGAGAAAAATCGAAAATAAATAAAGCTTTCAAAGTATATTAAATATACAATTAGAAAATGCAGTCCAATGACAGTTTTTTTATACAGATTAAATAGCCCATACATTTTAATTATAATATTTAATATTAAACTACGAGTAGTCATTTCATAAAAATACATCAATTAACTTAATTGAATGCTTAAATACAAAGAGCGAAGTATAATGATGTAAAATACTAAGTTTTTTCATTCATATTAATTTTCAACTTTAGCTTATAATGGACTTTAATAATACTACTAATGTAGAGATAGTCATATTAAAATCCTCATTGATTAAAACAAGTTAGAAAAATGTTGAAATCGCAATCAACCGTAATTAAAACCAATGCAGTCTTTTCACCAATCTAAACCGCAGTAAGGCAGATCTTTTAGTAGATATTTTAATTAAATTTAATTAAAGTAAAATTTATTGTTCTTTTGTGCTTTACTTTTTTTTAGTTCTTTATACTATTTTAGTTTATGTACGATTTTATCATGAAAAATACTAAATAAATAATAATTGGACTAGGTGTGTTAGCTTCATGGTCTGCAATTATTAAATATTTGAACTTTTTCTTCGATTATTTTAGCATTTTGTTTTGGATTGGTTGCTATCTTTCTATTTTTGGTATACTGTATATAATTTCTTAAAACACATTTATTTAACTACGCAAAGTAACTCGATTGAAAGTGTGTATTACAGCTTTTATAATTCCCCTATATTTTTTATGAATCCCTGTTATATCCTTTTCTAATAACACATTTAACTTCACAAAACTACCTAATTGAAAAGTGCATCACTTGCAGTTTTTAGTTTCCTGTACGATTTTATCATGAAAAATACTAAATAAAGTTTATTTTACTAAATAAATAATACTTGGACTCAGGTGGGTCAGTTTCATGGTCTTGCAATTATTAAATATTTGAACTTTTTCTTCGATTATTTTAGAGTTTTGTTTTGGATTGGTTGCTATCTTTCTATTTTTGGTATACTGTATATAATTTCTTAAAATGCATTTATTTAACTACGCAAAGTAACTCAAATGAAAGTGTGCATTACAGCTTTTATAATTCCCCTAAATTTTTTATGATTCCCTGTTATATCCTTTTCTAATAACACATTCAACTTCACAAAATTACTTAATTGAAAAGTGCATCACTTGCAGTTTTTATAGTTTCCTAATATTTTTAATTGTTAGAAAAAGTTATCATCGTTTAAGTAAAGGGTGCATGAAATTATAAAAATAAAAAAAAATAAAAAATAAAAAGTTAGATACTGCATAAACTCCATAAAAATTCCTTTATATATTTCTAAATTTCAGAATTCTACACTAAAAATTATTCTGTGAAATTCTACCAAAAGTTCTTGTTCTATAGCAACAAATTACTTAAGGGACTTGGTACCCCTTGTTTTCCCAAAAAATGATAAAAATATAAATTTTCCTTTTTTTGCGTGTTTATAATCTTTTAAACCTTTTCCTTATTCTGGCAAGTTTTTGAGCTGATCCGATAACTGCAATTGCAGAAAAACTATATTTTTATGGAGAATTTAGCATTGATGCAATAGATTCATTGATGTTTCGAAAGCATTTTTCTCAGTTCGTGATTTTTGAAATTCCTACCTTACTCAAAATGCTAAGACTTCAGCAATTATGAATGAATCGACTTGAAATTTTGTGTGTGATTCTTAATACATATTTGACAAAAATAGGTCTGGATTTTTGAATATAATAATTTTTTTTACAAATTTAAATGTTGAAAAATACCCGTTTTTTGCGCTTTTTTTCCCCTATAGGTACTGTAATTATAATTTTTCTCAAAAACTATTTTACTTATTTTAAATCCGATGCCTAAAAAGTTAGAGCATATTACTAAGAACATTTTTTTAAAAAAATCGGGAAAAATGAAAAAGGAGATATAATTTGAAATTTGATGAATTTTCTTTTTAAATTTTAAACACTATGGGAACTTTTTTTCCATAAAATTTCGTTTTTACTTAGTAATACTTCTATAAATGTAAATATTATAATTTTAAAGGCTAAATAAAAAACAAAGTCTGAAGGGTACCAAATCCCCTTAAAAAAACTTATCATTCTAAATATCAGTCTCATTTTCGTTTAAATTACATTTGGTATAAAATTCATTAATTTATATTTGAATATTAAATGGGACAGCAGTTTCATTAATTTAGCCTTATGTAATGAGGACTGCAGTTCGCGATATTACTGCTCGTTAGCAACTCATACTTCTACATCAAACGGTCATTAAGGCTCAAATGTCACTATTGCTTGACATTGTATAAACTCCCTTCCACGTGCAATAATATCATGCGAATGCATTACTAACAGTGTATTGTCAGTATTTTTAAAGAAGTCAGTTATTTCTGAGATTTGTTTTTGTCGTATCTTTAATTTGAATTCATCCGATAATTGCTTTGTGATATTTAATTTATACTTGTTTGCTATGTAAGTAAGCATTTAGAAATATTTCGTGCCGGTTTTATATCTTTGATATAAAGATATTTTTTCACTTTCGCCTCCTTTATGCAAGCATAGCATTACTTATAAGTTTAAAAATTTGCTCGTTTTGAGAAAAAAAATTCAAAATTAATAGACTATATTTCTTTTAAATTTTAGCAATGAATATGTTTAAAAATTGAAATTATATCTTGAAATGTGCTGCAATTTAATACTACTACAATGGGACTAAAATCTAATAATGAAAAATCTATTTAGAGAAATATTCATTGAAAAGATTACATACGAGAAATAAAATTGTAAATGCTAACACTGTAAATTTAAGGAATAAGTCTGAATTTTGCGCATTAATTGCAAACAATTCACACTATTGAACTAGTTAATATTTTTTTTTTGCATGGCAAAAATCAAAATTATGATTTTTTAGTAAATTTAAAACGTAGATATATTTTGAGCCACTAACTCTATAAGTTTTTTAAAATATGAATCAGTATCTTTTTAAAATTGATCATTTTTACATTTTCTTATTAGTCTTTAACCAATATTTTCTATTTCAACAAAAATCCAAACATCCACCACCATAGAAATTAATGCAGTATAATAAATGCTGGTATTTTCTAAGGACAAGTCAGAAAGTGTAAAAATAAGTATTTTAAAAAACCTGGATTTTAAACTTGTGATAGCAGAATTGTACTTGAATAAACTTATTTTATAGTTATTATTTAGATATATTTAGATAGCTAATTTAGATAGCTATAGTTATTATTTAGATAGCTAACCCTTTGCAAGCTAAAAGTTTTTTATAAGTATATTGTTTTTAAATTAAATTTTAGTCAAAGTGTTTGGTTTGTATTATTATGTTAAAACTAACAGATATTTTTTTTTTCAGAACTAAATAAATATAATTAATATTTGATTTTAAATATTTTGTGTTATCTTCAAACAGCCACACAATTTCTATTATGTTGTGTATAAGCATATCCTTTTAAATGTGGATATCCAACAACACTCTTTTTCTACTTGATTGTTTGGTGAAGCTTGATTCAAACTTCCAAGTTAACCAATAATATAACAATTTGAAAATATATCTCAGTTACTATTAAAGGCTAATTTTCATAATTTTACTACACTTTCAAGTATTTATAACGTTCTAACGTAGGATAATTCAAAGAAACATTCAGTCGTCAAAAAAAAAAAATTTAATCCACGGTTCACATAAAGAGTACACGATTTCACTTAGCAACTTTTGCGAATCGTCTTTACGTTGTTCCACAAGATCCTCCCAAGAAGGTCCTTAGGAAGTCCCCAGGCATCTCTGCGACTCCAAATGACTTCCTAGGGACCTCCTTGGGAGGATGCATGTTATATGGGGCAATGTTCTACTTATGCATGCTGCTACTCTCTTTTGATCTCTCTCGCTTGTCGTATCCTGCAGAGGCAGTATTATTATTTTTTGTTTACTTCTTTCCGGTTGCTTTCGTTCCGACCAAACAGTATAGTGGTTAGCGTGCTAGCTTCTAGACCACGAGGTTGCGGGTTCGAGACCCGTGTTAGGCATGGGTGTTTGTAAATGCATGTTGGCTTGTCTAATGACGAATGTTTCGGCGTATTATAGCCCTCGTGTTGCTCACGCCGCCAGATAATCTGAAAACAACCAATCGGTTGCTTTCGTCGCTCCTTCCAAACAGACATCGAAATTTCTTTACTTTTTATAAGAAACAGATTTTAACAACTTTTTAAAAGCTCCAGTTACGCAGCCGCATGCTCTTTTTGAATTGTTCAAAGTAGTCTAGGACTCAAAATTTTTTAAATTCTCCAAAAAATATTTATTATTGTAAAAAATAATGCAAATGTTTTTTAATAGAATAGCATAAAAATTTTGTTTCTATCATTTGTAGAACCTGAAATATTTAACTTTTTGTTCCATGACAACTATATCTCAGACATACTATCTTGAAATTTTGAAGCTGTTCTTCTCGGTGATGGATTTTGTCCCTTTTGTTAGTTTAAATTGATATAACTTAAAAACTACCGTGAATGCGGGCTACTTTGGCCCCAAACTGAGAAAAAATAAATAAAATTCTCTGCTAACCTTCAGGAAGCAGATTTTAAAGTAATTTCGACAGTTTCCGCTATGGAGCAGCATCCATAGCGGAAACTGTCGAAATTAATTTAAAAACTGCTTGAAGGTTAGCAGAGAACGTTATTTTTTTTTTTCTCAGTTTGGGCCAAAGAAGGACCCTAGGGCCAAAGTAGCCCGCATTCACGTTACTTGTTATAAATTTATGAAACTTTCCACAATTATTTTTCATTTATATTTATTTAATTTGTCTTCGGGAATTATATTTTTTTATTTAAAATTTTTTTATAAAAGCTTTTGGAGCTTAGCATACTATGGATTTTATACAGTTTTTGCACAAAATATATTTTTTTAATTTTTCTGATTACTTTATTGAAAAATTATGAAAACAATTTTTGATATGAATTATAAGAAGTGATTTTAATAAAAAATGAAGTTATTTTTTAAAAAAGCATTTTATATAAATCAAATTTAAGAAATATTAAAATTAAAAAAAAATTAATTTAAAAAATATATATATTTCAAACGTAAACTATATATTTTGTTCTAACCGATGAAATGAAAAAAAAAAATTTAAAAAAAACGTAACATTGCAATTCGTGGATTTTTTTTTTTTTTTTTTTTTTTTTTTTTTTACCATATAGGATCCCCAATGTATTAAAACTCATTCAAAATTTAAAAAGTTAAAAAAATAACCCCATACTATTATTCCATATTTTGTTTTATCAGAAAATGATTAATAAGGTTGGAATACTAACACCAGTAACACAACAACGATGGCCAATATCACCCGTCATTGGCCAATCCCGATGCGAAACGTTGCAAACCGGTCATTGTTACAGATATTGGCCAATCTCTCCCAATGTTGGATAAAATATACTGGAAGTTTTGAAATGCTGAAGCCTTATTTTAAAATTGAAATGCTTTACTTTTAAGAAAAGACGAAGGGCAAAAAATATATTTTGCGATGTTTTTGACAAGTTTATTTTTCAAAAAATTTGCATTTTGGAAAGATGCTCGAGTTTTGGTCAATCGGTAAATTTTAGCTAATCTTCCAGAACCTCTCTTTCTGACATTGGCCAGTTTTATAAATTTTAAATAACTGGTCAGTAATTTAACTGATGACAAGGAAATGACCGACTAATGTTCAAACATAAAACAGAATGTGGCATTTTTGGATATAAATTGTTAAACAATTATTATATTTCAATTAATTTTTATTTCTAATGACAGTTTCTTAAAGATCAAACATAAATAACATGCAACAATTCGCCAAAGACAGTTTTATAGAAAGTATAAATTAATAAAACAATGTTTAATTATCCTGTACTTTCATGTATTTTTTTATTTTTTTTCGCACTGTAATAAAGATTTATTGCTCTACTGTACATACTTCTAAGTTAACTTTTTAAGGTTCCAGGTTATGAATTAAAATATTGAATTACGGTCTAAAATGTGATTTCATATTTTCTTTCAAATTTAGCGATTGAATTATTCATTGAAAAAATAATATATTGTAACACCTAATGTGATAAATGAATATAAATTTTGTAAATGTATGCATCTAACGAAGAGGAAATTCTTCAATAAATACAGCGGGATATCCTATAAGATGAACAAAACTTTTAAATCTATTTACTTTATGTCTAAACTCCGAATATATTCTACTAAAAATAATCTAAATTCTAGACTTACTTTAATGGAATATTTATTGAGTAAGATATATTTCTTTTAAAGCTGTTTAAAATGTCTTTATTTCTCAAATACTTTTGCTTCAAAATTCGTAAGTATTGCTTTCAAACGATAATTTCTTTTCGTGTCTCGAAGGCGAAATAAAAAGAAAAGAAATTCTTCTATTCAAAATTTTAATTTTTTTCTACACTTATGTAGTTTACTCTGTGAAGCTGTTTAAAAATGCATAAATTGTGAGATGCACAAGATTTCTTTTCAGAACAACGCCCTTTCTTTTATGTAATTTCATGGAAGTATTTTTTATAAAAGCGAATTACAAAATTATCAAATATGCAAAGCATGAGTGATTTCAAACAATGAGGAATGAAGATGCTTTAGGGAGAAATATGGTTTGAGACTTAAAAAAAATTCTCACTAATGTTTATTTAGGATAGCTAATATTTGTGTTTACTATCTTTAGAAAAAAAATATGAGGATTTTAAATTTCGACATATTAATGAAAATAGGTTCACTGCAACTGGTTTTGTAAGTTTTCAATTAATTTTAGTGTCTTGGAATAAAATTATTCTTTATTGTATGTTAACAATTTAAGCTATAATAAAACTTTCCTACAGATATATGTGTTTAAAACGATACATCAAAGACAAATAGTTTTAGTTATGTTTTCTACCGAGACATAAAATTTTTTTATACATTCATAAACTTCCTTATACAAAAAATCACTGGTTATCTAAACTCTGAATCTAAGGATTTATTAGTCAACAGCCTTATTTATGTAAATACTATAAATTAAACACAATTTCAATACTGTTAACAATTTAAGCTATAATAAAACTTTCCTACAGATATATGTGTTTAAAACGATACATCAAAGACAAATAGTTTTAGTTATGTTTTCTACCGAGACATAAAATTTTTTTTATACATTCATAAACTTCCTTATACAAAAAAATCACTGGTTATCTAAACTCTGAATCTAAGGATTTATTAGTCAACAGCCTTATTTATGTAAATACTATAAATTAAACACAATTTCAATACTGTTAACAATTTAAGCTATAATAAAACTTTCCTACAGATATATGTGTTTAAAACGATACATCAAAGACAAATAGTTTTAGTTATGTTTTCTACCGAGACATAAAAATTTTTTATACATTCATAAACTTCCTTATACAAAAAAATCACTGGTTATCTAAACTCTGAATCTAAGGATTTATTAGTCAACAGCCTTATTTATGTAAATACTATAAATTAAACACAATTTCAATACTGTTAACAATTTAAGCTATAATAAAACTTTCCTACAGATATATGTGTTTAAAACGATACATCAAAGACAAATAGTTTTAGTTATGTTTTCACACCGAGACATAACAATTTTTTATACATTCATAAACTTCCTTATACAAAAAATCACTGGTTATCTAAACTCTGAATCTAAGGATTTATTAGTCAACAGCCTTATTTATGTAAATACTATAAATTAAACACAATTTCAATACTGTAATCATTGGCTTGTAAGATTGTTTTAATAGATTGATTTTTTCATAAAATACACTAAAGAAAGTTATATTTATTTTTGCAAGATTAATTCCCAAATACTGAAACCGAACCATTTTCTATCAAATGATAAAATACTATCAAAGAATTCCATTGATTTTAACGATTTTCAATTAACAAACATATTTATGATTTATACATTTTTCTAAGTCATTCAACGGTTTCTCAAGATATTTTATTTATCCTTAAATTTTATACAAGTAATAGTTTTCTAGTTTTTTAGTGTTTTTTATGTTTAACTGCTTAACCGTTTAAATATCTTATAAATCATGTTTATCATTAACACGTAATCATGTTTATCGGATGTATAACTATAACCGAGCCCTTTTCTGTTTAAAGATTAAAAACTACCAATGATATTTAATGATTTTTTAACATTTTTTAATTATACATTTTTATAAGTCCATTAACAGTTTTTCTGGATATTTTATAAAACTTTAAATTTTATACACAAATAATATGTTTCAAGTCATGTAATGTTTATATGTTTAAATGACTAATTCTTCAAATATCTCATAAATCCAGTTATTCCTTAACGCATATTTATATACATCGGATGGCACCCATCGGAAATATACCCATATGGCACACATCCTCCCAAGGACGTCCCTAGAAAGTCATTCAGAGTACCGGGAATGACTGGGGACTTCTTAGGGACCTCCCTGGGAATATGTGTGCTTTATGGATAATATGTCAAGGCGTTTGGAATGGAGAAAAAACACCTCAATATTTAAGACCTATAGTACAACAAAAAACTCAAACTTATGAAAGTTTCTCAAATGTTTGAAATAGTCAAATTGAAGTTAACTTTTTTAGAAAAAAAAAGTTACTAAGTTATAGTTTGAATAAAGCATCGCTTCTAATCAAGCTGAATTTATAATAAATATTAATTATAAAGCGTGTGTATGTTACAAGAATGCGTTTTCTCGACCTAATTCTAAATACGTATCTGAAGTTATAATCTGAAAATTTAGAGAAAATTAAAATGATTTCATATGATATCACTTGTCCTGCGAAGGTTAAACTAAACTCTTTTGTTTAATTTCGCGAGTGTTTGTAAAGAAAGAAATATAAAAACAAAGATTTAACATTATCTTATCGATCAGAGTAAAAAAACAGTACCAGTTGGAAAGATTTCGTTCAAAATAAAACGAACGCATAAACCGCAGCACGCATAGGCTTTAAAAGGTGTTATTATTGATGATGATAATCTCTAAGCAAGTTACTGTCACGAAATATGTTATTTTAAGGTACAAAAGTCGTTCTACTTATGTTCTTTCCATTCAACCATGCAAGAAAAAAATAAAGTACAAAACAAAAAAATTATATTTGGCTATATAAAAGATTGTCGCCTTTAAATAGAAACTAATTGTGTCTATCGTTTTACAGTATTTCTTTGGTACATTTTAGAATGATATAAAATTGTAAATAGCAAAGAACGATTCCAAATAACCTCTTATTTTAAGAATTTCATTTTTAATAAACATCAATTCAGTATTTAGAAAGTAGTTCTATTTATAAAACTTAAGTTTATTTGAAGTATAGTTACAAGTAGAACGTTCTATTTGAAAGGAAAATTTTACCATTTCCAGGAAACAAAGCTATGTTATTTTCATTATATTCGAAACTAAACATAAGTTCAAAATATAATACATTTTTGGATGCTTATTATTAGTTCGTTTAACCTTAAGAGTTTTAAAACTTGAAGACACTGAAACACGAGCTCCATTATTTTTAAAGGACAAAAGTATTCTTGCAAATTCTTTTTAAAGAAGAGTAGTGTGACGTTTGTCTCTTCCAAAAACTCACAATTTCAAAAGGCAAAATATATTTTAAAAATTATGTTTGTTATTGTTTCCATTTGAAGAACTCATGCATGGAATATTTTAGGAAACCGAAGCTTTATTTAGTGGTAACGTGGATCCTTTGAATTTTTCACTTCTAAACGTAAGAGCTTTATGTTCCAAGAACAGAAGGTCAGAAAAGGCCAAAACAAATTCCATTTTCTATATTTAACTACTATTTCAATAAAGATCAAATTTCGCTCAGATTACACCATCATTAATGCGCTCAGAAAGGACAGAAAAGGCAACAACAAAAAATTACTATCTTCTATATTTAACTACTTTTTCAATAAAGATCAAATTTCGTTCAGATTAAAAAGTCATTAATGCGCTCAGAAAAGACATAAAAGGCACACACACACACAAAAAAAATTACCACCTTCTATATTTAACTATTATCTCAATAAAGATCAAATTTCTTTCAGATTACAAAGTCATTAATGCGCTCAGAAAGGACAGAAAAGGCAAAAAAAAAAATTACCATCTTCTATATTTAACTATTATCTCAATAAAAATCAAATTTCGTTCAGATTACCAAGTCAGTAATAGTCATTTATCCCGGGGAAGACTGGGGACTTCCTAGGGACCTCCCTGGGAAGATATGTGCTATATGGGACAAAATGTGAGTTAACACAATGAAGTTCCATTCAAGTTACGTCAGACAACGACTTCAGGAGGAATAACCTAGGTTGTGAAATTTAATCGTATAGAACGTTAAATACTTATCTAACGTTATATATGTTTAAGCAAATAATAATTAAATTTTAATAGGGTCACTCAGATCTCAATTAGACTTTAATTGATTTTGAACTAAACCTAATCCTATTTTTAGACTTAATAATACTCTTGGTGGGTGAACCCATTTTATTTAAACTTCACAGATTACTTCCTATACTTACTCTAAAACTCAATAAATGAGCTTCAATCCTTTAATACAACAAACCCTTGAAAATGAATAGCTTTAAATTTAAACTGCGGTATATCTCAATCGTAAGGAACAATCTCTTCCGAAACTATTTTAATTACTCTGTAAGCTAAGCATAGATACCTATACTCGTTACTGGTCCCAAGCTCTTTAGTTAATTGATCATCTTAATGAGTTGAACAATGTATTGAGATTGTAATTAATGGTGTCTTTTGTAGGGTTCAAATTACGAATGAAAACTTCTTTGAAAACTTCACTGTGTTGTCATGGCGAAGAGAGAACCAAAAATTGCAAGTACAACGGAATGTAAGTAGATTTTTTTATTTTTTTATTAATTAATTACTTTTTCTTATTTGCGCTAATTGAGTATACCACTTTTTTTAGATATTACTCAATTAGTTGATTAAAAGTTAGGACTCTGAATGTTCTTACTTATAAATAGTAATTTGATTATTTTGGCAGATAATTCGTATTTTATGTTTAAATATTTCTCAATGTTAGCAATTTTGGTACGAATGGATTTAATTGATATTAGTATTATTTTTAGATATTTTTATCGAAGATTTAAATGAGTATTAGTACGCACAAATATTTATATATACATTTTATTTTTCAATTCAGATAATAATGTTTATAAAAATAAATTAAACTTCAAATAAGAGAAGAGAGTAAAGAAAGTCGGAACAAACATATAACCTGATTATTTTTTTTATTTGAGCTAATTGAGTATAAGAATGGATTCAGTTAATATTAGATTATTACTTTTAGGTAGTAATGGTGATGATTTAGATGAGTATTAGTAAGAAAAAATATTTATTTTTTTATTTACATTTTATTTTTTCAAATTAGCGAATAATGTATGTAAGAATAAATTAAACTTTAAACAATTAAGGAACGTGGAAACAAACATATAACCTGATTATTTTTTTATTTGAGCTAATTGAGTATACTAATTGAGTATAAGAATGGATTCAGTTAATATTAGAGTATTACTTTTAGGTAGTACTGGTGATGATTTAGATGAGTATTAGTAAGAAAAAATATTTTTTTTATTTACATTTTATTTTTTCAAATCAGCGAATAATGTATGTAAGAATAAATTAAACTTTAAACAATTAAGGAACGTGGAAACAAACATATAACCTGATTATTTTTTTATTTGAGCTAATTGAATATACTAATTGAGTATAAGAATGGATTCAGTTGATATTAGAGTATTACTTTTAGGTAGTACTGGTGATGATTTAGATGAGTATTAGTAAGAAAAAATATTATTTTTTTTTTATTTACATTTTATTTTTTCAAATCAGCGAATAATGTATGTAAGAATAAATTGAACTTCAAACAATTAAGGAAAGTGGAAAAAAACACATAACCTGACTCGATCAAAATAATAACATAAGAAACATATTTTAAAGTGAGACCTAAGGAGTTTATGTAATTAATATAATAATTACCGCCTAATATAATATGTATCCCCCAGAATGTTTATGGGCTTTCAGATTACTAACGCATTCAATCCAACTACTTTCCTATAACCAAACATTATCATACGCGGTAAAAATCACATCCAACTTTCAATCTCTCTCCAAAACTGATTGGACCTTACAATTACCTAGGTCTGCAACCAAAAAAACTGCATAGGTTTTTTTCTTTACTGTTTCTTATAGATTTCTACTCACTAAAACTGGGGAAAATATTATAAAATTCGATCACGTCAGGTTTTCTTGAAAAACTTATTTTTGTAATTTCATGAATGGGAATTCAAAGCGAGTTCAATGACTTGGTATTAGAGAATTAAGCCTTTCGAAAGATGTTATCGAATTGTTGAGGTCAAGACTAAAAAATAAAAACTTAGTGTCACCAGGAACTTCATTTCAAGAGACGTTACCAAGGAAGATGGGACGTCAAAATGCTAGCTGACTATTGGATGCTTAAGCGGGACACAAAAAATGGAAAATGAAGAAAAAGTAAAGACAAGAAGAAAAGGTTTCATAAGCATAAAGAATTATACGAAATATTATCTAGTTCAATGCAATAAAATCGCGGTGTTTTTTTTTTTTTTTTTTTTGTTTTTTTTTAAACATTAGCGTTACGCTTTTTTCATGCAAACAATCTGTACGTGATGGGGGGAAATGGAGATCAGTGCACTGGAAAACATAATATTTAGCAAAAACATCTCATGCAGTCGCAAGATTTTTTTTTATTTATATTTTTGCAGACCTGTGTTTTCTACAGCCAAATCCAGTCGACAACTTATTTTATATGATTTCTACAAGCCCAAAGCTTAAATCATCAACTTCTTCCTCAAAAAGGCCTCAACTGCTGCTATCTTTTAATTTACAAACGATCCCACATATATATTCTAAAACCTATTTTAAGGATGATTATCATGTTCCCTAAGCAAATAATACCAAAACGATTGCCTGTATTCTTATTTATATGTCAATACATAAATACTATATTCAAACAAATTCAACAAAAGCTTGTCTAAAATGTACCCTATAAAACTTCAGTATCAACTAAGTTACAATATCGATGAGCCTTAGAAACCCATGAAATATTTGAAAAGCTTCTTTTTAATACTACACAATAACTAAACTAAACGTTTTAAAGACACTATTGGTGCAAATCAATATAACAGTCAGCAACCTGCTTTATTGATTTTGTAAAAACTGATAGAAATACAATTTTTAACTAGCATTTCTAAAAATGTGTCCATTAATATAGGAAATCTCTAAAAAATATGTTAGACTTACAAAACAGCAGTAGTAAATTCGAGAAATATGACATTATCAACAAATATGCAGTGGAGCTTAATTTACATCACAAATTAAAACGACTGTAACTTCCTACTTGTTAAACGTAAGGACTTAGATCTTTTTAATTTAAAGATAAGTTATAGATAAAGACTTCATTTCATTCAACGGTATGTTTAATATTTAGCCTTTAATTATTGTGCCGAGTCGAATTTGGAAAATTAATATTTATACCATTAAAAACCATCATTTTCCCAAGACTAACTAGAATAATAAAGTTATTAACTTGAGTTAAACTAATATGAATCGTAATAATTAACTCGTTATATTTTTTTCATGAAGCCTAAGCTGATGTGATATGCTAAGTCAGGAAACGCCTTAATTGTTATGTTTACTTAACCATCTCAAATGTTCAAAGCATATAAGTTAGTAAAACAGAAGAATTCAACAATTACCATAAAGTAATTACTATGCATATTTAGAAGGATTGATATTTCTTAGTGTTGATTCTTCTGGAAATCCAATTACCGAGGAAGTTGAAATGAAAATATATTTTAGAAACGCATAATTTGGGGCAGCAAAGCATCCTCATGGTATTTTTACAAACTTTGCAATGAAGTCACCTTAAAAGGGAAGTTTGTACACTAAAATTTATAAATAATCGATTTTGAGTTTATTACTGTTTATCAAAATTTAAATTCTAAACTTTAATATGATATCTCATTTGTAATAATACCTCAACTCGAAGTATTTTAAATAATTTTGTGAAGACAAAATTGTTAACTATTAGTGTAAGTAAAGTTTTTTTTTTAAAGCCTTTTTCTCAAAAATACATTTTTCATTATTCATGTACCTTTTTTCAAGAAACTGCACAAGCTATCTTCCTAAAAAAAATTCTATAAATTTCTTTTATGTGTCTGTATATACTAAAGTGAGGTTTTGATGTTATTTTAAAAATATTTTTTGTTTGGGCTTATTTCGGCAAAAAAAACTTGTGATTTTTATCAAATTTGAGTGACTTTCACAAAAATTCATTTAAAAAAGTAAATGAATTACAATCAAAAGCTATCTTCAGTAGAATTACAAGTGTCTACTAAATGCACTGAAAAAAATAGGTTTCTATGTTAATTACTTTCTGAGAAAAAGGTACATGAAATATGCCAAATTAACATTTGCGGTATAGAGGGTACCAACTCTCCTAAAAAGTTTTTTTTTTTTTTTTTTTTTTTTGCAAAAGTTATATGACGGAACACCTCTTTATTTAGAAAGAATTATAGTTTGACTTCTAATCGATAAAATTAATTAATAGATTACCTTATAGAAATTTCTAGTTGGGTGGTTGGTTGTTTTCAGATTATCTGGCGCCGTCATCAACACGAGGGCTATAATACGCCGAAACATTCGTCATTAGACAAGCCATAAAGGCACAATAATTGCTAAAACATTAAAACAAAAATCTGCCAAAAATAAAAAAATTTTAAACTTGAAATATTCACTTAGTCCATAGAGAAATTTTGTTCAATTTTCTTTAATGTGGCATTGAATAAGCTATAATTGAAGCATAAGCATTAAATTAGCAAAAATAAATAATTTGAAACAGGCATAATATTTCCCGTTAAAAGACATTACTTCAATAACATTTTTAACATTAAAGAAATATGTACTAGGACAAAAACTGCCTAAAAGGATACATCAAACAAATAAATTACGCTTTTTCTTGTGTCACAGTCTACATAAGGCGAACACTAGAACAAACAATAAATAAATTTGCTGCATCATCATTTAATGGTGATATGGTATCACAACCTTAGCTAATACTTATTCTGCCAAAGAAAGATGGACAAAAAAAGTCCATTAGGAGAAAAACCATGACTAACATTATGAAAATCAGTGCGTAATCACAGATAAACCAGGTGAAAGGGGAGCTTCAATTCTCAGATCAGAAGATACCACAAAACATGTTCATAATGTCATGAATACAAAGGAAAACTTTTAATCCCTTTTCACAGTTTCCACTGAAAATCTATCGTATCAACCTCTAACGACTAAGTCCGAAAATATATTTGCACGATATATGGTATTATAATTAAAGTTACGTTTTTAAAAACTGTAAAATGAAAAAGGGAAAAAAAAATTAGACCACAAATTTGTAAACTTGGAGGCAATATAAAAAAGTAACGGGAATTTATATCCAGAAGAACACATCAGTTCTAAAAGAACATCAACAGATTCAAATTGGCCTGTATGCTGTATTCAGATGAAGATTTTTTGGAATCTCTGGCTTTAGAAGGATTTATTCAAATTTTCAAAAAGGCTTGGAAATTAATGGCTTACAGTCTAAGAAACAAAAAAAAATTCCATTACAGGTCAAATGGGTTTTCAGCTGAACATTTTCGACGGAGTTTTAGTTGTTTCAACTCAACAATGCCTTATTCTTTGAAAGACAATGCTTTTATCATTAAATACTACTATCAATACGATATCAATGATCAGAGTAGCAGAGTACTTTGAAAGACTCTTGAACCTTAAGTTATTTATGCAAAGGACCAATTATTGTTCAGAGGTTGGAAAAAAAATGGAGAAACTTACCGTCGCAGGTGCGTTTTCTGTCTTACCTGAACGAGGATGGAAGCCGATTCCTGGATAGAGGCTCAAGAACCTATTTTATTGTCCGTGGAGGAAGAAGCCATGGAAACCAAGTACAGGAACTGCTGCTTTATGGAGAACAGCCTGGAACATCAAAAACCTAACGAAAAATGTATCGAACTCATCAAAACTTAAACGAAATTTATTTTATATGATTATATTACTTTTAATTAAAGAAAGATTTAAGTATCTACATTTACAGAACATAGTAATAAATAACACCAGTTCTGAGTTTCGAAGAAAGTACAGCTTCGTCCCCATATTGATGACGTCATATTTTCCAAATATTCCACTTGGTTTTCGTGAGAAAAGACCGAAAAACTTTTAATACATGGGCGAATTCGTTTACGAAACCTTAACACAGCTTTTTGAATTCTTTGGTAAACACAATCCGTCTTTGCTCTCATACTATAAGCTTCATTTAAGTTTTAAAAGAATAACGCTTAAAAATAGTACTGATTATTTCATCACAAGTGTAAAAACTCCAAGCAAACATAACTATTTTTGAGGAATTTGATATAAAATACTCTTTACCAAAAGTTTTAATACAAGATTAGTTGATGAAATGATATAACTAAAACATTTTTATATTTTGTCTAATTTTATAGAGCTGAATTCTGTATGAAACTGTACAATCTTATTACGACTTCTACATGATACGATAGAAATTAGTTTAAAAATGTAGCAACTGTTTTATAAGAAAGGCCTATTAGTGTGAAATTCACTTTGTTATAATCATTAATCTATGTGACTATATCTTAGATGATATTTCTTTAAATATTTGAAGCCATAGATGATAACACGATACATAGGTTATTTTATTTTTGTTATAACCATACTAGATTTTTGGACAGCGTATAAATTAGAATCATTAGGAGATTTGATGCAATAATTTTTACAAAAATATTTAGCGTCTTTTTAATTCAAATAATATACCATATATACATTTATTATAAATTCAAACTTATACGTTCTTTTAGTATTAAAAGACGCATAACATGTTTTTATTTAACACTTTTAATAAAAATGAAAAATTACGGCTTCAGATTACGCAACAGTTATTCTTAAACTTTTAAGCGTCACAAGTGGATTTGTGTGCAGCCTGCACATTTAAGATTGCTGAACGGAATTATTTTTTGAAATTTCTTAAAAGTTAGCAATTGAACGCTATTATACGACTGAATTCAACTATTTTACAACTTAATTATGACAACTATTATACAATTGAACAGAAATATAATTAAGGAGGTGTGGGGCTCAAAAATTTTAAAATTCTTAGATTATTTATTTTTTTATTGTAAAAAATAATGAAAATATTTCTAAATAAAATGACATAAAAATTTTGTTTTTCTATCTTAAAATATTTAAGTTTTTGTTTCATGACAACTGTATCTCGGACATACTATCTTGATAAGTATTTGTTATAAATATATGAAAATTTCCAAAATTGTTTTTCATATATATTTCTTTGATTTGTCATCAGGAATTGTGTATTTTGATTTAACTGTATTTAAACAGTTTTTTGGAGCTTAGCATACTATAGGTTTTATATAGTTTTTGCACTAAACATTTTTTTATTTTTTTTTTATTTTTTCTAAATATTTAATTGAAAAATCCTGAAGACAATTTATATGAATTATAAGAATTAATTTAATGCAAAAATGAAGTGATTTCTTATAACATGTCAAATTTAAAAACTGTCAAAAATTTTAATTTTTTAAATTTTTTTTCAAAAATAGTTTTTAAATTTGAAAAGTTAAGAAGGTTTTTTTAGTTTCAAAGCATAATACAGTAGTGCATAAAAACTTTAGAAAAATAATTCTGAAATAGAGATTTTAGAATTTTGTGTCCTGGTTACCCTTAAACTCTATTTGAGTAAGCAGAACTCTGCACAGCACAGTTCATATAGCTGATCAGGCCACTGATCACTTCTATCCCATACATCCATTACATAGAATCCAACGGAAGTTTGTTAACATTTAAGTTACATTTACCAACAAATAACAAAGAGAGGTGTTTAAAGCATCAAACTACATATTTAAAACAGTAATAAAATTATTTACGAATTGAGAAGGAGGAGTTCATTGCTGGGCTGAGTTGACGCAGCATCCTTTACTTAGATTCCTCTTTCTTAAAGAGTACATCCCCTAAATAGAGCCCAATTTCATAGAGTGCTAAAATAGAGAATAATTAAGCTCGATCATAACGTTCGTTAATAACATAATCCTCAATTATAATTAAACTAGTTGTCAGAAGCGAAGGTCTTACAAGGGGACCTTAAGGTCTCGGAAATTCAGATCGGGATGAGACTCGGCAGATTAGTAGTATACCTTTAGAGTTTCCACACAGTAAAGTAATAAAGCGCATTAGCCAGAAGATTCCGAGAAAACAGGCTCTAAAGTATTACGCGCAGCTTATATACTAGTAGAGATTTCTGCTCTGCAACTCCCGGTGGCCAAGTGGTCAGCGTGCTGAGTTCCCATACGGTCGATCTGGGTTCGATACCTCGTGAGGTATTTTTTTTTTTTTGTCAATTTATAAAGTAACTGTTACAGCTAACTGAAATTTGAATTAAAGATAATACTTTATTTTTAAATACGTAATGTGTTTTAATGAAGGTACATTAAAACTCTATTTACTATTCTCACAAACAAGTGATTATAAATTTTGAGATATTATAAGCTGTAGAGAAATAAATGATTTTCGCAATAAACATGAAGAACCAGTTTCTATATGGAAGAGTAGGAATGTTGTCCTATTGTACATAAGCATTAAGTCAGAAATTTTCCAAAACCCTAACCGTACTTATCGAACAATGGTACTACCCCTACCCAACCCACTTTATAAATTGACATTATAAATTTAAAAAAAAAATACAACATGAGGTATCGAACCCGGATCGCCCGTACAGGAACCCAGCACGCTGACCACTTAGCCACCGGAGAGCTGCAGAGCAAATTCTCTACTATTATATAAGCTTTGCATAACACTTTAGAGCCTGTTTTCTCGGAATCTTCTGACCAGTGCCCTTTATTGTTTTACTGTGTGGATACTCTTAACCCTTAAATGCATATTGTTGCCAATTGTCTATATTCCTTAAAACCTCTTATTTCTTTATATAGCAACCTATGCATAGTGATTTTTTTTTTTTTTAATTTTAATTTTGAAAAACATATTTTATCGTTTTCGAATGCAATTAGAATCTTTGACAGTTTATTTCTTTATCTGTGAAAATTTTTAGTGTTGGTTGGCGCTGTTGGCTGAATACAATTTCATTTCGGCAGGTGTTGCGAATTACGATTATTTATATAAAAAGTAAGAAAAACATACAGGAAAAATTGTTTTCGGATAGAAACAAGGTAAGAGTAGCGAATAATATTTATAGTTTTGCGTGTACTGATAAATTTATGTAAGAAAAATGTAGCATTTTTTTGTGATGAAAAAATACATCAGTATGCAAAATTCTTATGTGTTTTCTTTTTTTTAATTTTTCTCATTAGCTACGCCCATTTCCCAATTGATTCAAAATTTCATTCATTAAAAATAAAAATTCATGCATTTAAGGGTTAAGGTATACTACTAATCTGCCTAGTCTCATCCCGATCTGAATTTCCGAGACCGTAAGGTCCCCTTGTTAGCCTCTAAATGGGTATTTCGTTTATCAATTTTTGTTTTGCGTAAAAAGAAAGTAATATAAACAAAGTTTTTAATACAAATCCTTTATATTCGTTACCAATTTTTATATTCATTAACAGAGTACCGATTCTATAAACAACGTATGCTTGGGGTGTTGGCATCTAATTTTAAGTATCAAAAACATTTCTATCAAGAAAAAGGACGGCAAAGTACGTTTTAAAATTTATTTGTTAAAAATAAACTTGAATTTATGCACTCTCATTCAAATATCTTTTATTCATTCTGATTAAAACAATTTTATTATTAATTTATCCAAAAAAATTTGGCAACTGGAAAAAGTTTCTTAAATGGTCTGTCAAATGCTATTTTAGCGCGATTGGATGACGGCAAGTTTGTTTATTATCAATTCCGTAAAAGCGGCTTTTTAGTGACATTTGCAGCCCCAAAATGTGATAGTATGCATTGTCATCGACATTGAATCTATCTGCCAGGTTTCAGTCCGATTGGATGACGGCAAGGGGGTTAATTAGATCTCCGAAGATTTGCCCGCCATTGACATACACAGCCGGCCACCCACACCCATACACACAAAATTGAAGTTAATCTAAAGGATTTAAAAAAAAAAAAAAAAATTAAAAAAAAAAACAACTGCCCAGTAATAATATACAGGATACCAACACAAAACTAATCAATGAAATAAATTCAACTGATGGATTGCTAAATATCACACTTCTATCCGTAGTCTTCTGAAAGAGAAAACAACATACATTGACAATAAATACGTCGAAATATTTACTGCTCTTCCGTATTCAAACAATACTTATATCAATCCCTTTTTGATTAGAATATGTTTTGATATGAAACCTTGAGTCCCTTAGGTTCGAGAAAATGTCGAATTTCTCAAAACAACAATCTGTCTTTATTGCAGTACTTCGCTTTTCTCAGAAAAAAGCATTTTTCTGGGTGCAATATTTCTAGTACGAATTATTATTTAGTCTTGCTTTTCAAAACAGTTTAACATAAAAAAATAAAATAGAATGTTTAGATCTTTTTACTGAAAATAAGAAATATAATACGAACGGATTCGGAAGAAAATGTGGGATTTTACTATATTATTAGAAAACTTTTGAGAATTATTTTTCAGTTCCACGTTCAAAGCACATTAGATTTATATTGCAAATTTAATATTCTTGTAAACAAGGAAAAATATATTTTCTGAGAAATGTCTCAAATTATAATTCATGGAATTTGTCTCAAAATATATCGCAATTATAATATTAAATACTAAGACTATTACAAGAATTAAATAAATTATAAGAATAAAGAACTATAAGCAATAATAAAGAGATAAATAAACGCGAGTTATTCAAAGCAACTGAAATTAATAATACAACAAAATAAATGTAATTATTTATCTATATAATTCTCTTAAACGTTCCCATAAAAAGGCAGTATGTGTATATGCAGATTGGCAACACTGGTAGTTTGTTTACATATTAGAATCAATAGTTTCTGAACGAGTTGAATGGAAATAAATATTTGGTTCTGTTGTCACAGCATTTTAGAAAAATAGAACATAGCATTTCCAACGAGCAAATGAGAATTTTGAAAAAAAATTTGAAAGCAAAATATTGACGATATCGTAGCTTGCAACGGGAGTGTTGTTGTTGAAGAACACGATATATATTGTTACTAATTTCTATATATTTGTAAATATTTCGTTGTATTAATTATGTAAAAAGAAAAAATTATGTACATTTTGCATAAGGCAGTGCAAGAGTTTGTCTTTACTACAATGAGTCTCTTAATGCTTGAAAACGAGTTTTACAGAGATAATGCTGGAAAACGAGTTTTACAAGGAGAAGGCCATCTAACATTATGGTTAATGGCAATCTCGCCAAGTTGGCGATGGTTTTGGCGACTAATTTTGGTCGCCAAATTTGGCGATAAATCACCAAATGTCGCCAAACTTGGCGACATTTTCGGTCCCTATGTACCTGTATAGGGCATTTTGACTGTGATCTGGAAAATTCTCCAAATTTCTATCTCTAGAAGATTCGCCTCCCTATATAAGGCCAAGAGATAGGGTGATCGAGTTAGTTGAGTTACTGAGTTAGCTGTCTCTCAGGGAGCATTCAGAGAGTTCCGAAAGTGAACTGTATTGCATTGTCTTTTGTGTTGATTTTAGCAATTGTGTATCTAGTTTTTAACTGTTGTTTATGCTCCATTGTTGTGTAAAGAGCTGCATTGAGTCTATTGGAAAGGAAAGTTCTGGAGTTGTAAAAGAATCTGCGAAGAGTTATATCGGAAAAAATTTCTGCGAGTTTTTATCTGCTTTGGCTTCAAGTCTTTCGAACCCATCCACGCAACAATATTCTGTGCATGAAGTTTGTTCTTTCTGTGAAACTCACTTCTATGAAAAGAAGCGAATTCTACTGTGTGATATATGATATACGATGATGTTTTTAGTTACGTTAAATTTTGATACTTTTCTCTTGATTATAACACGAAGACATTTTTACGCTAGGATGAATTCTGAAGACGTCTATTCTTATATTGAACTAATATAGTGCCCTTAGTAACATTTGACAGAGTGACTATCAAATCAAAAGTAACTTCGATTTTGTGTGTATGGGTGTGGTGTAGTACTAGTGGCTGGCTGTGTATGTCGATGGCGATCAAATCAGCGGAGGTCTAATTAACCCCTTTGACGTCATTCAATCGGTCTGAAACTTGGCTGATTGACTCGATGTCGATGACAATACATTCTGTCAAATTTTGGCGAATGTCACTGTTACTAAAAGGTAGCTTTTACGGAATACTAATACACCAATTTGAGATCATCTAATTGCGTTGAAATAGCATTTAATCGATCATTTAAGAAACTATTTCCTGTTGATAAAATTGTTTTAAAAAATAAATAAGAAAAGTGTTTTAATTAGAATAAATAAAATACATTTGGATATGAATGAATAAATTCACATAAATTTTAATGAATAAATTTTGAAAAGTACTTTACCTCATATTTTGCTGATAGAGATGCATTTAATATTTAAAATTAGATGCAAACACCAAACACACACTGGCAACAGAAGCGGTGCTATGAATATAAAAATTAGCGATGCATATAAAGGATTTATATTAAAAGTTTTATTTTTTGGGGTTATATTATTTATTACACTCTGTCTGTTTAAGTAGTTAAACTTTAGAAGTAGAATAAAAAAAAAAATTTAACAAATAATTATTCAATTTAAAACTTGATCTGTATAAACAATTCTGATGAAAATTTAATATTCCAACATGATTATTAATGAATGTTGAAAATAATTAATTGACTAATAGTCTTAATATCAGTTGACTGTGTCCCTATATAATGACCTAATTAATGACCTTAATATCAGTTGACTGTGTCCCTATATAATGACCTAATTAATGGCCTTAATATCAGTTGACTGTGTCCCTATATAATGACCTAATTAATGGCCCCTATAGAGGATAGACTATAGAGGATCATCCTATTATTTATAATACTGAAGGCGCATGCTCAAATATTGTGGTGATTGTTTATATTTCTTAGATTTGGTTGGTTGGTTTGTAAGCTCTACGACCTATATTTATGCACAATGACGGCCATTATTTTTCTTAGAAAACCGTGTTAAGTGATATAAAACTAAAGAGTTTTTAGGAGTAACTTAGAGTGTAAGTTAAATAAAAGTTGACTGTATTTCGTAGATATTTTTGCTATGGTTGGTTGGTTGGTTGTTTTCAGATTATTTGACACCGTCAGCAAAGCGAGGGCAATAAAGAGTCGAAACATTCGTCAAGCCAACATACATTTACAAACACCCATTCTTCACACGAGACACGAACCCGCAACCTCGTTGTCTAGAAGCTAGTATGCTAATCACTATACCATTTGATTGGCTGTTTTTGCTATGAAATTAGCTATAATGATCCAGATGTCCAACTTGAGTTTAAGATGTTACGAAAATCGTGTCCAAATATACAAATATTCTAGTAATAATTGATTAGGTTTATAATTAAATGCTTTTTTGTGAAATATACTGTTTAATTTAAACTTAATCGTTCCAAGATGCTAAATCCTCAATCTAAAGGATTACTAACGTTGCTGTTGATAACTGCAACCAGATTGGCAGTTTTTTAAGAAAGCCCGTGCTGAGATTAGTACTAGTAAAAACATCTTTCTTTCATAGAATTATCTAATTTCCTGAATCCACATTAAATAGAGTCCCGAGAGAAAGTAGATTACTTACTAAAGAAGAAATAAAGCTTTATATTTAGCTCTACGCCAGAAAACTTTCTGAGTTCGTTCTGTAATTTTATTTCTTGAGCATGCAAATAATACTTCCTTAATAGGTCAACAGATGGTTTATCTTTTTTATGAACTATTATAGATTTAAATTGTAATAATATTAATACCATGAAAACAAAGTTTTTCATATAAATCTTGTATATGTATTACCAATTTTTATATTCATTAACAAAGCGTCGTGTCTGTTGTAAGTGGGTGCTTGGTCTTTGCATATAATTTTAAATATTTAAAACATCCCTATTAGCAAAATATGTAGTACAAATACAAATACAAATTTTAAGACCAACAACAGGCTCAAGGCCCAACAGGGTTGGTCGAGTAAATATATATATACACGTATATAGAAATAGAAAATAATTTGCATACGATAGTTACACGATCATATATACAATATAGCTTAGTTACAGGATCATGCACACAATATACAATAGTTACAGGATTATACAATACAATATACATAATACAATACAATATACATAATACAATACAATGTACATAATACAATACAATGTACATAATACAATGCAATATACAAAGTTGACACAACGTTTGACAATCATACTGGAAAAATGCAATATATAATGCAAGCAATATATACAAGCTGACACAATATACAAAGTTACAGGATTATACAATACAATATACATAATACAATGCAACATACATAATACAATACAATACACAAAGTTGATACAGCGTTTGACAATCATACTGGAAAAATGCAATACATAATGCAAGCTGACAAATTTTATAAAAACCAACAGTACGTAAACTACTTCTTCAAATTTATTCATTAAAAATGAATACGAATTTATGTATTCACATCCAAATATCTTTTATTTATTTATTTATTTATTTATTTATTTATTTATTTATTTATTTATTTATTTATTTATTTATTTATTTATTTATTTATTTATTTATTTATTTATTTATTTATTTATTTATTTATTTATTTATTTATTTATTTATTTACTTGCTTGAAGAATTTTGTCAACAGGAAAGGTCGGTTCAATGATCGGTTAAATAGGATTATTAGTATACCAAAACAATTTATGTATTCACATCCAAATATCTTTTATTTATTTATTTATTTATTTATTTATTTATTTATTTATTTATTTATTTATTTATTTATTTATTTATTTATTTATTTATTTATTTATTTATTTATTTATTTATTTATTTATTTACTTGCTTGAAGAATTTTGTCAACAGGAAAGGTCGGTTCAATGATCGGTTAAATAGGATTATTAGTATACCAAAACAATTTATGTATTCACATCCAAATATCTTTTATTTATTTATTTATTTATTTATTTATTTATTTATTTATTTATTTATTTATTTATTTATTTATTTATTTATTTATCTATTTATTTATTTATTTATTTATTTATTTATTTATTTATTTATTTATTTATTTATTTATTTATTTATTTATTTATTTATTTATTTATTTATTTATTTACTTGCTTGAAGAATTTTGTCAACAGGAAAGGTCGGTTCAATGATCGGTTAAATAGGATTATTAGTATACCAAAACAATTTATGTATTCACATCCAAATATCTTTTATTTATTTATTTATTTATTTATTTATTTATTTATTTATTTATTTATTTATTTATTTATTTATTTATTTATTTATTTATTTATTTATTTATTTATTTATTTATTTATTTATTTATTTATTTATTTATTTATTTACTTGCTTGAAGAATTTTGTCAACAGGAAAGGTCGGTTCAATGATCGGTTAAATAGGATTATTAGTATACCAAAACAATTTATGTATTCACATCCAAATATCTTTTATTTATTTATTTATTTATTTATTTATTTATTTATTTATTTATTTATTTATTTATTTATTTATTTATTTATTTATTTATTTATTTATTTATTTATTTATTTATTTATTTATTTACTTGCTTGAAGAATTTTGTCAACAGGAAAGGTCGGTTCAATGATCTGTTAAATAGGATTATTAGTATACCAAAACAATTTATGTATTCACATCCAAATATCTTTTATTTATTTATTTATTTATTTATTTATTTATTTATTTATTTATTTATTTATTTACTTGCTTGAAGAATTTTGTCAACAGGAAAGGTCGGTTCAATGATCTGTTAAATAGGATTATTAGTATACCAAAACAATTTATGTATTCACATCCAAATATCTTTTATTTATTTATTTATTTATTTATTTATTTATTTATTTATTTATTTATTTATTTATTTATTTATTTATTTATTTATTTATTTATTTATTTATTTATTTATTTATTTATTTATTTACTTGCTTGAAGAATTTTGTCAACAGGAAAGGTCGGTTCAATGATCGGTTAAATAGGATTATTAGTATACCAAAAAAATTTATGTATTCACATCCAAATATCTTTTATTTATTTATTTATTTATTTATTTATTTATTTATTTATTTATTTATTTATTTATTTATTTATTTATTTATTTATTTATTTATTTATTTATTTATTTATTTATTTATTTATTTATTTATTTATTTATTTATTTATTTACTTGCTTGAAGAATTTTGTCAACAGGAAAGGTCGGTTCAATGATCGGTTACATAGGATTATTAGTATACCAAAACAATTTATGTATTCACATCCAAATATCTTTTATTTATTTATTTATTTATTTATTTATTTATTTATTTATTTATTTATTTATTTATTTATTTATTTATTTATTTATTTATTTATTTATTTATTTATTTATTTACTTGCTTGAAGAATTTTGTCAACAGGAAAGGTCGGTTCAATGATCGGTTAAATAGGATTATTAGTATACCAAAAAAATTTATGTATTCACATCCAAATATCTTTTATTTATTTATTTATTTATTTATTTATTTATTTATTTATTTATTTATTTATTTATTTATTTATTTATTTATTTATTTATTTATTTATTTATTTATTTATTTATTTATTTATTTATTTATTTACTTGCTTGAAGAATTTTGTCAACAGGAAAGGCCGGTTCAATGATCGGTTAAATAGGATTATTAGTATACCAAAACAATTTATGTATTCACATCCAAATATCTTTTATTTATTTATTTATTTATTTATTTATTTATTTATTTATTTATTTATTTATTTATTTATTTATTTATTTATTTATTTATTTATTTATTTATTTATTTATTTATTTATTTATTTACTTGCTTGAAGAATTTTGTCAACAGGAAAGGTCGGTTCAATGATCGGTTAAATAGGATTATTAGTATACCAAAACAATTTATGTATTCACATCCAAATATCTTTTATTTATTTATTTATTTATTTATTTATTTATTTATTTATTTATTTATTTATTTATTTATTTATTTATTTATTTATTTATTTATTTATTTATTTATTTATTTATTTATTTACTTGCTTGAAGAATTTTGTCAACAGGAAAGGTCGGTTCAATGATCGGTTAAATAGGATTATTAGTATACCAAAACAATTTATGTATTCACATCCAAATATCTTTTATTTATTTATTTATTTATTTATTTATTTATTTATTTATTTATTTATTTATTTATTTATTTATTTATTTATTTATTTATTTATTTATTTATTTATTTATTTATTTATTTATTTATTTATTTATTTATTTATTTATTTACTTGCTTGAAGAATTTTGTCAACAGGAAAGGTCGGTTCAATGATCTGTTAAATAGGATTATTAGTATACCAAAACAATTTATGTATTCACATCCAAATATCTTTTATTTATTTATTTATTTATTTATTTATTTATTTATTTATTTATTTATTTATTTATTTATTTACTTGCTTGAAGAATTTTGTCAACAGGAAAGGTCGGTTCAATGATCTGTTAAATAGGATTATTAGTATACCAAAACAATTTATGTATTCACATCCAAATATCTTTTATTTATTTATTTATTTATTTATTTATTTATTTATTTATTTATTTATTTATTTATTTATTTATTTATTTATTTATTTATTTATTTATTTATTTATTTATTTATTTATTTATTTATTTATTTACTTGCTTGAAGAATTTTGTCAACAGGAAAGGTCGGTTCAATGATCGGTTAAATAGGATTATTAGTATACCAAAAAAATTTATGTATTCACATCCAAATATCTTTTATTTATTTATTTATTTATTTATTTATTTATTTATTTATTTATTTATTTATTTATTTATTTATTTATTTATTTATTTATTTATTTATTTATTTATTTATTTATTTATTTATTTATTTATTTATTTACTTGCTTGAAGAATTTTGTCAACAGGAAAGGTCGGTTCAATGATCGGTTACATAGGATTATTAGTATACCAAAACAATTTATGTATTCACATCCAAATATCTTTTATTTATTTATTTATTTATTTATTTATTTATTTATTTATTTATTTATTTATTTATTTATTTATTTATTTATTTATTTATTTATTTATTTATTTATTTATTTATTTATTTATTTATTTATTTATTTATTTATTTACTTGCTTGAAGAATTTTGTCAACAGGAAAGGTCGGTTCAATGATCGGTTAAATAGGATTATTAGTATACCAAAAAAATTTATGTATTCACATCCAAATATCTTTTATTTATTTATTTATTTATTTATTTATTTATTTATTTATTTATTTATTTATTTATTTATTTATTTATTTATTTATTTATTTATTTATTTATTTATTTACTTGCTTGAAGAATTTTGTCAACAGGAAAGGCCGGTTCAATGATCGGTTAAATAGGATTATTAGTATACCAAAACAATTTATGTATTCACATCCAAATATCTTTTATTTATTTATTTATTTATTTATTTATTTATTTATTTATTTATTTATTTATTTATTTATTTATTTATTTATTTATTTATTTATTTATTTATTTATTTATTTATTTATTTATTTATTTATTTATTTACTTGCTTGAAGAATTTTGTCAACAGGAAAGGTCGGTTCAATGATCGGTTAAATAGGATTATTAGTATACCAAAACAATTTATGTATTCACATCCAAATATCTTTTATTTATTTATTTATTTATTTATTTATTTATTTATTTATTTATTTATTTATTTATTTATTTATTTATTTATTTATTTATTTATTTATTTATTTATTTATTTATTTATTTATTTATTTATTTATTTATTTATTTATTTACTTGCTTGAAGAATTTTGTCAACAGGAAAGGTCGGTTCAATGATCGGTTAAATAGGATTATTAGTATACCAAAACAATTATAGCAACGTGTGTAAAAGAGACTTTTTAGTGACAGTGAGAGCCCCCAAAATTTGATAGAATGCGTTGTCATCGACATCGAATCTATCTGCCTAGTTTTAACCCGATCAGATGACGGCAAATGGGCTAATTAGGCTTTCGCAGATTTGCCTGGTAGTCACAAACAAACAAAATCAAAGTTAAATAAAGGATTTTAAAAACATAGAAATATTATTGTCTTACGCTTCTCCGCAATTGGTTTGGAAACTTTTCAAACTTCTTTTTACACTTCTGTTTCTTGAAACATGAAAAAAATACTCCCTCAAGGAGGATAAAATGATTTAAATATTAAAAAAAAATTATCTAGGTTTAAAATGTATAAACTTTAAGGTATTGCTTTTGAACTTATTAACCACAATAAGTTTGATTTAGATGAACTGTCTATTGTGTATTGAAGCAATCTGTCGGATAAAAACGTACTTTTGTGGTTAAAAAAACATACTTCAAATAAGTTTAAAACAACTTATTTTCTTAAAGAAAACTTTAACAGGAAGTTACGTATGTGAAAAGAATGAGAACTTAACAGGAAGCAAAACATTTAACTGATTTGGATCTATCGTGTTTCCTAAAGCAATTCTTGCTAATTCTTCAAATGCACTTCCCATTTCATATTTCTTCACAATAATAGTTCTTTAACAATATTCTCGTAGCTCCGACATGAAAATAAACTCGCTGAAAGAACTAATAAGAAAAAAGAAGGCGTAATTGTTTTCAAATAAAATGTTCAAATGCTGCTTAAAGAAAAGAAAAAAAATTAGAAAAATTTAATGCTTAGCATTAGGATATTCCTTATCTTTTATTATAGTATTTATAGTTCAGTGTTTTGAAAAGTAATTCAAATTAAAGTTTTATCTGCAGATTACCATAAAATCTACAAACCCACCCTTCAGCTTGCAGACTGCCACTGTACATTCATCTTAAGTACCGTATAACAGGATGAATAGGCACAGCTGGATAAACTTCATGAAATTACGAAGAAACTATTCTTTTACATAATAAGACAGTTTTATTATATATTATTTTTAGTTGGATAACGTTTGGAACCTCGAAACATACGTTTTGTGTAGTTGGTAGCACTGTCTATTTGTTTAAAAATTCTGACACAGCGTGCATACAATCCAGTAAATTTGACCTCCCCTAAACTTATCCTGTAAGGACTAACATGTACAGTACCCCCCAAAAAAAAATCAGGACGATGGCTATATCTTGTGCTCTAATTGTTGAAATAACAAACAAAAGGTACCGTTGTAAATCATGGAAGGTTTTGAATAATTGCATGTAGTTTTTTTTCTCATGAGGGGTCATCTACATATTAAAACAGAACCAAACTTTAAACAGTTCAATAGCAACCTCATAATATTATCCCATGTTTGGATTTAGCATATCCAAAAAAACATCGAAGTACAAAAATTCGTAATTTTTTAATGAATGGTTTGCAATTTAAATGGTAAAATGATAAATTAATGTTAAATAAAAAAGTTGGTTTTTTGGTCATAAATACTTGAATAATTAATATATTTCAGTAATTGTTTTTTCAAAAGGTAGTTTGTAAATGGCCAAACATAAATAGCTATCAACTTTTGCATCTATTTATTTTTTAATAATTAATTATTAATTAATAAAACAATTTTTAAAAAAATTTGAATAGAAACATATATTTTTTTGCTTTCATTAGATTTACCATGGTCTAAAACTCCCCACAATTTTTTTCTTTCCATTTTGACTTTTAGTTCTCGATTTTTTAGAGAAAATGTAAAAAACGCTCACTTTAAGGGACCGTATAGTAGACGACTTTTGAAAACTATCAAAGATTAATTCAAGGTAAACTAGAGGTGTGGAAAATCTCACAACGTTTAATTATCGTAAAATGGGGTGAATAGGAACAGCAGGGTCAATCGAAACAGAATTTCTTGAAATTACAAAAAAAAATATTTTATACAAACAAAGCATTTTTATTTTATATATATTTTTTTAATATGTCTAACGTGTTTGGAATCGTGGAACATATGTTTTGTGTGGTTTTCAACAGTGTCCTTTTTTTAAAAAAAATCTGAAACAGCGTGCACACAATCCAGTGAGTTTCAACTTTTCCAAAACTTATCCCGTAATTACTAACATTTACCTGTTATAGACTTAACTAATATATTTTTAGTTAAGTAACGATCAAGTTACATTTGTGTTTAAAGTGAAATGGTTCTGTAAAATAATCAAGCTTTGCTGAATACTGTTTACTAATGCCTACATTTTATATTTATTAATTTTCTAATTATCAGTAGTATACGTTATACTTCTGCAATTACAGTTTTCGATATTTTATTTATTTCGTGTGAAGAATGCACATCTTTAATGTTGTAAATAATTTATGTTACTTTTGCGTTTACTTGCTATTTTTGTATTAATCTTAAACATGACACTATAAATCCAAGTAGTTTCTATGCAATTTAAGACTAATATTTGTATTTTTTTTAACGTCGTGAAACTCCGCACTGACCGTTCGATTTCTCCCGCTGTGAAGTAGAACCTTAAAAATACCTTTCGTTTTATGGAAATTCTCCCTGAAGATCGGTCGAAAAACGGTTGAAACATTTTCGCTCATAAGTCGAATGAAATGATAAAAAATAAGGGTTCGTATTGAAATTTTCGAAGATAGCGTTACTTTTACTTAGTAAACGGTCCCTTAAAAAAAATTGCATCAGATATATAGAAAATCATAAGCAAAATATTTTGGTGCAAACCGTAAGATTCTACGATAATTAGAACCGAAGATATAGCCATCGTTCTGATTTTTTTTTTTGGGGGGGGGTACTGTACCCATTATGGACTTATATATTTTTAAATAAGTATAAACATCTACAACAACATGCCATAATTTATTGAACTTGGTTTTAAAACTTTTCATTTTACAAATTTATATATTTCGGATTATATACACCCTCCAATGGATTCCTTCCCAAGTGGATCTTTACTAGAGGTCAGAAATATCGATCAAAATAAATATCGATACTATATCGCTGCATAGAAAAAAAATATCGATAAAATATCGATATATCGACACATGATATTATTTTTAATTTGATTTTCAATTTTGCCAGAAACGAAGTTTTTTGGAGCAAATTTCTACTTTTCATGAATAAAAATGCATGCCAAAATTGTTTAAATAAATAAATTATAAAAATTGTTTTTATAAAGAAATTATAAAAATTGTTTTTATAAAGAAATTATAAAAATTGTTTTTATAAAGAAATTATAAAAACTGTTTTATAAATAAATTATAAAAACTGTTTTTATAAATAAATTATATTATCAATCAGAATAAATAAAATACATTTGTATGTCAATGCATAAATTCCCAATTATTTTTATAGAAGAAATTTTGAAAAGTAGTTTACCGCATAATTTGCTGATAGATATGTTTTTAATATTTAAAATTAGATGCAATTGCCAGGCACACTTTGGCCACAGAAACGGCGCTGTGTTAATGACTGCTAATAAATGATACTACATTGTTTTCTTTTTGGTTTGGGTACCATTTGAATTGTCTCTCAGCAAAGTCCAAACTTTAGTTTTGAAGTTTTTGAAAAGCAAATAAAGAAAATCGAAAAAACGCATGGAACTACAAAACGATCACCAAAAAACTAAAAATGTTTGAAAATATCGATACATTGGTAACTTGTATCGATATTTTTACTATCGATATTTAAAAAAAAAAAATATCGATAAAAATATCATCGTATCAATATATCGCCGACCTCTTAGATTTCGGAAACGTTTCGGCAGGCAAACTCGCAAAGGACGGTTGCACCACCCTACGCCTTCATCAGAGCTCTCTTACCTGGAACTTTACTTTCGGATTAGATCCTAAAATATGAAGATTTGGCTGAAACCTCCCACCCACTACTGGTATAGAGGTACTGAGCCGGGTCTTCTTTTAGCCCTCACATGTTACAGAAAATTATCTACCAGCCTCTCGAGCCTAGTCAGTGGCTAACGTAAATATCTTACCTTCTCTAAGGCAAGAAAAATTACACTCTTTGCCCAAATTGAAACCAACACCAGGCCTAAGCTGAACGCATCCTGGATTAGTCCGAGAGGCGACTGGACCCCATCGAACATCATTCTGAATTATTTTTATAGAAATTGGAGAAAAGTAAGTAGATTACGAATCCACTGGCCTGCCGTGGCAAAAATGGCCGAAACTGATCAAAAATCGACTTGTAATGAGTTGAACTAAAATCCGATTGCCAAATATTGCTCATAACTTGCCAAAAAGAGAACAAACTTTTTCGTCTGGTAACCCACTACATTTTGATTTTCAATGAGAAAAAGCGCAAATGATTTCTGATCTCCGGCTTGGAAAACTTGTATCTTTTAAAAGCAAGCCAAATTGGCGACATCAGTACGTCATCAGTGACGTAATGTTTATTGCCAATTTGGCTCATTTGTGAAAGATGCAAGTAAGCCATAGCCACACATCCGAATCGTCGGCAACCTTCTTAATTGAAAATCAAAGAGTAAGGGTTACCAAATAATAAAATATGCTCATTATTTGGCAAGTTAAGGCGCATTTTGCAATTGGATTTAGTTCAATTTATTAAAAGTCGATTTTTGACCAGTTTCGGCCATTTTTGCCACGGCAGACCAGTGGATTCGTAATCTACTCACTTTTCTCTAATTTCTATGAAAAATTCAGAATGATGTTCGATGGAGTCCAAAAATTGCAGTCGCCTCTCAATTTAACCTTCTGAGGGTCACGGGCGTATATATGCGTCATTTGATCCTCAGTTTTTCCAGCATTACACAACCTTTTTAAATTTAGAAATAAAATGTAAAATAAAATATTTTTCAAATCTTTTTATTATGATGATAGTTTAAAACCTACTTAAAACAAAATAAATAAAAAATAATTTAAAAATATTATATATTTGGATCAGAAATAAAATTTAAATATTATTGCAGGGAAAACAACTGTATAATTTCGCTCATTCCCTTGACGCTCAGAGGGCTAGACTGTTTGTGTTTCTTTTGGGAGGAAATTTATTCTTCTCGCATTCTCGTCATAGACTTTTTGTATGTCAACGGATTCCATGACGTTGTCTTTCTTCGTCCGACTGGGTGGAATATCAGAAACAACAACAACATATATTTCAGCGCGATATGATTTTTAGATTTGCAGAGGGAATCGCAAGACAAAAAAAAAAGGGATGTTTCACAAAGATTCAACGGCTGAAGAAGAGTCTGTTTACTCTTTCCAAGACAGTGATCAAGAGTTCAGGCTTAAATCAAAGTCAGAAGAGAAGTTAAGAAGTTTTAGAAGTTAGCCTAGGCATTTCAGAAAAATGGGCCAGAAGATTTTTCCCCAGATGACTTCGTTATGGTTAAAGTATATAAAAAAAATGATGCCGATCAAACGGTATAGTGGTTAGCGTAATAGCTTCTAGACTGCGAGGTTGCGGGTTCGAGTCCCGTGTAAGGCATGGGTGTTTGTAAATGTATGTTGGCTTGTCAAATGACGAATGTTTAGGCGCATTATAGCCCTCGTGTTGCTGACGGTGCCAGATAATCTGAAAACAACCAAATATAAAAAAACGCAATCTCTATACAAACTCTAAATGTGCAAGGTTTCACATTCGCAAGATTATGGCTACGTAGGTGTGTGAATCGAAAAACCATAAAAAATCAAAATAAATGCTGCAAGCCATGTTTTTTTTTTTACATTTTTGTGGTTGATCATTATAAGAAATATATTCGTATCATTACCAGAAGTATCATTATCAGAAGTATTATATTCGAAAAATATATTCGTTAACGATCTATTACACCCTTAGAGGAGGGATGGGAGGTAGAGGTAGGGAAACCCTAAAGGAAGTGTTCCATGATAAAGTCACGTGACTTTGAAGACCCTCGGCAAATTCTTCTCCCCGCAAAGCTGTCTTAGCATGGGTTTTCAATGGCGATTGCGTAGCCTTGAAAAAAAAATTTCTTAAATTTCCATTAAAAAAGGTTGTTTACTGTTGCGTCAACGCCTGTTATGGAAAGCACACATTATAAACTTTCTCAGGATCACCTGGAAAAGTTTTTAGTGCGTTTGTAGCAAAAGTGGATTCAATAATCCATCAAACAGCACGTCCATTCAAGACAGTGTATAAACAGTTGCTGATACAGATACTGGAAATTCAATTGTTTTAGATAACACTAATATCTTAAATGTCTTATGACAGTAAACCCGCATTTATCAGCACCTAACAAATGTGAGGATGTCATTGCTAATGATGAAGTCTTTACAAGAAAAAATTGCAAAAGAAACATACAGTAATCATTATGTAGTAAGAAATATTAAGATTAGGTTAAAATCATAAGAAAAAATAAGGTGGATTTACAAAGCCTACTTTAGATGCAATAAAATTAGGTAGAACTGCGGGGAAAAAATGTTTTTTAAGTGATTGTGAAATTAAATTAAAAAATATAATGCATAGGGTAGTCTCTCAAAGTCTTTCTGGTATTGATTCAAATCTTCCATATTTATTTAATCTAATTACTTGCCATGCTATGGACTAATCATCCTTGGAAAATTGGAAAATCATCGAATGTTGTTGATGAAGTCAATTTTATTTTGTGAACCTGAAAATAAGACTGTCACTTGGGTAAAACATTCGCTGAAAGAATTCAAAGTGGCAGAATTCATCGTAAAAAGGCCAAAAATACTTTGTTTTGGGGGCAATAAATGTTAATATATGGTAAAATTGACTTCATTCAACAATGTTTGTTGGCAAAGCAATTAAATACATTTTTACAATTCCCCTATGTATATATGAGTCATAAACTGCATCTGTATACTCTGTCTGAAATTGGTTGGTTATATTCAGATTATCTGGCGCCCCCAGCAACACGAGGGCTATAATGCGCCGAAACATTCGTCATTAGACAAGCCAACATACATTTACAAACACCCATGCCTAACACGGGACTCGAACCCGCAACCTCGAAGTCTAGAAGCTAGCACGCTAACCACTATACCGTTTGGTCGGCCTGTCTGAAATTGATTCAATATAATATAATATATGTATTGTTTTATAACAAATACCATGGTAAAAATATACGATTTTTTACCCTTTTCATACTTTATTTTTCATATGATAGATTTTATTTTTTGCTCATCATGCGCAATCTACTATTGGCGAATTTTACTATTTAGCTTTAAAAACTTTCACAAATCAAACATTTTTAGTAAATTCGTATGTGTTTATCCGCCAGAATGCATTAATTATTAATGTGTAAGGGAAATTGATGAAAAGTACCAAAACAATAACTGAATGGGAAATTTCACTTGTAATGTAGTTTTAAAGTTCATCTTTTTCACCGTCGGATATATTAATATTGATTACCTGCCAAACTACAAACTCGTACTTAAAATTTATTTTGTATAGTGTAAAACTCATATTTTTTTATTTTTTTTCGCTAAATGTGGTTGCAAAATTATAACACAAGCTTTTCTACAATATTAAGTATAACAAACATTTAGTACCGGTAAATTCCTAAAATTAGAAAAAAAAAGTACTGACTTTAAAACAAAAGCTATATAAATGAATTTCAGATATCTCACAGATTTTTATTTTTACTCTTTTGCTAATTCCAAGAGAGAATGAACGAAATTTTGAATTGATTAAAAAAAATTGTTGATTGGAAGAACGTAAAAATTGCCTAAACACACTGCGCCAAAGATTTTCGCCAAATATGGTAGTTTGAAACCACGTGACTTTGGCTTAACTAAGGGGCACCGAAACGCGGGGAGTTAGCATAGCGTTGCTCTCTCTACTATATTTCTCCTCTAAGATTACACCCGATTTTTACGTTGAAAGTTGGAGAGTGATCCGATTCATCCCATTTTACAGTACTTAGAAAGAACCAGACACCATAGTGATTTATCAAAATTGTTCATACATTAGCCATGACTGAATTATGTTCTAATTTCTTTCAATCTTAAATCCTGCTTTTCCCTGTTGAAATACACAATCTAATTTTAAACCAAATCATCTTTTGTTTCGAAGATTAAGTTTATACTACCGTAAATCGAAATATTCTGAATTTTGTGTGCAAGAGCAATCATATTGGATTTATTCTGCTTTAATTACATGGTCATAAAATATCAATTAAAATTAGCAGCTTTTTAAACTTTTAATGGTTGGGTATTTTAAACATAGCTTCTTACACTAAAGGTGATGGCCTTGAACCCAAGTTGCTCTTGATTGGTTGTATTCAGATTATCTGGCGTCGTCAGTAACACGAGGGCTATAATACGCCGAAACATTCGTCATTAGACAAGCCAACATACATTTACAAACACCCATGCCAACACGGGACTCGAACCCGCAACCTCGCGGTGAAGTTGCTCTTGAATTCTGCATAACATGTAATACATATTATATGAAATGGTTGTTTATTATACAAACTATGAAATGTATTACCAGAAAAATAAGCCATTGAATATATATTAATATAAATGAAATATATAACACAGAAACACTGCCGAAAATTTTATTTAACCAACAGTTGAAAAAATAATTCACCATAGCCCAAAAAGAATATCCCCATCAGTTTTGTTACATCCAGCTAAAATAGTGCATCAATTGTTTGTATCTATCATAAAAGTGTCCCAGTTTTTTTATGGTCCATTATTACTCAGTTTCTGATTTCCTAAATTGAATCTAGACATACCTTCTGATCAATCACTAGCCACAAATAGTTATTCCTTTAGGCCAGAAAAAAATAGTCTCAGCAATATATCAATAGATATAATTCCTAGTTTTTGGGATTTAATAAGGCTTTCACCAATTTTCATACTCAATGAAAAGTGTTATAAAACGTTAAAAATGGTGTGTTTTGTTTAAAATTGTCATTACAGCCACTTTACTCTTGAATAATCAATTTATCATTAACTCCAATCTATTTTAATCTCGTATTATATCCACGTGTCAGTTGCTATGTAAATAAAAGGTTCTTAAAAGGTTTATAGAGGTGTGGACATGAAAATCTATTATTTCAGTTGCATAGCTGCAACCCATATAGCACACATCCTCCCAAGGACGTCCCTAGGAAGTCCCCAGTCATCCTTGGGACACCGAATGACATCCTAGGGACCTCCGTGGGAGGATGTGTGCTATATGGGAAGTTACTGAAAAGTGACTCCAGAAAGTAAAAGTTTCTAAATAATGTAGCTATAGTCCGAGAGGCGACTGCAATTTTTGGACCTCATCGAACATCATTCTGAATTTTTTATAGAAATTAGAGAATAGTGAGTGGATTAGGAATCCACTGGTCTGCCGTGGCAAAAATGGCCGAAACTGATCCAAAATCGACTTGGAATGAGTTGAACTAAAATCCGATTGCCAAATATGTCATAACTTGCCAAAAATAGAGCAAACTTTTTCGTCTGGCAACCCTGCATTTTGATTTTCAATGAGAAAAAGCGCAAACGATTTTTGATTTCTGGCTTGGAAAATGTGTATCTTTTAAAAGTAAGCCAAATTGGCGACATCAGTTACGTCATCCGTGACGTAATGTTTATTGCCAACTTGGCTCCCTTTTAATAGATGCAAATAGACCGTCGCCAGATATCTAAATCGTCTGCAACCTTCTTAATTGATAATTAAAGAGTGAGGGTTACCAAATAAAAAAAAACGCTCATTATTTGGCAAGTTATGGCTCATTTGGCAATTGGATTTAGTTCAACTTATTAAAAGTCGATTTTTGACCAGTTTCGGCCATTTTTGCCACGGCAGACCAGTGGATTCGTAATCTACTCACTTTTCTCTAATTTCTATAAAAAAATCAGAATGATGTTCGATGAGGTCCAAAAATTGCAGTCGCCTCTCAGTCTACTACAGAATAACAACTAAATATCATTAAAATATCCTTCGTAAGGGGATCCTGAGCATAAAATTTTAATTTCTTTAATATTTGTTGAATCAACATAATGTTTGTATGTAATTGTAGAACAGTGTACTGATTTATAAAATATATTTTTAAAAAATTTAATTATTTTTTTTTAATTTAATAATTGCTATAAAAAACGCATTAAACATTTTGGTATAACTTAATAAAAAATATCTTAATAAACTTAAAAATTATATGTATGTGTTCACAAATATATAACAAGAAAATTTACCAAACACAATTTTGATATTTATAGCGGATATTAAAATAAAAAATTTTAACTCTATAAGTTCAAATTTTTTTCTTTCATAATTAAAAAAAAGTCATATCAGGAGTAAAAAACAAAATTTTGAAATTTTGTTTGGTAAATATCTTCTAAAGAGTTAATACAATATGCATGGGAAATTTAGTGTATGTTACTTAATTAGAAATGGAGTTATTTCCAATTATGTAAAAAAAATCATCAGTGAAAAAAGCTATTTAAAGTTCATGCAGAAACTAAGTCAGCGGAAGCTGTCAGATATTAATTTGACAACTGCAAACCAACGGAAAGGGGTGGCATTATAAATGAGGTATCAAAATGATTGTAATTGAAATATTATTTTTTTAAGCAATTTTTTTTTTCTTCTTCGACAATTTTGAAAATATTTGGTCCCTGGACCCTTATAAAACCTTTATATCTTTTTAACCAAAAGGTTTTGGATTTGAGTGAACTCGTACAGCATTCACGCAAAAAAGCTTTCTATAAAAGCATCAACAAATGTCTAGTTATATGAGTATCAATGAAGTACTGAATTATAAGGAAATAATATAACCCATAAGTTTTTAATATAAATCCTTTATATGTATTGCATATTTTTATATTCATTAACAATGCACCGTTTCTGTTGTCAGCGTGTGCTTGGTGTTTGCATCTAATTTTAAGGGGAATTGGAGTTTAAATATGTCAAAAAATCAATTTTGAGGTTAAAAGTATAAAAAATTTTACAAAGAATTTTGAATCAGATTATATATATATATATATATATATAAACATAGTATTGTGCATCCATTTGTATTATCGTTTTCAACTTCAATGGATAGTGTCTCCAAACTCAATTTTGGAGACGTAGGGAACATTTACTCAAAAACTATCAATGATAACTGCCTAAAGTTTTTGCCATATATTCTTAACAATATATTACACAATTTGAGTGTAGCATTTTTAGATATTTTATTTTGTTTTTTTAGAAAAATAATTAAAAAGCCTGACATTCTATAGATTTTTCAAAAATTTTCATTTTTGGTGGAAATAAAACTATATAAAATCTTTAAGTTCAAAAATATTAAAAAATGCTACACTCAAATTGTGTAATATATTGGTAAGAAAACTTGCTAAAAATTTTATGTATTGATCTTCAACAGATTTCAAGAAAATGTTTGTTATGGCTTCAAAATTGCATCTGGAGATGTGGACCGTTAAAGTTGAAAATGATAATACAAATTGATGTACAAAACTTTTTTTTTTAAATATATATATATAAAAAAAATACTTCTAATTTAGCGAGATTAAAACCTTTTGCACCGTCAGATTTAAAATTGTTTGATTTTTTTTTTATGATAATTATCTCAAAATTGATTTTTGAAGTTCTTAAACTCCAACTCCCCTTAAATATTAAAAACATCTCTATTAGAAAAATATGCGGTAAACAACTTTTCAAAATTTGTTCATTAAAAATTAATGTGAATTTATGAATTCACATCCAAATATCTTTTATTTATTCGTATTAAAACAATTTTATTATTATTTATTAAAAAAAAAATTTCAACAGGAAATATTTTCTTCAATTATCGGTTAAATGGGAACATTAATATACCAAAACGTTTATAGAAACGTGTGTAACAATGACCTTTTAGTGACAGTAACAACCACCAAAATTTGATAGAATGCATTGTCATCGACATCGAATGTATCGACCAAGTTTCAGCCTGATTGGATAGCGACAAGTGGGTTAATTAAGCCTCCGCAGATTTTCCCGCCATAGACATACACACCCACACACAAATAAAGGGTTTAAAAAACTCGACTTGATAAATGCCAACTAGCTTGGTTCTCTTTTGATTTATGAAACGTCGTGGATAACTCAGTTTTAAAAAATGTCTATAAGTTGATTATCATCTAAACTCATTATTTAAAATCTCTAAAATACAGCAATAACAAAAATATGAACTAAAATTTATTACAACTTCAACTGATAAATAATTATTTTATATTCCAAAATACTGGCATGAAAATTTATATGGTAGGGTGAGTTTATATGGGATATCCTCAAGGAAAAAATAATTAGTACTGGCTAATCCTCAATTATAAAAGATGAACAACAAATCAACAAATAATGTTTTACTTTTCTTTTCTTTATCAATACTTAGTTATCTATATAAATTTAATAAATGTTTTATTTACATAATAAAAATTACTCTTTATAAAATTGAGCACCTGTCAACGCAAACGTAATTTTTTAATATTTAATAATAATCCATAAAAATTACTTTCTATATTTATTAAAAAGTATATTTTCAATTTGTGATTCATTATTAATTATTCTATACTAACACGTTACCAAAAGCAATCTCTTACCCAAGATGAGATAAACACTATAAGGTGAAAGTATAAGAAAAAAGCATAAGAAAAAAGCATAAGTGGCGTATGAAATACTAATCATCAAAATACATTTTTATCCAACAATACAAGTATCAATTGAATTTATAATAAATAAAAAAAAATTATTGTTAATATTGTTTTCAAAAATGTTTTATTAAATTTTCATTTTGGTACTGATAAAAAGGAATCTATATTGATTTAAGAGACTTTATGACTCATTCTGAAATGAAGTTTCTCTTTTATTATATTGCATGCAAACAGTTCATGCTCTTGTAATTCAGTAACTTCCTATAAATACAATTCAAATAATTACAAAGATCTCATGATACTTTAGTCATTCATACATGAATGATTAAAGTAATTGAATTCTCCGCATCAACACAAAAACATAAAACTGGGATAGAAAAAAATTGCAACTTCTAGAACATAAACCACTTATCTAACGGCTTATATATTCTGGTGAAAATTTCAACTAGAATATGATTATTTTTTCAGAATAGAATTTTTTGTTTTTAAAATGTTCATGTTTATTGCCTTGCAATGACGTCATTAAGGGAATTCTAACCTGTTATAATCTCAGGTAACAATTTCTTTTTTCAAGGTGCATATTTTTTTTCCAAATAGGTTTTACTCCTATTCAATTATAACATCAAAAATGAAAATCCATATGAGCAAATAACATTTTGTATAAAATACAAAGTTTGCAAAGAGACTTAAATAGATTTTTATAAAGCAACCGTGGAAAGTAGGCGCGCGAAATTTATATCCTTACATTGTTCCATTGTTCATGTTTAGTTTAAAATTCTTTAGATCCCGTCTCAATTCTATAATTTTGTTAAGAGAGGAATGAAATAGATCGAGGGTCTTTCATAAAAGGAGTTGAAACTTTGAAATTATATAACTGCGAAACAGTGAGAAACAGAAAGAAGGAATAAATGGAATATTGGATAGGCAAGTATGGAATTTTAAATTAACCGGTTTAAACAATCAATTAATATGAGAGGATTTGATGATGGCTGCATATGGTTTACCGATGAGGCCCATTTTCATTTGGACTGATTTGTCAATAAACAAACTGTAGCATGTGGACTCTTCTTTCTGTCTCTAATTGTTAAGAGACAAGTGGAATGCTCAATAGGTAGGTATGGAATTTTAAATTCACCGGTTTAAACAATCAATTAATATGAGAGAATTTGATGACGGCTGCATATGGTTTACCGATGAGGCCCATTTTCATTTGGACTGATTCGTCAATAAACAAACTGTTGCATATGGAGAGTATTCTTGCTGTCTCTAATTGTTAAGAGAAAAATGATATGCTCAATAGATAGGTATGGAACTTTAAATTCACCGGTTTAAAAAATCAATTAATGCTGGAGGATTTGATGACGGCTTTATATGGTTTACCGATGAGGCCTATTTTCATTTGTACTGATTTGTCTATAAACAAACTGGTGCATATGGAGTATTCTTTCTGTCTCTAATTGTTAAGAAACAAGTGGTTTGAAAAATAGATAGGTTTAGAATTTTAAACTCACTGGTTTAGAAAATCGTTTAATGTGAGAGGATTTGATGACGACTGCATATGGTTTACCGATGAGGCCCATTTTAATTAAGGCTGATTTGTCAATAAACAAATTGGTGCATATGGAGTCTTTTTTCTGTCTCTAATTGTTAAGAGACCAGTGGTATACTCAATAGATAGGTAATACACCGGTTTGAAAACTTAGTTACAATGTAGAAATGTAGCAAGAAAATGTTTTAAAATCTGAGTATAGCAGGATATGATTAACATTTCCCCAAACGATCACTTTTGTAAGATGCAATGATTTCGCAAGACACATAGACGGGTTATGTGTCTTGCTTTCCTCATATTCACCAGTTTTATTTACTCATCGGTAAAATTTACTTCCATCAATCGATTTTGAAAGCCGATGTATATAAAATCCATTAAACCACTTGTTTCCTCTTTCTGTCTCTCACTTTTCTTGAGTAAAAAAAGTCCTTAATATTTAATATTATCTAGGTATCTTACTTACTATATTTCACTAAATATATTGAAACTATAGACCACGTGAAATTCAGTAAAGAACTGCACTATTTTTAGTTTCAAGAATTCAAAAAACATTCCTACGAATAGAAACATTGGTCTCGTAAAAATTGTAAAATTTAAAATAATGCTTCTCGATGCAACATTTCATAACATTCTTTAAGACTTTCAAGATATCGATGCATTTAAAATTCTATCATTCGGAAAATGTATTGAAATAGAAGCTGAAGTTTAAGTGCAGGAAATAAATATTCTGAAAAGTAAATGTACTTAATGGTTATGGAATTGAAAAAGGGATTGTAAATTTAGGTTTTTAAAAAATAGCTTTCTGTTTTTATTTCTGGAAATATTTTTTAGAGTAAGACAAAAATTATGAAAAAGGGATTGTAAATTTAGGTTTTTAAAAAATAGGTTTCTGTTCTTATTTCTGGAAATATTTTTTAGAGTAAGACAAGAATTATAAGAAAATAGTGGTGTAATGATTAAAAATTAATAGCCTAGTATTGTAAAAAGAGTTGTTTATTTTCTATTGTGGGTGGGTTTCTTAACTTTTCAAAGCCGAATTCTCAAAATGTCGTTTTTTCATGTTTGGGGGCACATAGCTTAAAATATGTTTTACATAAATGCTTGAAATTTTTTATACTGTTTCTCTAATGTATTTAAGTACTTTAACACAAGGAATAAATGGTAATAAGCATACTTTTTTTAAATAATTAGTCTAAAATGTTGAAAATTTTTTTTAATATTTTTACAAAATTATAATTATTTTAATTTTTAAAAATTAATAAAAATTTCAAGTTAAAGTATTTAAAAGTATCCAAGTATTATACTATGAAAGTTTCATAATGATTGAAGAATTGGTTATTAAATGAGATGCCCCTTAAGTTGTTGAATTTAACATGGTCTCGTATGGAGGTGTGGATCCCCTTAAGCAAGCAGAAAATTCGATTCGCTGGGGATATAGCTAAATAATACTTAATTTTCCAAGGTGTTTCCAAACTTGAGTCTACCTCTCTTTTAAAATTAAGTTGTAAGATACATTCACTTTCCTATTAACCCTTGGTTAGTCGTGCTACTTTTTGTCTCAAGGTTAGTCGAGTGGGGGACAAATGTCCCCCAAATTCAAATTTTCGTGCATAGTGTTAAATTTGTGACCAAATATCAAAATAAGTGGGTATTATAATTAAAAACACAACATTATTGAACAGAAGGAAGTAAAAATTAAAAAATATTTTTTAAATAACTTGAAAAAACCCTGCAATAATAATAAACATATTATTATTGAAAAGAGCTTTGTGAAAATACAAATTTATTTTTAAAATTGTTTTAAAATACTATAAGCATAATCACACTAAACATTGTTGATAAAATTATTGAAAATAAATTAAATTCAGTGGATGTAACAGTCCCTCGGGGGGCCTTAGCCTGCTGTGCCTAATCCAGCTTACTTACCATGGGCCCCAGGGTACCATACAGCATTGTTCCGGTTAGATGGTCAATCTGACCCGGAACCACCAATGTTTAGTTCCCAAGTATGTTTGGTTCTCATTTTATCGACCCATTTAAGTGTTGAAAGGCTGAGTCAACCTTACCTAGTTCGGGGATGCTCAATGCGCTACCACTGCGCCACTGGGCATTAACAAAATTATTGTGAAAATATAAATTTACATCTAAAATAGTATAAAAACAATTAGATAAAGAAGAGAAATAGATTTTTTCATAAAAAGTCATTTAGGGTCTTCTTCAACATCTGCACAATTTGCACATATTTCAATTTCAATTAAATGGTCCTTGCAGTCACATTTGTCACATTTTCAGTATTACTTGATATTCAGAAATAAAAATTGACGTAAAAAAAAAATTACGTATTTTTTTTTTTTTTTTTTTTTTTTTTATTGCTAAGAAATAATGGGTCTGTCAAATCATATAAAAATAACATGTCCCCCTCACGAAACATAAAAACTATAAAAGTGTAATAAAAATAAAAAATAAATAAAAAACCTTTTAGATTACTTACCAAAATTAGAATACAGAGCTAGTCGAGTGGAGGACAAACGTCAACCAAATCGGTTCTGTGTCATCTGAGTGCACGCATGGAACTGAATAAATACACGGAGGCAAACGTCAAGGTTAGATTGAAAGATACTGGAACGGGCTTTAATAATGGGCTGCTATCTATTGAGAAATTGACAAAACAATTTTTGTGGGGGACATTTTTCAACTGCGCGATTAACCAAGGGTTAACTTTTTTTTTTACATTGACGATGTAAAACATCAATTAACAGGGGACTTAGAGTTTAAAAAGTATTCCTTATTAGTATTAACCTAAAAACAAATTGTACTTTAGGGGAGTTTAAACCTTTTGAAGACAGCAAAAAAAGCTTTTCTTACGTAATTTTCGATATGCTTTAAAATAAAAAGTATTCAGTATTTTTAATTGATATTTTTTATGCAGCATAATGTTTATTTCCTTCTTGAAAAACAATAATTATTTTAAGCATAAGTATGTTTTTTAAAAAGTTATCAAGTGAAACGTAATGATGGAAAATTTAGAAAAAAAAATTATGAATATAAGTTACCCACAATATTAAAAAAAAAATTATTGTTTTATCCCTTTAAAAAAATGTATGGATATGCACGTGATAGTTTTACATTCTCTGAAGCTGGAAATAAGAATATAGATGACAAGTTTTTCAAAAAACGCCATTTATAGTTAGAAAACATATTTAAAATTTAAATTTTAAACTTATTTTTTACATAAAAATGTTTTTATATTGTATAAAAGAATAACTCTGCTTTAGAGAATAAACCCATAAATTAGCTTTAATTTCCAATAATAATATTGAGTTTATTCCAGAAACTTAATAAAATATCTTGTGGTAATTTATGTTCTAAAAATTTTTTTCTAAATTTTTCATCGTTACGTTTTCATTGATAACTTTTTAAAAAATATATTTATGTCTAAAATAGTTATTGTTTTTCAAGAAGAAAATAAGCGTTGTATCATATAAAAAATTACAATTTAAAATATAAAGTATATTTTATTTTAAAGCATATTGAACATTACTCAAAAAAAGCTGTTTTTGTTGGCGTCAAAAGGTTTAAACTCCCCTTAATTCTTTTCGAAAAAAATCAAAGTTTTACTTTTGCTGCCTTGAATTAAGACATCTTAATGAAGGGCCTTAAATGATTGATATTATACTAACATTTAATATAATTCATTTCATTGATGGCTTTTAAACATTTAAGTTTAACAAAGAACTCGTGAAATTGGAGAAGAGAAACGCTTTGATTGGGAAACCTCCCTGAAGCTATTAGCAAACCTTAAGTTTCGGAAAACAAAATTGAATACTGCAATCTAAGTCGCATTGCTTGCATAACGAGTTGAAATGTACTTTGATGAGCATTCAAGCAAATGATGTTTAATAGCTGTCGCAGGGATTTATTTTACCTCCGGGCTTATTATTAGTCGAGTTAAAATTGAGTGGAAGGTTCGGTAAATGTTGTGTGTTGTGTCTTTATTCGAAACTGCAATATGTAATAAGATTTATATAATAACTTTCTGTATAAGTACTTAACTATAAGTTTGAATAGGTTTTCACTTAACTCTACTTAGCTATGTATTCTATTACTAGAATATTTAGGTAAGTATAAGTTATGAACATCTAAACTTTTGTTAAAATCTTATTTTTCTGTATTTGCTCTTTAATTAGAATTTTAAGTATGATTTTCAAAACGTACAAATATGGCATTCATTGAGAACAGAGTTCTTTCATTTATAGTTCAATCATCTTAGAGGATAAGGTTGTTTTACAACAACTATTAAATTTTCTGTAAGTTAAAATATGACTTCACTTAACACTAATTAACTATATATCCTGAAGTTTGAATATTTTCAGGTTTTAGCTATGTAAGAGCTTCTAAACTTTTTACAACAACTATTAAATTTACTATAAGTTAGAATATGATTTCATTTAACACTAATTAACTATATATTCTGAAGTTAGAATATTTTTCATGTTTTAGCTATGTCAGAATACCTGAACTTTTTACAACAACTATTAAATTTACTATAAGTTAGAATATGATTTCATTTAACACTAATTAACTATATATTCTGAAGTTAGAATATTTTTCATGTTTTAGCTATGTCAGAATACCTGTATAAGTACTTAACTAGAAGTTTGAATAGGTTTTCACTTAACTCTACTTAGCTATGTATTCTATTACTAGAATATTTAGGTAAGTATAGGTTATGAACATCTAAACTTTTGTTAAAATGTTATTTTTCTGTATTTGCTCTTTAATAAGAATTTTAGGTACGATTTTCAAAACGTACGAATATAGTAGGCATTGAGAACAGAGTTCTTTCATTTATAGTTCAATCATCTTAGAGGATAAGGTTGTTTTACAACAACTATTAAATTCACTATAAGTTAAACTATGATTTCATTTAACACTAATTAACTATATATCCTGAAGTTTGAATATTTTTCAGGTTTTAGCTATGTCAGAGTACCTCAACTATTTACAACAACTATTAAATTTACTATAAGTTAGAATATGACTTCACTTAACACTAATTAACTATATATCCTGAAGTTTGAATATTTTTCAGGTTTTAGCTATGTAAGAGTATCTAAACTTTTTACAACAACTATTAAATTTACTATAAGTTATAATATGACTTCACTTAACACTAATTAACTATATATCCTGAAGTTTGAATATTTTTCAGGTTTTAACTATGTAAGAGTATCTAAACTTTTTACAACAACTATTAAATTTACTATAAGTTAGAATATGACTTCACTTAACACTAATTAACTATATATCCTGAAGTTTGAATATTTTTCAGGTTTTAACTATGTAAGAGTATCTAAACTTTTTACAACAACTATTAAATTTACTATAAGTTAGAATATGACTTCACTTAACACTAATTAACTATATATCCTGAAGTTTGAATATTTTTCAGGTTTTAACTATGTAAGAGTATCTAAACTTTTTACAACAACTATTAAATTTACTATAAGTTAGAATATGACTTCACTTAACACTAATTAACTATATATCCTGAAGTTTGAATATTTTTCAGGTTTTAACTATGTAAGAGTATCTAAACTTTTTACAACAACTATTAAATGTACTATAAGTTAGAATATGACTTCACTTAACACTAATTAACTATATATCCTGAAGTTTGAATATTTTTCAGGTTTTAACTATGTAAGAGTATCTAAACTTTTTACAACAACTATTAAATTTACTATAAGTTAGAATATGACTTCACTTAACACTAATTAACTATATAGAATGAAGTTAAAATATTTTTATGTTTTAGCTGTGTAAGAACACCGAAACTTTTTACATCAACCATTAAATTTACTATAAGTTAGAATATTTTTCACTCAACACTAATTAACTACATATTCTGAAGTTAGAATATTTTTCATATTTTAGTTACGTAGACACACCTAAACTTTTATTAAAAATATATTTTATTATTTACTCTTAGATTAAAATTATATGTATAAAATTTAAAACACCATATAACTACAACTAGTAAGTGAAACATAGATTTTTAATTGATAGTCAAAATAAAGTAATTGCTATGGTACTCTTACTACAACAATAAAACTAACACTAATTTATTGTACCAAATATTTGATCGTTCCAAACAAGTGACAAAAGCTATTTTAAATTTTACTCAAGTTCCTTAAAATAAATACCCAAACCTAGTGAATATAAAAAACTTATAACATTTTAAAAATTACTATTATACGTATAGGAAAGCCCTACTAACAGTTTGTTTCTTAAACAATATTTCTTCACTTCACAGGAACTTCATATATACAAAACATAAGAGTAAAAAGGATTTTGTTTTGTTTCGGAGTATGTAGAATTTATCGTTATGCTGTTTAACACAAAGGAAAAACATATCCAGGCTAAATATTAATAAAAAGTAATAACTTCTTAGTGTAGTAAATTAATGAAGTACAGCGCATATTAGCAATGTAACGTCAATGAATTTTGCTAGAATAGATTTTTAAAAAAATTCAGAAAGTAATATTGCTGTAGCTAATTTATTTTTCCTTCTAAAAAGATTTCCTTTTTTATAATATTTAATAATTTTACACCATTAATGATGTTTAATAACAAAAATATTTATCACAGCCGAATATGTTTGACAATGGTTAAAAGTCTTAGTATTTACGTCGAAAAACAATTAAAAATAAAAAATAAATTATTTTCAAGCAATTTCATTCCATCACAAATGTATGGATGTATGAAGTATCAACTAAAATTTACCTCTCCATTTCATAATTATGGAAAGTAAACGTAATGTGTCATAAAAATAAAAATCAGGAAAAATTTTTAACCTGTATAAATAACTAGAAAACATACTTATTTTGTCATAGTACATAAATATGCAAACAGAGTTAATTACATATTATTATGTTGAAAAGCAAACAAAATTTAATAAAATATAGAAACCAAATCTCTAATTCTAAAATCATACAATATTTTTTAAGTCTAAAAATAGTAAAATATCAAAGACTTGCTGGGTTTTTTTTCTAATTAAGTGTATTTTGATTAAGCAAATGTAGTGGGTTTTGGAATCATATTAACCCATTAAAGATGAACTTGAAATACACTTTAAAAATTTGAATCCACCTTGCACCAAAAATTGGTAATCATTTAGCTGCAACCAACATTTGATGCAAGGTGGAACAAAATTTTTAACAGTGTATTTAACAGTGTAACAATGATTTTTTGTCCGATACCTTGTTTAGTTACATCATTTAAAAGTATATTTTGAATTCCTCAGATTGTTTGGAAAATTATTTTTAGGATTTTTAAAAAGCTGTAAGTGGAACCACAATCGCAATTTATTAGCAAAGAAAAAAACTGAAATGTCGATTTGCTTGCCAATTTTCTTACCAACTGTCGTTAATGGGTTAATATATTTACAAGTGTATTTTTGGCACAACTAACAATTGTCATAAGAAACAATAAATTCAGAAAGTATCAATTTGTATTCCAACTCTCCTAGGTTAAATCATTTGATTTTAAAAGAAGAGTTCTGACAATTTTCAAATTTTACAGGAAAGCTTAGAGAAAAACGGTTGTGCTATAAACAACAACCAAATAAGGATCCAAGATGCCTCTAGTGTAATTTAAAGTGAAAATGTATCTATTAATGAGTGTTAAAGAAAATCTATATATTTAATAGGCAATACGTTTTTTGGGGTTAGTCCGTCCGCCTAAACTGCTCAACCAATTTCAATGATCAAGGTGTCATTTTAAAGGAAATAAGCTGTAGATTTGCCAAAACGTGCCAAAATAATTTATTAACACTTTATTAATTAGTTAAATTTCAATATTTTTCATCATTAAGCTACTACAAAGCCTCAATGATTTTGAATATATGATTGGCAACATCCTTACGTATGTAAACAACAAACCGGCTGCTCGGGGGTTCAACCAACCAACCAACCGTTGCTAATTTTAAAGCTATCCTTATATGTAAACAACAAACCCATTGCTAATTTTAAAGCTCTTTTTAAACTCTTCGTTTCAAAGTTGATTTTTTCTGTTTTTCTGAAGCATTTTTGTATTAGAGTAATTATTATTTTGAAGTATTTCTAACCAGAAAATGCTTCGCTTTGGACGTCGTTCTCTAACGGGGCGACTTATCAGAATAAATAAAAGATATTGGGACTTCAATGTAAGGGCATAGCTAATGAAATTTTAAGTCAGAATGTTTTCGGATAGTATATTTAACTTTCTATTATGAAACTTGCAATTTGGGTGTTTTCTCTATTAGGCCTTACATTAAATTTATAAGAATTTGGTTACATTTTTTATGGCTGGCAAACCTACAAGATAACCACAGCAAGATGTTTTAACCACAAATTCGAGCGGCAAAGCCGCTCAATCCGAGCGCAGCGAGGCGTTTGGGGGTTGGCGAGCGTTAGCGAGCAGGGGGCGTAGCCCCCTAGTTATTTTTATTCTGGAAAGTCGTAAAATCTTATTTTTGTAAAACTATCTCTTTATCATCAAATGGTATAAATCTTGCAGAATTTCAGAAAAAATTAAAAAAGAGCCAGGATTATCATTAAAACTCGAATAAAACTCAAAAAGTAAATTCCAATTAATAAACTCAAATAAAATTGAAAAAGTCCCTTTTGTAGTAAAATTCAAAAAGAAAAAAACCAAAAACAACGTTTGTTTTAACGATGAATTTTATTCCTCTATTTAATGGTTACTTGACGATACTCGTAAGTAGGTTTGGATCCCTATCCAAAATGACAGATGTCCTTCTGAAATGTACCTCAGAGTTTTCCAGATATCCTACACTTTTCATACCAGAATTGTTCTTCGAGTCGTCATTGGTTCAGTGACCTAGCTTAAAATTTATTTCCGGTGTTTCTCAAACGAAATGTACGCTTTCCAGTAAATTTCATCAAATTCAAATGTATGATTCCTCAAATTTCAAATTCTATCTTCTTTTTCATTTTTCAATATTTTTTTCTGATTTAAGAAAAAAAAAATCCTAGTAACTTTTCAGGCATCCAAATAAGAATAAGTAAAAAATAGTTTTCGTGAAAAACGATATTTACTGTACCGATAAGTAAAAAAGCGTAAGAAACGGGTATTTTTCAACATTTAAATTTGCAAAAAAAAAACTTTTATTTTATTCGAAAGTCCATGCCTATTTTTGTCAAATAGATATTAAGAATGACACAAAAAAAATTCAAATCATTTCATTCATATTTGCTGAAGTTTTAGCATTTTGAGTAAGGTGGGAATTTTAAAAATTTAGATCTAAGAAAAATGCGTTCGAAATATCGAAGGAGCTATTGCAGCAATGCTAAATTCTCCATTAAAATATAGTTTTTCTGCAATTGCTCTTATCGGATCAGCATAAAACCTTCCAGAATAAGGAAAAGGTTTCAAAGATTATAACCACAAAAATAGAAAATTTATATTTTTATTATTATTTGTGAAAACAAGGGCTACCAAGTCCCCTCAATCTAAAATATATTTGCAGGATACACTGTTAAAAATTTTGTTCCACCTTGCACCAAAAATTGGTTGCCATTTAGCTGCCACCAACATTTGGTGCTTAGTTTCACGATTTAATGGTGCAACCTCGGACCGTAAGCACCATTAAATCGCGAAACTAAGCACCAAATGTTGGTGGCAGCTAAATGGGAACCAAATTTTGGTGCATGGTGGACAATTTTTTTTAACATTTGTGCCAAACTACCTTTAATTTAACACCAAGAATATAAAAATGTGATCAATATTGTTAAAAAAAATCCTTTTAAAATGCACAGTCTTTCTTACCTACTTACAAGGTTAACTTACCTTTAAGTTTCAAATATAGTGTATATCCCATTTTCCTTTTTCAACCAAACAATGTTCAACAAAACTGCAATGTCTGAGGGACAGGCATACCAAATACCAAGACTGAGAAAGTTGGGGATATGACGTTCATCAGAGGAGAACAACGAAATTGAATTTAAAAGGAGACATCTGCACAGAAGTCCCCTTCTAACATCATATGGAAACTTAGCTACACTGTTAAAAAAAATTCTCCTCCTTTCACCAAAAATTGAATACCATTTAGCTGCAAATAACATTTGCGATTAAATGATGCTACCTCGGACCGCAAGCACCATTAAATCGTGAAACTAAGCACCAAATGTTGGTTGCAGCTAAATGGGAATCAATTTTTGTTGCAAGATGAAAAAAAAAATTTAACAGTGTACTCAACTACAAAATGACTATGAATGGCAAAAATCCCGTATTAGCACCAAACAATGTTTAAAAAACCGTAAACGAGGAAAAAACTAGGGGTGTGGAACATCGCACAACTTTCAATTACACTATAATTTTGATTATTGCATTAAAACTTATAGAGTTATTTTCCGTTTTCATATTTTCACTCATTTAGATAAAAATAGTCAGTTTTTCGATATTTTTGGTAATAAATTGTACGTGGGCTAAAAAAACTGGCAAGATTCTTATTTTCGTAATCTTATTCGATAGACATTACATTGTCTTTTTGTGCGGGAAAAAGAAAAAAAATCAATCTTTGATGGGCGATGCTCAAGAACAGAGAACTCTGTGTTAAAGGCACTCATTTTTCAACTATTTACGCTTTTATTGCATTTCTACGGGAATTTCGAAGGTGGGGAGAAATAGATCACCTTAAGAGGCATAAGTACAGAGTTTTAATTAAAATCATTAGAGCCGTTTTTTAGCAATTGCTGAAAAACAGGATTTTTCATGATTTCAACATGATGCGCATGCGCGATTCGGACAAAAACCTTAATGGTAAGTCCCAGGGCCATCACTAACTCGCACACAAAATTTGAACATCGTAGGTCAATTTGTTCGGAAATTATCCATAACACGTATACACAGACGCATAAACAGAAATTTTTTCTCGACCACTTTTTTGAAATCAGGGTGTTCCAAAACATGGAGGAATGCAAAAAAAAAAAAAAAAAAAAAAAAAAAAACCCGAATATTATACTTTTATTACCCTATGTAAACATATGGGCAATTGAAAGTAAAAAAAAAATAAAAAAAAAGTGTTTTTAGCAAAGAGTGCAGAAGTATCTTTTTTAATAACAACCGGTTCAATTATAAAGGCATTTCAACAACAAGTCATACAAATACAAATACAAATTTTAAGACCAAGAACAGGCTCAAGGTCCAACAGGGTTGGTCGAGTAAATATATACACGTATATAGAAGTAGAAAATAATTTGCATACGATAGTTACACGATCATACATAAAATGTAGCTTAGTTACAGGATCATGCACACAATATACAATAGTTACAGGATTATACAATACAATATACATAATACAATACAATGCACATAATACAATGCAATATACAAAGTTGACACAACGTTTGACAATCATACTGGAAAAATGCAATATATAATGCAAGCAATATATACAAGCTGACACAATATACAATAGTTACAGGATTATACAATACAATATACATAATACAATACAATGCACATAATACAATGCAATACACAAAGTTGACACAACGTTTGACAATCATACTGGAAAAATGCAATATATAATGCAAGCAATATATACAAGCTGACACAATATACAATAGTTACAGGATTATACAATACAATATACATAATACAATACAATGCACATAATACAATGCAATACACAAAGTTGACACAACGTTTGACAATCATACTGGAAAAATGCAATATATAATGCAAGCAATATATACAAGCTGACACAATATACAATAGTTACAGGATTATACAATACAATATACATAATACAGTAAAATATACATAATACAATGCAATATACATAATACAATACACAAAGTTGACACAGCGTTTGGCAATCATACTGGGAAAATGCAATACATAATGCAAGCTGACAAATTTTAGTCATGGTTTCTTCGGAAACGCCGAGCCTTAATTCTGGTTTCTATTATAATGCAAAAATTCATATTTTGTTTAAAATATCGACAGTTACCAATTTTTCTGATTTACCTCCTTCTAGCATAAAATAGTTAGATGCTTTCTCCAAGGGTTGACATTTTAAAAGCTTTGCCCACGAGCACATTTGCAAAATCCCCCACGAAGCTTCTTTTTTTTTCATTCCAATGCTAAAAGAATTCTGAGAATTTTCTTTTTAGAATCCATTAAAAGGCGTCTATTATCTTGTTACGTCTCAGAGTTTCTGTCGGGGGGGGGGGGGGGGGACACTGACGGTTGAATTTGAGATAATAAAATCACTATTCAAGAAAACCTCAATATTTAAATTTTAGGTATTCTAAAAAACTCTTTCACCTTAAATGCACGATATGAGGCAGTTTTAATGTTTCGTTTGTTTACCTCAATTTAATAGGATCTCTTTATCGTGAGTTTCGAATATATTTATCGTTTTTATCTCATAAAAATGAAATATCTTTCAAGCCCTATTAAGTAAATAACGATCGAACTTTTTGAGGGATTGAAATATAAAAGTTTCAAATTGATATTGAGCTAGCTTTGCATTTACATTATGATATTTTATGATTTTTTAACAACTTTTACTATTGAATAAACAGGAGTGATTAGAAATAGATAAGTATTCATAACAGTTAATGAATTTGGTAATTACAAGTGGTTATCAAAATAATGGAAACACCCTAGATTTATAAGGAATCCGGTGTACTAATATGGCGTAGGCCCGCCTTTGTCATGTAATACAGCTTGGAAATCCCATAATATTATAACATATTTAGATTCAGCATCCAAAAAAATGGCAAAATGTAAAATTTCATAATTTTCCTATCAGTGGTCAGTAATTTATATAACGGCAAGGGAATGTATAACTAATGTTAAAAAGAAAAGTTGTATTTTGAACCATACATTGTTAAACAATAAATATATTTTCGTAATTCTGGTTTCAAATGACTGTTTGTTGAAGACCAAATGTAAATAACATGCACATTTTGTATTAAATAATTTTTAAATTATTAATTAATAAAATAAATTTTATTAAAATTTTAAATAGAAACATATATTTTTATCATGGTCTCACCCCCCCCCCCTCCCCGCCCCCTCCAGAGAATTTTTTTCTTTTCATTTTGACGTTTGGGTTTCAATATTTTAGCAAAAATGTAAAAAAGCTTACTTTTAGGGAGCCTATACATGATTACATTTCAAATTAATTAAGGTTTAATTGAAATGAAATTTAAAAAAAAAAAATGTTTCAGTGAAAAAATTTTAAGTATTTATTTCATCTTTTTAAATTCTTAGAAACATAGGAGGTAAATTTTTATTATTTTTGATTAGGTAGTCATATATTTTTATCATGGTCTCACCCCCCCCCCCCTCCCCGCCCCCTCCAGAGAATTTTTTTCTTTTCATTTTGACGTTTGGGTTTCAATATTTTAGCAAAAATGTAAAAAAGCTTACTTTTAGGGAGCCTATACATGATTACATTTCAAATTAATTAAGGTTTAATTGAAATGAAATTTTAAAAAAAAAAATGTTTCAGTGAAAAAATTTTAAGTATTTATTTCATCTTTTTAAATTCTTAGAAACATAGGAGGTAAATTTTTATTACTTTTGATTAGGTAGTCATAAACAAATATTGAAAAGTGCCATTTCAGGAGACATTTCAAAAAGATGCAAAAACACACATCTTAAACAATTATTTAATATGTGTGTTATTATTAACAATTGTTTAATATTGTTAACATATTAGACAATTGTTTAATAGGTCTTAAGTAAAAAAATACAGCGAATGTTTATAACGATAGGATTTTATGGAAATAAGATTATTTGCATAAAACGTTTAATTATTCTCAGATAATATAGTAGTAAAGTTTTTATTTGTATGAAATTTTTCATTTCTTTGAAAATATACACAAAGTTTTTAAAAAAATAAGTGTTATTAAATTCAATTATATATTTTTTTCTTTATTTAAGGTAAACACATAGAAATAAACGTTACCTAATTACCAGAATTAACAATTTTATCAAAGTCAGATAAAACCATAATGTAAAAATTTTATACCTGTCAATTTTGTTATATATATCAAAATCAATATTCGTTAATTTTTTGTTTCCGTCTATAATTGAACTGTGTATGAAGTTGTCCCATTATCAGCTTTATTAGTTACGTTGCATTAAAATTCGTTTCTTATTGAGTTTCTTTACTAATTTTGTATTGGCCTCTTGATAATAATGACACGATAAATCTATGTAGTTACCGACCGAGTAGTTTTAAACTAAAACCTGTAACGTCCTGAAACACGTAACTGCGTCTGTTCGCTTTTCCCCACTTTAATTCCCCCGATGACCTTAATATTTCAGCTCTCAATATTGAGATTTGCCCTTAACCTATAAGATGCGTGTCTTTCAATATAATTAGCTAAAATTTTATAGACTGAGAGGCTACTGCAATTTTTGGACCCCATCGAACATCATTCTGAATTTTTTATAGAAATTAGAGAAAATTGAGTAGATTATGAATCCACTGGTCTGCCGTGGCAAATATGACCGAAACTGGTCAAAAATCGACTTTTAATAAGTTGAACTAAATCCAATTGCCAAAAGCGCCATAACTTGCCAAATAATGAGCATTTTTTTTTTATTTGGTAACCCTCACTCTTTAATTTCAATTAAGAAGATTGCAGACGATTCAAATATCTGGCGACGGTCTACTTGCATCTATTAAAAGGGAGCCAAGTTGTCAAAAAATATTAAGTCACTTATGACGTAACTGATGTCGCCAATTTGGCTGACTTTTAAAAGATATTAAGTTTTCCGAGCCAAAGATCAGAAATCGTTTGCGCTTTTTCTCATTGAAAATCAAAATGAAGTGGGTTGCCAGACGAAAAAGGTTTTTTTTTTCTTTTTCTGGCAAGTTATGACATATTTGGCAATCGGATTTTAGTTCAACTCATTCCAATTCGATTATTGATCAGTTTCGGCCATTTTTGCCACGGCAGACCAGTGGATTCCTAATCTACTCACTTTTCTCTAATTTCCATAAAAAATTCAGAATGATGTTCGATGGGGTCCAAAAATTGCAGTCGCCTCTCGGACTATTATGTATAAAGTAATAGAAGCATTCTAGAACGAATAAAAAGATAAAAAATGGGGGAATCGTATTCATAATTTCCGAGTTAGAGTTAAATTTACTTAGTAAACAGCTCCTTAAGAAAAAAAATTTGCACTAAACATATAGAAAATCGTAAACAATACATTTTGGTACAAACTTCAAGATTCTACGTTAATTAGAAGCGAAGATATGGTCATCTTTCGGATTTTTCTTCTGCGTACTGTACCATGCAATAATCCTATGCAATACAAAAATACATATTTTTTCCGAAATAGTTGTCATCTGTAAAATAAGCTTTTTCTGTGAAATAATCTAAATTTAATCAAAAAGATTCTTTTGTTGTTAGTACTAATAGAAAAAAAGATTGAATAATACAATTTTAGCTATCATAATTTTCAATTTTGGGAAATACATTTTGCTCTATTAGAATCAACTTCATTCATAACGAATATTTTTTTAAAGAAAATAATATAATTAATTAATTAAATAATAATTGTTATGATAAATTTCGATTTTAATCACTTTTAATTACTAAATTTAATTTTCAAACCTTTTGGTTAATTGAATTTTTAAATCTTTTGGTTAATTCAATTTGTTAACATTTTGGCTAATTTAATTTTTCTAGCCTTTTTTATGATTTAATTTTTTTTAATTTTTAGCTAATTTAATTTTTTCGCCGGCTTTTGCACGAAAAATTTGTATATTTTCCATACATCCTTACATATAAGTAAACATAGCCTCCCTTTAAACTTTGTCAAAATATTTGTGAGTAGAACACGAGTTGCCAGCCTTCATCAACATTCATTAGCTGTCAGGAATCCCCCTATTCAGCTCCAGACAAGCTTCTAATTTCCATCACACCTTCAGGGAAGAGAGGGCTAATTTAGAAACCAAACTCTCTGAACAATTCGTTTAGTTTAATTGAAAGGAATGGAATGTATTAACATATTGTCCCATAGATTGGACTTGTTTCGTTGCAAATAATAAATAGAAATATTTCTGCGTTTTCGAGTTTATATCATAAATACACGTAATATTATGAGACTAATTATCAAAGCAAGTTTATATGATCTCATTTTGAATTTTCATCCCCAAAAACACTTTGTAAAAGTTAAAAACAGCAAGTCTCTCCCTAATAAAAAAAACACTTTAACTTAAGATGTAGCTAAAAGAAGTGCCATATCAAATGTTCAAGCGTGTAAAACGTATTATTACTATTGTCGTGAATTTTTCTCAGAAGCAATGATGACACACAGAGCTGTAGACCGAGGGGGACCTCTGGGACCCCCCCCCCCCCTCGAAATTGTGTAAAATCTTGTTTTACCACAACCCCTTCTTTTTCTTTGTGTAACTCGTTATATATATTTAATCAAATCTTCGACTATAACCACACCCCGAAAAAAAATCCTGGCTACGGGCTTGATGACACAGTTTTTATAAGATAAAAACTCTAGTTTATTCTTCCCTCGAAGGCTCACAATATTTTTTTGAACAACAGTAAAATCACTATCAAGCTTCAACACATACTTCACTAAAAACAATTTCGAACACAGCGATAATTCAGGCCCCCCAAAAAAAATCCTGGCTACGGGCTTGATGACACAGTTTTTATAAGATAAAACTATAGTTTATTTTTCCCTCGAAGGCTCACAATATTTCTTAGAACAACAGTAAAATCACTATCAAGCTTCAACACAAACTTCACTAAAAACAACTTCGAACACAGCGATAATTCAGGCACAAAAAGTAAACAAAGCGCTCAGCTTCTTTCAAATCGACATCCGAAGTTAAACTGATTTCTTTCGATTTCACACGGCGATCTTATATTTATAGGAGTACGTGGGAACTTTCTCGCAATATCCAGTCAACTAGTCACGTGATAAAAACCTCTAGAAATTTTCCGATTGTCATCTTTTTCTAACCTATATTATCGCTATTAACAAATAAAATAAAATAAAATATAGCTTTAAAAAAATACGTCACTATTTACAATTATATACAGAAAATTTGTGTACCAATATAAAAGAAAATAAATCTCAATGGTAGTTTATATTATCATATTTGCAATATAAATCCACATAAAAAATTATAAAGTTATAAAATAACAAGCTCCTTCCCTCCCTTCTCCCATCCCAATAAAAAGGGATGAAAGTTGTGTCTAGAAAAAAAGTGTCATCTCAAATATCCGTGATTGTGGATTTCAGTATTCAAATCTTCCATATGTAAGTTAAGTGGGTAGGTATATATTGATAGAAATTATTGTGTACTTGTCTCTCGCCTAAGATTCTCAGCTACAGGTGGTTATCAAAATAATGGAAACACCCTAGAATTACAAGGAATCCTTTACTAATATGACGTAGGATCGCCTTTGGCATGAAATGCAGCTTGGATTCGCCCGGGAATTCAATAATACAAGTGCTGAATAGTGTTTAGAGGAATATTGTATCATTCTTTATTTCTTTTTAGACATTACAATCCGATTCAAGACCCGCCGGTCTCTTTTACTCAGCTTCTCCTACCGTCCACTATTTTGCTTTGTCGAGCTTGTTTTGCCACGATGTGTGTACACTGTCATAACTTTAGACATCGTACCTTTTGAAACACCTAAAATCTGGGATGTTTCAGTCACAGTTGCTCCATCTAGTCGGACTCCTACAATTTGGCCTCTTTGAAATTCTGTGTGGTCTAACATTTTACGCTTTTGAAAAAAATCCAAGACGTATACAACTTCACTAAAGCTACCTCATACGTACAGTGATATGTACTATTTATATTTAAAAAAACTGTTAACTAGGATTGCATTATTAAATGTCACTTTTATTCACAGGTTTTTCCACTTGTGAATAAAAGCCTGTACATATTTGTGAAAATTAAAGATAAAAAATAGCATTCCGACTTAGTAGCAACCTTTTTAAAAATCAATTTTGTTCATGTTTGAAATTTAAATTTCAAGTTTGATATTGTCTTTGGTATTCAGCCATTTCCTGACGGTTATTCGAAGCAATTTGTTTGTGTAATTTCACTTTTAATACAGTCGTCAAATAAAAAAAAATTGTAACTCTAAATTTTCCAAACATGTTATGTATTTCAGTAAAGAAACAAAATATTTTCCCACAAAAATAGTATTAAAATCTAAATACTTGGTCATTGACATCATACCTTTTCTAATAAAAATTTTCCTCAAAGTTGTGTGTGTGTGTGTGTGTGTGTGTGTGTGTGTGTGTGTGTGTGTGTGTGTGTGTGTGTGTGTGTGTGTGTGTGTGTGTGTGTGTGCGTGTGCGTGTGCGTGCGCGTGTGCGTGCGCGTGCGCGTGCGCGTGCGTGTGTGTGTGAAAGAAATTTACTTTCATGGATGTCCAGTACAAAAATAGAGTTTGATACTGGAAATAAAAATATTTTAAGTTCAAAGACAGGTTAAGAAAAATGCAGGATTACGGCAAGTAAAATATTTACAACCAGTCAAAAAGTTAATTTGAAACAAAGGGCGCCTCCTGATAATCAGAAAGAGAGACCCACAATATCATCAATGAATAAATGAGATGCAAATTATTAAAAAAAATACATCTGCAATAATATATTTTTCAGGAGGAATCTAACAAAGATGGTCCTCCACCTGCAGAGCCACCGCCTCCACCAGAGTCAATATACAGAATTGATCAGAAATTGGTAAGAAACTACTTAAGTTGTAATGTGGCTACTACATAATCTTAAAATTTATTTTATAAATATAAAGGTATTATTTCTACAAATGTATGTAATATTCTCACATCTTAGTATTAATTACGGCAGTGTGGAGAGTCAGAAAACAGTATCTTTTTAAGGCAGTCGAACACATTTATTAAATTAAATTGGGCCCTAGAAGCTACAAAGGGATTAAGGTATACTTATACAATTGAGATGATTTTCTTTAATTTTTATGTTAGAATTTCAAACTTTTTGACAGCATATCAGAATTAAAAATGATGCATTTTTATACACGATTTTTTTTTCTTCCGTTAATTTTTGAATTAGCTAATTGCAATAAAAATGTCTAATTATGACATTATTCGACCGAACATAAATAAACTTGCAATTAACTTAGAGGTATGGTTTTTATTTAAAAGTAAAAGATGTGATATTGATACATATTTTCATAAAGAATTGTGAATTTGGCTTCAATATTTATTTATTTAAAAAAAATTTAATAAAATTTTTTAAAAAATGCATATTTTTTATCAAACAATTAGGATTAAAATATAAATAAAAAATGTGTTTATAACAATATATATTACATTTTTATGGAAACATTTTCACAACTATTGTCTACAAAAAATAATTCGAATTTTGTATGTCGGACCATTTATATTGAAGGTATGACTGTTGGCATATAGTCATATGACACCAAAATATTGTTATGAATTTTTCCGCTGAGGCAATGACGGCACAGTTTTTCAGATAAAAACTAGTATTTATTCTCTTCAGAAAACTCACAAAATTTATTCACAGATAACAGTGCAATCACTATTAATCTTCAATACAAGCTTCAACAAGAACAGCTTCGAATATAGCGATTATACAAGCTCACTCCAATAGGACAACAAAGCGATCGCGATCAGCTTTCAACGAAAACCGAAGTCAATCTGAAAACTTTCCCGTTCTCCAGTCTTTTATATACAAGCGCGTGAGACATTCTCGAAATTTCCAGCCAATTCATCGGAAAAGAAATATCTCGAACCTTCTCGATTGCTTTAGGTGTTGCCACCTTTATCTAACTTGTATAATCGCTATTAATTAATAAATAAAATAAGATAAAAATAAATTACAATAGAATTTTGAAATAATACGTCACTATTTACAATATATACAGACAATTTGTGCAACAATATCATTCTTCAGAAAACGCGTTTAAGTTTACTACTCTAATTAATGTGATACAAAACAGGTTCACAAAATCCACTGTAATTTGAAAAGTAATTTGAGTCTCAAAACTAAAATGGTTTCATTTTAAAGGTAACGAATTGAGAATTTTGAAACAAAAACGCATACTTAAGTCAAATTTGCAATTCCTAATGTATATGTATGCCTTAAAGGAGAGATATGAACAGAATACCTAAATGAATCGTCTCGTGAAACTCACTGGAAACTATCCATGGGAATCGTGCTGAGCATAGCAGAAATCAAAATACCATGGATGTGAAGTTATAAAACAATACATATAAAATCATAAACAAACAATACATAAACAATCTGATGCAGGGAGAGCAATACTGAATACTAATTAGGAGACTCTATCTTATAAAAACGCTGACACCACTTATCTCACACAATTAGCTCATAGTCCGAGAGGCGACTGCAATTTTTGGGCCCATCGAACATCATTCTGAATTTTTTATAGAAAATGGAGAAAAGTTAGTAGATTACGAATCCACTGGTCTGCCGAAAATGGCCGAAACTGATCAATAATCGACTTGGAATGAGTTGAACTAAAATCCGATTGCCAAATATGTCATAACTTGCCAAAAAGAGAACAAACTTTTTCGTCTGGCAACCCACTCCATTTTGATTTTCAATGAGAAAAAGCGCAAACGATTTCTGATCTTTCGCTCGGAAAATTTGTATCTTTTAAAGGTAAGCCAAATTGGCGACATTAGTTACGTCATCAGTGACGTAATGTTTATTGCCAACTTGGCTCCCTTTTAATAGATGCAAGAAGACCGTCGCCAGATAGCTGAATCGTCTGCAACCTTCTTAATTGATCATTAAAGAGTGAGGGTTACCAAATAAAAAAAAAATGCTCATTATTTGGCAAGTTATGGCGCATTTGGCAATGGGATTTAGTTCAACTTATTAAAAGTCGATTTTTGACCAGTTTCGGCCATTTTTGCCACGGCAGACCAGTACATTCCTAATCTACACACTTTTCTCCAATTTCTATAAAAAATTCAGAATGATGTTCGATGGGGTCCAAAAATTGCAGTCGCCTCTCAGTTTATCAGTGTGGGCAGTTATGGAGTGAATTGGAGAAAGAATAAAAAGTAGGAAAACGCACGCTTTGAAACAAAGAAGTAAATTAATGTCTTGTCTAAAAAGAGATTATTATTACATGTATATTAAGATTTTTACAACCATATCTTCATTAAAAAAGCTCTGTTTACGATAGTTCGATATACCTAGTAAATCAAATATTCAAAAATATTATAAAAGTATTTCAAATATTCGTTACTTTATAATTGCAATATTGGTACGTAATCCCAAAACTTTTTATGTTTTCAGTGGGAAAATCTGTATGTAGAAGTTTTGTATACGATTAAGCACAAACTGGGAATTAACAGCAACAATTACGTAGAATATACAGATGATTTGTACGAGTATGCTAGACAAACCTTTAACATGAGTCCACAGGAGCATGAGCATTTCATGAACGTCGCTGGTGAAGAGAAGGTATGGTTATCATTAAACATAGTTTAAATAAAGTGAAAATCAATATTTCTAATAGATATTGCATGATTAGAATAGATAATTTTAGAAATATATATTCATTATAAAAATAATATTCATAGTGATAGTATCTAATTTACACTATTCGGTGCTACTGAACTTTCATAGTTCAGGAGATAAATTAAATTATATCAGGTAGCCAAATGAGGGGCAACCCTAAATATGCTCACTTTCTATTTATCTTTGCCAAATTTGATTAACTGTCTATAGTTTTAACTTGGCGATAATATTTAGCACCATTTCGACGCCTTCGCTCAAAATGGTGTCAACTTTATCCCCAAGTTTAAACTACACATTCCATGACAATGAAATTGTGCACATCGATAGTTGTACAGGGTGTCCAGCGAAGGACTAGTTAATGACTCAAAAACAAATATCGATAGAATAATGAAACCAAAAGTATAGTTATTTTGAAAGCTGTAAAAATCTTATTCTAAATTTTCAAAATTAGTTATAAATGTTTCCAACAGGGGGCGCTGTGAATTTAGTTCTTATGGATAAAACTTTTAAGCTCAGAGCGATCAGTCTTCGAACAGTTCTACTGTTTAAACGTGAAAGAAAGTTAGCATGATTGCAATGATTGATTACAGAGGACAAATTTATAACATATTTCTATAATTTTGCAACTACAGCGTCATCACTTGGTAACATTTGTAACTTCTGTTTCAGATTTTTACAGCTTTTAAAATAACTTTGTTCCATTCTTCAATCAAACTTTGTTTTTGAGTGATTTAATTTTCAAATCAGGGAGTCGTTCGATGGACATCTTGTACCAATTATTCATATGATTTATGCTAGCAATATTATTTAAAAACTATTTTAATGTTCAAAAAAGGTATCACATAAGCTCAGACAATGAGATTTGAGTTCACAGTGATACTAAAAGCTATGTAACTGGTTTATGATCTGATATCACAAAGTTGTATTTGAAAAAAAAAATACATTCTAAATTGCGTTAAATAATACAAACAGGAAAAAAGTAGCAAAGCTGAGATAAAAATGAAAAAAATCGCAAAAAAGACACAAAAATAACAGTACATAAAATTTAAAGTTTTCCAGAAAAAAATTTCAATGCATTATCACACAATTGATTATTCTAATGAAAATAGAAAAAAAAAACACTATAAAACAGTCAAAGCTTATCTATATGGCAAGCGAATTTTTTTTTAAATATTTAGGTATGTAGAAACATTATTAATTCGACACATATTTAGAACACAACTGTTGGTAAATTCGCCTAGATTCTGTATTATATTTAACATATCTTAATTAAATATACCATGCATGATATACAGATCACGTGGAAGAGTTTGCAGTAATATATATATATATATATATATATATATATATATATATATATATATATATATATATATATATATATATATATATATATATATATATATATATATATATATATATATATATATATATATATATATATATATATATATATATATATATATATATATAAAAATTCGATGTCAAATATTTAAAAACAAAGTAAAGTATAACGTCTTCAGTTGCTTTGGCCAAGATTTAGGTATAATGTATACACGAATATGTTATTTAGACCATTTTTTAGAAATCTAAACGCCATTTTAAAGTAAGGAAACTCTAATTCGTTTGAGATAGTTCAAGTCAACTATTTTAATATAATGCTAAAGTAACTGATTTCTTGAAAGAACAAATAAGCTTAGATTGGATTCACCTGTTTAAAATAGTTCGAAGCATTTTTTTTCTTAAATCATAATCGCTTTAGCATTAAAGCGTATGATGTAGCTTTCTTTGCGGTCGCTGGGGATCGATCGTGCGACCTTTGCTTTCCCAGCTCGAAACTATCCCCTAGACAAAAGAGATTTCTGGTGTCTAGAGATTGTATCTGTTATTTGTACAAGAGACCACCACATAACCACTTCCCAGTGAGTCGCGAAGCGACTAATGATTGAGTTGCCTGCACGTGAGTTCAGCGCGTGGGGCAGTGAGTCGCCCGATTGTCCGGCAGTGAGTTGCCGGAGGTTGCTTCCTGTTTGGTAGTGAGTTACCAAAGATGCTGAGATGATTGTGTGGAAATCGTGTAGTATTTTTAGAAGGTGCCGATAGATGGCAGCATGATTCAGTTGTCCGATAGTCATCAATAAATAGTATGTAACTTTCTTTGCGGTCGCTGAGGATCGATCGTGCTACCTTTGCTTTCCCAGCTCGATACTCTATCCCCTAGACAAAAGAGATCTCTGGTGTCTAGAGGTTGTATCTGTTATCTGTACACGAAACCACCACAGCATAAATAACAAATACATGTTCTGTTAATTTATGGGTCTTCACGTAGCTCTCAATATGATCACTTTCATTAAAACCTTTCTCTGTGTAAAATAAGTTTATCTAATTTTTTTTTAGTTCCATAGTTAGTCAAGTTTTAATCCAATTTCTTCAATTGGAGATTTAGGTACTATTAATATATATATTTATTTATTTATTCTATTATCTGTAGGCTCCCATACCTGTTTTGAATGTGAACGTTGTCGAAGCTTACGCATTGGAAGCAAAAGACCCAAATGGTATTTAATAAATATTTACTTGCTTTAAGGCATATGGATTGAATTTAGTTATGTAGTTTCCTTGCTTTTATCTTTTTATGCTTATTTTGCTTTTTTGCACATAAATTGCAGTACAATTATTAAGTAAACCATGCACACCCGATAATTTTTGTCAAAAAAAATATTCCAATGCAACCCGAGGTCCTTTTTTGTGTTCATGAACTCTTAATAACATATATCTTAAATGAGGACCACTATTACCCCCATCTTGCGTTACTTTGAACAAATGTTTAATGTAATTTTGTCCATATTTCAAAAAATATGTTTGTTAGTTTTTATATTGGCAAGACATTAAAATGAGACAGACCATATGGTGATAGTTAAGTAATATTAAAAATATATATTGTTGCTGATGTAAGTACAGATGGACTATAGTGTATTGAAACTTTCATTGTGGAAACATCGTAAGAAGTTGGTAATAATTCTCGATTGTTTCAGTTTATTAGCCACTTGTTTCTTCAAGTCACTATCATTGACCACTAGGACAAGTTCCTTAGAATCGACCAATATGGCCAATATGGCCTACATGTTAAATAGCCATTAGACTACATTTGGATATAATTCCCTATGATACACCAATTTCCCTTAGGTATGAAAATAAAATAGATAAAGTCCTCTGTATGCATTCTTGAAGGTGGGTTTTGCAGTTAAGTTTGGAGTCTAATGTAGTATCTAGATATTTCACTTAGACGACTAATGAAAAAATACTTGCATCTAATCTCAGGACTAGTAAGTTGGCGAGTCATATATTGGTAAATGGACTAACAAATTTTCCCTAAAATAATTATAAGTTATATTGCTTAATACCAGAGATATGCGTCATCATAAATGACCCTTGCATAAGTAAATAATTACTTTTAGTGCCAAGTAAAGAGTTTTTCATACCTCTGGCCTACGAGAATGCAATGTCATAAGATAAATTTGTGTTTATAAAAACCGCACTGTGATGAAAATCTTAGACGATTATCAACTACCAGCAATTATAGAAGAAGAAACAGAAGATTTCCTTCTGAAAAATCCATAGTTGTTTTAGATATAATCAAGGAATTGCTCAGAAAGGTAATGAGAAACTCGTTATTCAATGTAAACTTACATCTAATCATATTGAATCTAAACTCTAAACTACCTTTATCAATAGCGGCAATTGATGTAAGGTCATAAGATAGCCTTCGTAATGCTAATAATGCTTCTAGAGCAAGATGTTTGTATTTCATAACCTCATAAATGGTTCAAAGCAATTTCAGTAGATTTTCCAGTTTGATACGCATAATGGTTATACATCTTGGGATAAATTTACCAATGTAGACTATCCCTTATAAATATATTAATTTGTGTCTCAAGAGTCTTCGAAAGAAATGAAGTTAGGCTGATTAGCATACAGGGTTTAAATTTTCGGTAGTCAGTTTTTTACTCAGTTTAGGAATAGACTCAATTCTATCAGTTATCCACAGACAGAATCCACAAAGGTAATATATTCTAATCAGGAATTGATCAACGATACCCCTGAACTGATTGTCAGGCTTCTTGGTAAGAGTATTCCGGGTTTTCTCCCATTTGAGACTCAAATTCAGGTCAGTTTCATTTTGAAAGTACAATTGGGAGGCCTTGAAATTAGATTAATTGGTGGTATTAGATATTTTCTGACATAAGAGCTAGAAGAGAGCTCTCTGGCAGAGAGCTATACTGCGACTTTCAAAGTAAGACTTTTTTCAGTAATTTAAAACCAACTCTAAGGATGTTCATGCACAATACAGTAGATTTTGCGCCAGAACATTTCCAATTCAATCCAAAAGAAAGACGATCAAAATTATTTTTAGAAGAATATCTTTCAATATTTTCCCCAATCTAATGAGTAATTTATTATTTATGTTTATTCTTGTACGTTATTTTTTTGTATAAATAAAAAATTTAACTTGTACCTATGATATCCCTTTCGGATATTTTTTTAAATCTTTACTTTTCAGACATCTGAAGTTTAAATTTTCAAAGCATCTTGTGCTTACATATTAAATATCGTTACTTTCCAGTTAGTAGGGTATACATACTGGAAACTACACTGCTAAAAAAATTGCTTAAGTTTTTCTCTAGTAACTTTTCAGTGGAGAGGCTTAGACACATGAAATTCACATCAAAGAACCAACTTTATGCAACATAAAGATAAATATAACAACATCGAAATATTTCTTAAGATACAAATATTTTGTAAGATTCTTAACATCAGGTATTACCTTTATTATATAGATTTCCTTCTATATATTGGGTTAATAGTTTTACTGTTTCAACCAGGCTCCAGGTAACAATCAGGTAATACCTGATGTTTTCTTAAGATAACATCAGGTATTACCTTTATTATATAGATTTCCTTCTATTTATTGGTCTAAGATTTTAAAATTTTTACGTTAACGTTCACATTTTTTAATTTCCCTTTTAAAATAAATTATACGGTGTCTTCGTAAACTAAGTCTGACCTTATACCTTTGTTTTCGAAAAGTTACTCATTTGAAATATTTCCTAAAATACAAATATTTCGTAAGATTCTTAACATCAGGTATTACCTTTATTATATAGATTTCCTTATATATATTGGGTTAATAGTTTGACTGTTTCAACCAGGCTCCAGGTAACAATCAGGTAATACATGATGTTTTCTTAAGATAACATCAGGTATTACCTTTATTATAAAGATTTCCTTCTATTTATTGGTCTAACATTTTAACATTTTTACGTTAAAGCTCGCATTATTTAGTAACCTTTCAGTGGAGAGGCTTAGACACATGAAATTCACATCAAAGAACCAACTTTATGCAACATAAAGATAAATATAACAACACACTTGTTAGAAGAAATGAAAAATGTATATTGGGGGCATATACAAAAGTATGGAGTGCCATTAGTACCGATGCAATTATAAAGTGATCATAAAGAAACTTTGCCGGTATATGGACCTCTAGAGACCGTTCCGTTCAACAGATCGAGATGAGATTTTAGGTATAGTAATTCAAAGGTATGAGATCGAGATTCTGTGAATGGCAACAAAATGACGCTCGCGGTTAAGTTTAGAGTAACAGAAACTTGAAATTTTCGAATGGCAACAACTACACTTTCCTTTCGCAAAATGCTCAGCGCATGCGAAAATCCTAAAGAGCGTTAGAATGGTACATGTATCACAAAAAATGGATGCGTGATGCACGCACAAAAAACAGCTTTGGAAACAGCCAACAGAAACACGATCGGGGCACACGGTGGCCGATCACCAGATAATCAGCTCTGATGTGAATTTCATGTGTCGATGCCGCTTCACTGAAAAGTTATTAGAAAAGAACTGGTTATCCCAAATTTTTTGGCAGTATCTAGCTGTCTGTTTATATTAGGAAACAGCTGATGGCAAAGTTTCCTATATGTCAGGAAAACTTTTCCCATAGTTTTTTTTTTTTTTTTAATTTCTTGAAAAAAGAAAAAAAAGTAGCAAAAAATTTAATTTAGTTATAAATCAAATAAACAAAACCTCTTCCAAAAGCATGTTTTTTCTTTCTTTTCAAACGCTTCGAAAACTTTTTTTTTAACTTAAAATCGAGAAATAGACAAAGTAATCCCAGTTGGCGATATTACAGTTTTGAAGAGGAAAATCAATCATTGTAAGATTACAATACATTGACATGAAATAATTGGTATCATTTTCCATTTTGACTGTGAAAGGATTCGTTCTTGAATCTATTAACCCAGAACCACCGACCTTCACTTATCATTTTAGACATGAAACTGAAAAGATAGTCTGCAGATAAGTAAGATTAATTTGGCCATCTCAAGGATTATCTGAAGCAGTGAACTCAACAACTTTTGATATAAAACTTGAGTTATCATTTCACTGAGCATTTTACTTATCATTTTAGCCATGAAACTGAAAAGCTGTTGTGCAGGTGAGATGTAATAGTCATGTCTTGGATTCAATGATGCAGTGAACTCAACAACTTTGGCTAGAATATTTTAGTTTTCATTTCATTGAGCATTGTACTTGTTATTTTAGCTATGAAAATGAAAATATGTAGTACAGGTGAAATTTAATTGATAACTCTGGTCACATGTTTTGGATTCAACGAAGCAGTGAACTCAGTAACTTTTTAATCGACATGCTTCGTGTGAAATTATACTATTAATATAAGTTGTCATTCCATTTAGCTTTTCACTTGTTAATTCAGCCATGAAACTGAAAAGCTGTTGTGCAGGTGAGATGTAATATTCATGTCTTGGATTCAATGATGCAGTGAACTCAAAAACTTTGGCTAGAATACTTTGGTTTTCATTTCATTGAGCATTGTACTTGTTATTTTAGCTATGAAAATGAAAATATGTAGTACAGGTGAGATTTAATTGATAACTCTGGTCACATGTTTTGGATTCAACGAAACAGTGAACTCAGTAACTTTTTAATCGACATGCTTCGTGTGAAATTATACTATTCATATAAGTTGTCATTCCATTTAGCTTTTCACTTGTTAATTCAGCCATGAAACTGAAAAGCTGTTGTGCAGGTGAGATGTAATATTCATGTCTTGGATTCAATGATGCAGTGAACTCAACAACTTTGGCTAGAATACTTTAGTTTTCATTTCATTGAGCATTGTACTTGTTATTTTAGCTATGAAAATGAAAATATGTAGTACAGGTGAGATTTAATTGATAACTCTGGTCACATGTTTTGGATTCAACGAAGCAGTGAACTCAGTAACTTTTTAATCGACATGCTTCGTGTGAAATTATACTATTCATATAAGTTGTCATTCCATTTAGCTTTTCACTTGTTAATTCAGCCATGAAACTGAAAAGCTGTTGTATAGGTGAGATTTAATAGTTAGCTATTATCATCTTATGGATTATTTAAAGTAGTTACTTAGCAACGTTTTAATCGTATTTGTATTTTGAAAGTTTACTTTCAATATAAATACTTGCGTTGTCATTTCATAGATCTTTTTTATTCAGGAAAATTAATTTTTACTCAGATGAACTTCAACTATAAGATTTCATATATTCCAAACCACATTTATATTTGTCTTCTTGAATGGAACCTTAAAATATTCATCTGCCCTTCTTCATATTTTGTATTAAAGACACAAAATATAAATCATCATTGCATAAAAAATATGCCTAAAATTAAAAAGAAAATTTTTTAATTTAACTAATATCATTAAATAACAATAACTAATACTAATTCATAGATAACAATAAAAAATAATATTGAATAATGTTAATAATTAAATAATGCATGTACAAATTATCGAATCCATTATTTTCCATACAAAGCAGTAAAAATACTTGCAAATCCAAATAATTATTTACGTGAGTAAAGTTACGTAACTGCAAATAAAATAAAACATTTTTGTTTCAACAACTGTAAAAATTACAAAATCAGGATAATCACTTTCAGCTGTTTAATTTTGCATGATGCTTATGTCAAATTTTTCGCATTTTAGTATTTTTTTAAAGCACATTGCATCTTTAAATATTTGTTTTTGGTTATATATATATATATATATATATATATATATATATATGCATGTTTTGTAAAAAAAGTAATTTCCAATGAAGTTTTTTAAACAATCTGTTAATTATTTTTACCAACCACTTTTTTTAATTGTCAATTTTAATATATATATGAAAAAATCAAATGCCATTACTAAATCTTTGAAAAAGAGGGATGTCTTCGGGAAAAAAATCCTATCATGTTTTTGTAAAGCCATAGATTTTTCCTGATTGTCAATTCCAATTCTGAGAAAGTTAAAAGTTGATTGTAACTGAAAAATTCAATTGAGACCAGCTATTAAGAATATTTTTTTATAAAAGCTTTTTCGTAAAAAGGATTTGAAAGCACTGACAAATCCATTTAAGTTTCATAATAGTTTTAGCTCGAATTTGATGAAGAATTTTTCATAAAACATATAATTGAAATCGACTAGAGCATATAAAAGTAATTGTTTTCATGATGGTTAAAAATATTAAATTAGGACTTTATTATTATTCATACAACGTATATGAGGCTTCAAAAAAATTAAATTATGACTTTATTATTATTCAAACAACGTATGTGAAAACTTCGAAAACTTTTCATTAAAAACAAGCTTTATTTAAGAAGAAATCTCTAATAAAACTATTTTTTTGTTAATGAAATAATTATGTAATTACTTTTACAAAGTTCCTGCAATTATTAAATTCGAATCTTCCGTAAATGTAAATACAGATTTTAAAACTTTGAATAAATTGTATTTAATGGTTAATTTAGTTACATTGATGGGATCTTTTACAGTTAAATAACTTTTATAAGTTAAAATAACTTATCAACAAAATATCTCATAAATAAATTAATCATACAGAATATCATTTTATGTAAGTGATACTGACCAGTAACATAATACTCAATGGATTGATTCAAAATCTATATAGGAAATTAAAAAAAAATATATGTGTGGTGTTTGTTTTTTGTATAAATCTACAGTTTAAATTCGATCTTGAGAAAATTTTATATAATTAACCTTCGAGGCAAGAGAAAGGTCACTTTTTACATGAGATCTCAAAAAAACATCCCCATTGTACTTTCTCATCCTTAAAAGGATAGCTTGAGATTATCTGAAGCAATTTGAATCGGTTTTTTTATCCTAGAAATAACTTAATAATCATTTAAATAATAAAGGTCACCTGAAACAATTTTGATGTTTTGTAGTTATGGGGTAAAATCAAGAATAGGGGTGAAAAGGGTTATGTTCATTCTGTGAGATCTACTGAACCAATTTAAAATGGGTTGTACCAAGCTATTTGAGCCTGGGCAGCACCATGCATTTCATTTAGTAAACATATATATTTAAATGAATTATGTGCAAAAATAAACTTTTGTCATTAAGAATTAATATATTTCGGATCTGCTACTTAGTTTTCTAACAATGTGAATATGACACTTATCCTGTAATTGAATTTAATTAAAGAATAACCGGCCCCTATATAGTATATAAACCCATATTTTTAAACATAAAAACTTCATACAAGTTATAATAATCTTCTGTGGCAGTGATTGTATATGAATTTGTGTAGATACTTTAAAATTTGAAGGAAAAGTGCAGAAAATACATATAGAGTCATCAAATAAAATTTATTTATGAGCCTAATGTCATCAAAACAAATGTATTTATGAGCCTAATGTCATCAAGCCAAATGTATAATGAACAAATGTATTATGAGGACTACTATCGCACTATGCAGACGACTAGACACTTAAGTCAACCACTAACATTGAGTGATTTTAGTAGTTTCGAAACATACTATTAACTCCTCTAAATAATGTTTGTCAACTAAAGACAATAGATCTAACTCTTAGGGTGTCAAAAAGAGAGACTCCTTGATGACGCTACAGACTCTTAGGCCAGCCGCTAGTATTGAATGATTTTTGTGGTTTCGAAACATGCTATTAACTCCTCTAAATAATGTTTGTCAACTAAAGACAATAGATCTAACTCTTAGGGTGTCAAAAAGAGAGACTCCTTGATGACGCTACAGACTCTTAGGCCAGCAGCTAATATTGAATGATTTTTGTAGTTTCGAAACATGCCATTAACTCCTCTAAATAATGTTTGTCAACTAAAGACAATAGATCTAACTCTTCGAGTTCCAAAAAGGGAGACTGCCTGATGACTCTAGGTAATAAGTCCCATTAGGGCGGTAACAGGAAACTTCTGTTATCGCTAACAGGATTTGATTCTATAACTAAATTTTAATCCATGTTAAAGAAAATGGTTACTATTCCATCAGTATTGTAAAAGTTAACATTGTGAAAGTCAACTTTGTATCAAACACTCTATTTGGGGAAATATTCACGTAAGAAACGAATAGTTTCCGTGGCCCGTATAGAGCGATTGGAGTCGCCTTTGGTTTATTTGGATGATACAATTTTCATGATGTAAAGGATTAATTTTTCCAATTTGGTCCCATTACTGAATTTCAATCCATGTTTCAGCAAATGGTTACTGTTGCATCAATATTATACTTTGTGAAAAATAACTTCTATGAAAGACTTAATTCGTTTCGGAAGTCTATAATACATAGATAAACACTTATTATTGTTAGAGAATTTATATTATTATTAAAAGTATTATTATAATTATTTATATTAATGCATCGCCTACTTTTATCTACTACAGATACCTTCCATAGACGTCCAAAAAAAACAAGCCTCAAGTTTTTCCCCGAAAAAGAATCCCATGTTTTTCATCATGTAAAATGCCTACTCTTCAAAAGAAAACGAGGTTCAAATGGTTATTTTCCTACACATAACGATAAATATCATCCCTCGCACGATATACGTATGATTACATATGTATAATAGTTTCTGAGGATACCTCTTAAAATAGGTATATGGACTAAACAATTCACGTTTCAGAGCATAGAATACCCGAATTTCAACTTAAAAATACTATGTATTATTTAATATGTCTTTTTTTTGTGAAATATAGAAGAATGATGTCATCATCGCTTATAAGTAAGAGATTTTTTGCCATTTGCAATTGGCCATGTTTCTTCATTTAAAGTTTAAAAGCATTGAGAAGGAACAGAACCTTAATGCTATCTGTTGACTGGTAGGTAAAGATAAAGTGTTAAACAAATGTACTGAAATTCCGTTTACACTTACCTCGGCAACAAAAATACTTTGTACGTTTAAAAACACAGTGTCTCTCTTAGGTTTGCAACAACATTTGATATTGATACTATATCACGTCAAAACTGCAACATTATATCTTGCAAATTTAAGGAATCCAACCCTCTCAATTAAAAATTACAAGTACTCTTCCAATGTGCTCCATCCTTTCCAAGGCTTTACACATATGGTTCATTCTAATCGACCAACATTGAAAGAGGGGATGGGGGGGGGGAGGGCAAGGAAGGGGATAAAATATTCACCACATAACCTCCATAGAGTTACCTATATAACAAAACAGTTTTGTAGTTTTATTATTGCCTTTAGCTTAAAAATAAAGGAAATAAACTGAAAATGACACAGGACCTTTTCCCCAACCAACTTCCGCCGACCAAATGGTAGAGTGGTTAGCGTGCTAGCTTCTAGGCCGCGAGGTTGCGAGTTCGAGTCCTGTGTTAGGCATGGGTGTTTGTAAATGTATGTTGCCTTGTCTAATGACGAATGTTTCGGTGCATTATACCCTCGTGTTGCTGACGGCGCTAGATAATCTGAAAACAACCAATCAACCCAACCAACTTCCTGCATATGGCGGATTGCTACAAGAGGCGCAAGATGGGAATAGTAAACCCTTAAATGCATAGCGATGTAGATCGGCATCGTATGTTTAAAACCTCATATCTCTTCATGTAGCAACCTTTGCATGTTTTGTTTTTTTACCATAACTATTTTATCGTTTCCAAACGCAAATAGAATCTTTGACGGTTTATTTCTTTATCTGTGGCAATTTTCATTGTTTCGGCGCTGTTGGCTGGGCACGAATTCATTTCGACGGGAGTTGCGAATTACGTTTATTTATATAAAAAATAATAAAAACATACGGAAATTTTTTTTTTTCGAATAGAAACAAGTTAAGAGTAAATAATACTATTTATATTTTTGCATATACTGATTAATTTATGCTAAAAAAATTGTGTCATTTTTGTGATGTAAAAATACATCAATATTCAAATTTCTTTTGTGTTTCTTTTGTATTTTTCCCATTAACTACACCCATTTGCAGGTTAAATTCAAATTTTATTTATTAAAAATAGAAATTCATGCATTTAAGGGTTAATGCCTACGTACAGATAATGGTTTAGTACCCTAGAATAAATTTAAATGCCTGATACAATTAGCAAGTGGTGCCCACTAACCTTCTTCAAAGTTGATTGTATTATAATTCGCATTTATAATTAAATTCGGATAATATAGGTTGTTTTTTTGTATTAAAAAATGAATTTCAGTGTGAATCCTCTATCTGATTATATCATGGTAGCATAATTGCTATATTTTAAAAAATATTTCGTTTTATCAGTCATTAAATTTTAGTCTATTCGATCTAAACTGACATTTTTTAGAATAAAAAATTAAATTCAAAGTGAATCCTCTATCTGATTAGATCATGGTAGCATAACTGCTATATTTTTTAAATATTTCGTTTCATCAGTCATTAAATTTTAGCTTATTCTATCAAAATTTAAATTTTTTAGATAAAAAAATTAAATTCAATGTGAATCCTCCATTTGATTAGATCAATGTAGCATGATTGCTACATTTTAAAAATATTTCACACATGGATTAAAAAATTAAATTCAGTGTGAATCCTCTATCTGATTAGATCGTGGTATCATAATTGCTACATTTTAAAAATATTTCATTTTATCAGTCATTACATTTTAGCCTATTCAATCTAAAATTAAATTTTTTAGATTAAAAATTAAATTTTTTAGATTAAAAACTAAATTTTTTAGATTAAAAATTAAATTTTTTAGATTAAAAATTAAATTTTTTAGATTAAAAATTAAATTTTTTAGATTAAAAATTAATTTTTTTTAGATTAAAAATTAAATTTTTTAGATTAAAAATTAAATTTAGTGTGAATCCTCTATCTGATAAGATCATGATAGCATGATTGCTACACTTTAAAAATATTTCATTTTATCAGTCATTAAATTTGAGCCGATTCAATCAAAAACTACATTTCCCCAAAACATAGGTTTTGTTTTTAGAAGGTTCTCTTAAATGGTATAACAGGTTTAAATTGTAAAAGAAATACATAAATAATTTGAAATAATCCCCTACAACGCTCTGTTCAAACTATCTGAAGGTCTCTCGGAGCACACTTAAGTTTTAAATGTATAGTTTCTCTATAAATTTGATCTGCAAGACCATTTTAAATAATATTAAGTAAAACATGGGAGAATTCTCATTTGTAATCAAATTTGGATGTCATATCTTATTGGTTCTAGATTAAAAAATCGATCAGTACTGTATCTTTTTGTCTCGATGTCTTAGCTTTAATCTGCTCGTGGAAGCGAAATTTCTACATTTTAGACATACTTTATTTTATCTTTCATTTAATTTTAATTTATTTGATCTAAAACTCTATTTATGAAAACAAAATTGTTTCCTGGAAGAGGCTTTTACAGAAAGCATTTAGATTAAAAAGTAAAAAATATATGTAGATAAATTGAAAATATCCAAGGTACTTAGCTTAAATTATCCGGAGCTTTATTGGAGCACACTAAAATTTCTAATGTCACTATAAATGTTGAACTAAAAATACAATATAAATAATACTACATAAAACTAAGGGAATAAGCATGAACTTATGCGAAAATGCTAGATACGATTTATAGATTAAAGGAAATTTTTCGAAGTACACGATGTTATGTGTTAACATTTTAAATTTCTTATTCAAAACAAACTGATCAGGTGTCTTCGTGAACTAAATTTGACAATACCTATGTTTTCAAAAAGTTACTCATTTAAACTATTTCTTAAGATAACATCAGGTATTACCTTTATTATATAGATTTCCTTCTATTTATTGGTCTAACATTTTAACATCTTTACGTTAACATTCACATTTTTTAATTTCGCTTTTAAAATAAAATTATACGGTGTCTTCGTAAACTAAGTCTGACAATATCTTTGTTTTCAAAAAATTACTCATTCGAAATATTTCTTAAGATACAAATATTTTGTAAGATTCTTAACATCAGGTATTACCTTTATTATATAGATTTCCTTCTATATATTGGGTTAATAGTTTTACTGTTTCAACCAGGCTCCAGGTAACAATCAGGTAATACCTGATGTTTTCTTAAGATAACATCAGGTATTACCTTTATTATATAGATTTCCTTCTATTTATTGGTCTAAGATTTTAACATTTTTACGTTAACGTTCACATTTTTTAATTTCCCTTTTAAAATAAATTATACGGTGTCTTCGTAAACTAAGTCTGACCTTATACCTTTGTTTTCGAAAAGTTACTCATTTGAAATATTTCCTAAAATACAAATATTTCGTAAGATTCTTAACATCAGGTATTACCTTTATTATATAGATTTCCTTATATATATTGGGTTAATAGTTTGACTGTTTCAACCAGGCTCCAGGTAACAATCAGGTAATACATGATGTTTTCTTAAGATAACATCAGGTATTACCTTTATTATAAAGATTTCCTTCTATTTATTGGTCTAACATTTTAACATTTTTACGTTAAAGCTCGCATTATTTAATTTCAATTTTAAAATAAAATTATACGGTGTCTTCGTAAACTAAGTCTGACAATACCTTTGTTTTCAAAAAGTTACTCATTTAAAATATTTCTTAAGATAACATCAGGTATTACCTTTATTATATAGATTTCCTTCTATTTATTGGTCTAAGATTTTAACATTTTTACGTTAACGTTCACATTTTTTAATTTCCCTTTTAAAATAAATTATACGGTGTCTTCGTAAACTAAGTCTGACCTTATACCTTTGTTTTCAAAAAATTACTCATTCGAAATATTTCTTACGATACAAATATTTCTTAAGATTCTTAACATCAGGTATTACCTTTATTATATAGATTTCCTTCTATATATTGGGTTAATAGTTTTACTGTTTCAACCAGGCTCCAGGAAACAATCAGGTAATACCTGATGTTTTCTTAAGATAACATCAGGTATTACCTTTATTATATAGATTTCCTTCTATTTATTGGTCTAAGATTTTAAAATTTTTACGTTAACGTTCACATTTTTTAATTTCCCTTTTAAAATAAATTATACGGTGTCTTCGTAAACTAAGTCTGACCTTATACCTTTGTTTTCGAAAAGTTACTCATTTGAAATATTTCCTAAAATACAAATATTTCGTAAGATTCTTAACATCAGGTATTACCTTTATTATATAGATTTCCTTATATATATTGGGTTAATAGTTTGACTGTTTCAACCAGGCTCCAGGTAACAATCAGGTAATACATGATGTTTTCTTAAGATAACATCAGGTATTACCTTTATTATAAAGATTTCCTTCTATTTATTGGTCTAACATTTTAACATTTTTACGTTAAAGCTCGCATTATTTAATTTCAATTTTAAAATAAAATTATACGGTGTCTTCGTAAACTAAGTCTGACAATACCTTTGTTTTCAAAAAGTTACTCATTTAAAATATTTCTTAAGATAACATCAGGTATTACCTTTATTATATAGATTTCCTTCTATTTATTGGTCTAAGATTTTAACATTTTTACGTTAACGTTCACATTTTTTAATTTCCCTTTTAAAATAAATTATACGGTGTCTTCGTAAACTAAGTCTGACCTTATACCTTTGTTTTCAAAAAATTACTCATTCGAAATATTTCTTACGATACAAATATTTCTTAAGATTCTTAACATCAGGTATTACCTTTATTATATAGATTTCCTTCTATATATTGGGTTAATAGTTTTACTGTTTCAACCAGGCTCCAGGAAACAATCAGGTAATACATGATGTTTTCTTAAGATAACATCAGGTATTACCTTTATTATAAAGATTTCCTTCTATTTATTGGTCTAACATTTTAACATTTTTACGTTAACGTTCACATTTTTTAATTTTCCTTTTAAAATAAAATTATACGGTGTCTTCGTAAACTAAGTCTGACAATACCTTTGTTTTCAAAAAGTTACTCATTTAAAATATTTCTTAAGATAACATCAGGTATTACCTTTATTATATAGATTTCCTTCTATTTATTGGTCCAAGATTTTAACATTTTTACGTTAACGTTCAAATTTTTTAATTTCCCTTTTAAAATAAATTATACGGTGTCTTCGTAAACTAAGTCTGACCTTATACCTTTGTTTTCGAAAAGTTACTCATTTGAAATATTTCCTAAAATACAAATATTTCGTAAGATTCTTAACATCAGGTATTACCTTTATTATATAGATTTCCTTCTATATTTTGGGTTAATAGTTTGACTGTTTCAACCAGGCTCTAGGTAACAATCAGGTAATACATGATGTTTTCTTAAGATAACATCAGGTATTACCTTTATTATAAAGATATCCTTCTATTTATTGGTCTAACATTTTAACATTTTTACGTAACGTTCACATTTTTTAATTTCCCTTTTAAAATAAAATTATACGGTGTCTTCGTAAACTAAGTCTGACAATACCTTTGTTTTCAAAAAGTTACTCATTTAAAATATTTCTTAAGATAACATCAGGTATTACCTTTATTATATAGATTTCCTTCTATTTATTGGTCTAAGATTTTAACATTTTTACGTTAACGTTCACATTTTTTAATTTCCCTTTTAAAATAAATTATACGGTGTCTTCGTAAACTAAGTCTGACCTTATACCTTTGTTTTCAAAAAATTACTCATTCGAAATATTTCTTACGATACAAATATTTCTTAAGATTCTTAACATCAGGTATTACCTTTATTATATAGATTTCCTTCTATATATTGGGTTAATAGTTTTACTGTTTCAACCAGGCTCCAGGAAACAATCAGGTAATACATGATGTTTTCTTAAGATAACATCAGGTATTACCTTTATTATAAAGATTTCCTTCTATTTATTGGTCTAACATTTTAACATTTTTACGTAACGTTCACATTTTTTAATTTCCCTTTTAAAATAAAATTATACGGTGTCTTCGTAAACTAAGTCTGACAATACCTTTGTTTTCAAAAAGTTACTCATTTAAAATATTTCTTAAGATAACATCAGGTATTACCTTTATTATATAGATTTCCTTCTATTTATTGGTCTAAGATTTTAACATTTTTACGTTAACGTTCACATTTTTTAATTTCCCTTTTAAAATAAAATTATACGGTGTCTTCGTAAACTAAGTCTGACAATACCTTTGTTTTCGAAAAGTTACTCATTTGAAATATTTCTTAAAATACAAATATTTCGTAAGATTCTTAACATCAGGTATTACCTTTATTATATAGATTTCCTTCTATATATTGGGCTAATAGTTTGACTGTTTCAACCAGGCTCCAAGTAACAATCAGGTAATACCTGATGTTTTGTTAAGATAACATCAGGTATTACCTTTATTATATAGATTTCCATCTATATTTTGGGCTAATAGTTTGACTGTTTCAACCAGGCTCCAGTGACCCCTACTGCATGCTTGGTATTCAAGGAAGTAGCGATGATGGCCACAGTGACAAGAAAAGGTATATCACCCAAGGAGATCCAGAAGAAGGCTCAAGTTCAGGAGGAGGAGCTTTACGTGGTCTCAAAAAATTCGGAGCATCTTTTAAGAAGAAGCAAAGTAAACATCATAAAGAACCCGAAATGGTACCAGCAAGATTGATAATGACCACAACGGTAAAGAAAGAAACTACTTGTCCCAAGTGGCGTGAAAAGTTTCGTTTGTAAGTACAGATATTTTTTATTAAAATATTTAAATACCATCTATATTAGTATTGTTGACAAGATTATAAGTAATATAACCCATAAAAACAAAGTTTTTACTATAAATCCTTTATATGCATTACCAATTTTTTTTTATTCATAGCGCCGTTTCTGTTTTCAGGGTGTACTTGGTGTTTGCATCGAAATTTAAATATTAAAAATATTTCTATGAGCAACATATGCGGTAAATTACATTTCAAAATTAATTCATTAAAAATGAGTGTGAATATATGCATTCACATCCAAATATCTTTTATTTATTCTGATTAAAACAATTTTATTATTCATTTATTAAAATAATTTTGGCAGCAGGAAAGAGTTTCTTCAATGATTGGTCAAATGCTATTTCAGCGCAAATGGATGACGGCAAGTTGATTTATTAACATTCCGTAAAAGCGACCTTTTAGTGACAAGGACAGCCCCCAAAGTTTGATAGAATGCATTATCATCGGCATCGAATCTATCTGCCAAGTTTCAGGTCGATTGGATGACGGCAAGGGGGTTATTTAGGCCTCCTCAGATTTGCCCGTTTGTTTCATTAGACTGGCAAATGTTCGTTAAATGCAGGTGAAAAATAAGGTGTTTGTCTTAATTTTTTGTAAAGAAATAGCAAATGAAAGTGATCAAATTAGCATTACTTTTACAGAGGGCAAAGATCCACCCTTCTCCTCCATCTCATAGACCTTAGGTTATTGTTCTTAGGATTCCCATTATATTCCCATTCCATCGAACATCATACTGAATTTTTTTATAAGATGTTGCGAAAAGTGAGTAGATTACGAATCTACAGGTCTGCCGTGGCAAAAATGGCCGAAACTGGTCAAAAATCCACTTTGAATGAGTTGAACTAAATCCGATTGCCAAATATGTCATTACTTGCCAAAAAGTGAACAAACGTTTTCGTCTGGTAACCCACCACACTTTGATTTTCAATAAGGAAAGGCGTAGACGATTTCTGATCCTCTGGCATGAAAAACTTGCATAGTTTAAAAGTAAGCTAAATTGGCCGTATCAATTACGTCATCAGTGACGTAATATTTATTGCCAACTTGGCTCACTTTTAAAATATGCAAGTAGGCCGTCGCCAGATTTCTGAATCGTCTGCTACCTTCTTAATTGAAAATTAAAGAGCGTTGGAATACCAAATAAAAAAGAATGCTCATTACTTGGCAAGTTGTGACGTATTTGGCAATCGGATTTTGTTCAACTTATTCAAAGTCTATTTTTGACCAGTTTCGGCCATTTTTGCCACGGCAGACCAGTGGATTCGTAATCTACTCACTTTTCTCCACATTCTACAAAAAATTCCAAATGATGCTCGATGGGGTCCCTAAACTTGCTGTCGCCTCTCACAATCAGTCTAAGATTAATGATGACTTATTATATCGTTTATGGAAAATCGAAATGAAATTAGCTAGGCGCTTGTGTTTTGGGAAAGGAACCACCTAAGAAACTTTCAAGCTACAAATAAATTCATTAATTGAGTTATTAAATTAAATTAAATTAAATTAACAAAACCAATTGGTCACAAAGAAATTAGTAATATTTTAATGCAAACCTATTAAGGCGTCTTCTCACTTTAGGCACCTCGAAAATAGGCTATTTTCGCGATTTTTTTTCGACGATTTTTGCAAACAATTATGGGATAAAATGGATCCTATATAATAAACACATCTTTCAAGTACAAGAAATTTTTATTTTTTATTTTTTTGAACAATTATTATAATAAAACAGTAGCATCGAAAAACCCGTGTAGAAATGTAATGTTCGTGGCTTGTTGATGAAATTTCGGAAACTATCCGGCCGATTGTCATGAAATTTGAATGACATATTCTTCATAGTTATGGCTATAGCGCATATCATCAGATTTTTGATATTCGCGAAAATAACAAAATGGCGCACGTTTTTCGAAAAAGTAAAAAAAAAACGCGTTTTTTTGCAGTTTTTTGTAAAAAAAAATACTTCAAATCAAAATTTCAAAAATCTGATGATATGCGCTATAGCCATAACTATGAAGAATATGTCATTCAAATTTCATGACAATCGGCCGGATAGTTTCCGAAATTTCATCAACAAGCCACGAACATTACATTTCTACACGGGTTTTTCGATGCTACTGTTTTATTATAATAATTGTTCAAAAAAAATAAAAAAATAAAAATTTCTTGTACTTGAAAGATGTGTTTATTATATAGGATCCAATTTATCCCATAATTGTTTGCAAAAATCCTCGAAAAAAAATCGCGAAAATAGCCTATTTTCGAGGTGCCTAAAGTGAGAAGACGCCTTAAGTAGTAACAACTTACTCTTCATGCTTGTTGATATATGAATGCATACGTACATGAGAGGCTATAATAATGTACAGGGTGGTCATAAAATAACTCTGCCGATATATGGATCTCTAGCTTCCGTTCCGTTCAACCGATCGAGATGAGGTTTCAGATATAGTTATCCAGAGGTATGAGCATGGGATTCTGAGAATGGCAACAAAATAGCGCTCATGGTAACGGTTATAGTTACAGAAAATCGAAATTTTAGAATGACAACACCTACCTTTTTCTATCGCAAAATGCTCAACGCATACGAAAACCCTGGAGAGCGTTGCAATGGTACGTGTATCACAAAAAACGGACACGTTATACCCGCACAAAAACTAGCTCTGAGAACGCCAACAGAAACACGAGCGGGGCACACGGAGGCCGTACGCCAGATATTCACCGTAGAAAGCCGATAAAACTGCCTGTGATCACACCCATGTGAACTTTGGCCTCTGTCATATGCAAATTGCCAACGTGGGCCCCGATCATGTTTTTGTAGGCCGTTCGCAAAGCTGTATTTTGTACGTGCATAACGCGTCCGTTTTTTGTGATACACGTACCGTTCCAACGCTCTTTAGGGTTTTCGCATGCACTGAGCATTTTGCGACAGAAAAAAGTAGATGTTGCCATTCGAAAATTTCGATTTTCAGTAGCTATAACCGTAACCGTGAGAGCCATTTTGTTGCCATTCACACAATCCCGAAGTCATATCTCTGAACAACTATAACTGAAATCGCATCTCGATCGGATAAACGGAACGGAAGATAGAGTTCCATATATCGGCAAAGTTATTTTATGACCATCCTGTATTCTAATGTAGTATAAAAACGTGTTATATCCCAATATCTAGACTAAGTTGAGAAATATATAAAGCAAAAATATACTGAACACAAACTAAATATGTAGTTGGAAAGAAATTTAGAAAGGATAATCGGAATATATTGTTACTTATCACATTTAGGTGATATCAATGAAACATTAACAAAAATAAATTGCGTATTTTTTTACTGCACAAAACTATATAATAAAATTACATGATGTCCGAAAAAAGACTTCCGATCTTTAAAAATGAACATCTCGAAAATCGTTACTTCCAGTTATTTGAAAATACTTGATATGTGTATTACGTAGTCAATAAAACTCATAAAATTAACTGGAATCAAATTGACCATTCTAAACACGTACAATTAATTTTATTATATTTGTGAGCAATATTTATCGAAATGTTCAATTTATTAAATCCTTGAACTTGGCAGATAGGTTCGATGTCGATGACAATGCATTCTATCAAATTTTGGGGCTGTTTACTGTCACTAAAAGGTCGCTTTTACGGAATACTAATAAAGCAACTTGCCGTCATCAAATCGCGTTAAAATAGCAAGATTGAACCGACCATTGTTCAAACTCTTTCCTGTTGCCAAAAAATTTTTTTTAATAAAAAAATAATAAAGTTCTTTTAATAAGAATAAATTAAATATATTTTGATGTGGACGTGAGTGTGACGATCATTTTCAATATATGAATTTTGAAACTTAGTTTGCCACACATTTTACTGATAGAAATGTTTTTGATATTTAAAATTAGATGCAAACACCCCAAGCACGCGCTGTTTACAGAATCGGCGCTGTGTTAATAAATATAAAAATTGGCAATACATATAAGGAATTTAAAAACTTTATTTTTATGAGTTTTATTATTTTGTTAAGATCGAAAGTCGCTTTTAGAATTTATAACAGTACCTTTTTTATAACATTATGTGTGTGTGTGTGTGTGTGTGTGTGTGTGTGTGTGTGTGTGTGTGTGTGTGTGTGTGTGTGTGTGTGTGTGTGTGTGTGTGTGTGTGTGTGTGTGTGTGTGTGTGTGTGTGTGTGTGTGTGTGTGTGTGTGTGTGTGTGTGTGTGTGTGTGTGTGTGTGTGTGTGTGTGTGTGTGTGCACACGTAAATACAAACATAAATAACAAAGGAAAATAATGAGGTTACAGGTTACATTTAAAACAGTTTTAAGAGCACAACACTGGTACTTAAATGGTAATCGACAATTAAACAAAATTTACTTTTTTTAGGGGAGGGGGGGGGGGATATTAACAACTTCTTCCGTCATCATCTGTGAAGTTTTTCCACTTTTTGTGAATTTTTCATGTTCAGTACCTCTATTAAGTTCTATATATGCTATAAATTCTACTTTCAGTAGCTTACGCTTGATGAATTTTAAATACTGTCAGAGACACATCTTCTAATATATTTTTTATTATCAATCTTTATTTTATCATAAACCACATTTATACCAATAATTTTATTTTAACATAAAATCTTTCTCACACACTCTATGTACATAAAGAAATCAAAATTTACTATTATTTCTTTAGATCTGTGTCGTATAAATATTTTAATGAAAAGTAGGTTTCAAACCGAACACTAATTTCTAAACTTCAAATTGATTATGCCAAAGGCTCTTCTTCTTTGCTCAACCATGATTTATTCAAAACTCTACCGGGAAATAACTTTACAAGTGTTAAAATATGTTTCTTGTCAAATTAGCTTTCTTTCGCTGTAATGTCAATGTCGAAGCAGAATCGTGATAAAATTAATCAACTCTAATCAGCTTAAATATCTTTATATGGTATATATACTATAACGTTTCTGTTGTGTAGCCTTCTCTTAAGATATTAATGTTGTATGATGTTGATTTTGAGATAGTACCACGACTTAACTAAAATTTGAACACAAAGACCTGAGATATGTTTAATCTGATTAATGTGATTTTTTATTTCATTTTTACGTAATGAGGTTTATTAGTAATATATTGGACTTCTTTTTTAGGGACATAGACGATCCAAAAACTGACAGATTACACCTCGATATCTGGTATGTATCCACCCATGATTTGAAGTTTATATTTTACATTTAGCTCAAAGATACGGCAGGCTAAAAAATTTCCTTGACAATGGCTATATGTTGGGTATTAAAAGTTTTAGAATGAACCTCTTTCCATCCATGTTTGGTTTACGATATTGTATAGGTCAATATACAAACTATTTTCAAAATGGCAATTTGCTAGTCTATTTTCACATTAATTCTGAAAAGCTCCATACAAATTGCTGTTTCACTACACCCATTCAATTTAAAATAAATATTATTACACCTTAACCCTTGAAAAATTATAAAAAATTGACTTTGAGTTTATTATTGTTTATTAAAATTTATATCCTTCCCTTTAAAATAATACATCATTTGTAGTAATAATTTATATAGAAGTATTTTTAATAATTTTGTAGATTAAAATGATAAAATTTGGAACTATTAGTGTAATTAAGGTTTTCCTTAAAATGTATATTTTTCAAAACTACATTTTTCATTACTCATGTACCTTTTTCTCAGAAACTGTACAAACTATTAACCCCCCAAAATTTTTTTATCCCATATTCCTTTTATGTATTTGTATATTTCTGATGAGATTATGTTATTATTTAAAAAATATTTTTTGTTGTGGCTCATTTTGTCAAAAAAAGAACTTGTTATTTTTAACAAATTTAAGCGACTGTCACGATAATTCATTTTTTTTTAAATCAATGTATTACAATTTAAAACAAACTTCAGTAGAATAACAAGTGTCTGATAAATGCACTGAAAAAAGTAAGGCTTCTATATCAAGTACTTTTTGGGAAAAGATACTTGAATAATGAAAAATGTAGTTTTGAGAAAAAAGCATTTTAAAGAAAACCTTACTTACATTAATAGTTCAAAATGTTATGTTCAAAAAAGTTATTAAAAAATACTTTTAAATGAGGCATTTTTACAAATAAGGTTTCATTTTAAAGGGAAAAATTTGAATTTTGATGAACAATAATAAACTCAAAATAATTTTTTTATAAACTTTAGGGTTAAACTCCCCCCTACTTACTCCTACCCTTCAAATTACTCTACTTGATACCCTTCAAAAAAAAAAAAAATTTATTTAAGCCTTTGAAATTATAATTTTCACATATTGGGAAGTATTACTAAGAAAAAACTAAATTTTATTTTAAAAAAGTCCAGATAGTCCTCTAAATTTTCAAACTTCAAAAAAAATTCATCAAAATTCAAATTCTATCTTCTTTTTCATTTTTCAATATTTTTTCCAGATTTTTTTTTTAAAAATTTCCTAGTTATATACTTTAACTTTTTAGCCATCGGATTTATGATAAGTAAAACAGTTTTCGAGTAAAATGATAATTACTGTACCTATAGGTAAAAAAAAAGAGTATTTTTCAACATTTATTTTTATAAAAAAAAAGTCTTTATTTTATTCAAAAATCCATGCCTATTTTATTCAAATACATATTAAGAAAGACTCCCATCATATTTGCGGAAGTTTTAGCATTTTGAGTAAGGTGGAAATTCCAAAAATCACGAACTGAGAAAAATGCGTTCGAAACATCCAAGGAGCTATTGCAGCAATGTTAAATTCTCCATAAAGATATAGTTTTTCAGCAATTGCAGTTATCGTACATTATTCATTATGCATCTTAAAATTTTGAAATTATTAATTAGTACGTGATAGTGTTGTAAAAAAAAATTCAGCGAACATTGTTTGTATTATTTTAAAATTTTATTTTAAATTATTTATCAATTGAAAATAATTTGAGAACATTAATTTCTCAAAATTTGTTTTAAAATTTGTATTTTATTAAATTAATCTCTTAAGGGGACTTTTATTACCCTTCAAATTTTTTTTTGTTTTAAGCTTTTAAAATTGTAATTTTTACATATATGGAAGTATTACTACTCAAAAACTAATTTTTATTTTAAAAAAAGTTCACATAGTGATCTAAATTTTTAGAATTTTTAAATTTTTAAACAAATTCATCAAATTTCAAATTCTATCTTCTTTTTCATTTTTCAATATTTTTTCATGATTCTGTAAAAAAAAATGTTCCTAGTAATATACTTTAACTTTTTCGGCATAGGATTTAGAATAAGTAAAATAGTTTTCGAGAAAAACGATGATTACTGTAACTATAGGTAAAAAAAAGCGTAAAAAAGGGTATTTTTCAACATTTAAATGTGTAAATAAAAAAAGTTTTTATTTTATTCAAAAATCCATGCTTAGTTTTGTCAAATTGATATTAAGAATGTCACACAAAAAAGTTCAAATAATTTCATTCATATTTGCTGAAGTTTTAGCATGAGTAAGGTGGGAATTTCAAAAATCACGAACTGAGAAAAATGCGTTCGAAACATCGAAGGAGGTATTGCAGCAATGCTCAATTCTCCATAAAAATATAATTTTTCTGCAGTTGCAGTTATCGAATCAGCTCAAAAACTTGCCAGCATAAGGAGAAGATTTCAAAGATTATAAACTCTCAAAAAATAGAAAATTGATATTTTTATTATTTTTTTTTTATTTTTTTGAAAACAAGGGGTGCCAAGTCCCCTTAAATCTAAAACTCTACTACTTGATGTTAAAAAGCAAGTGAAATGTAAAGGAAAATATATTTGTCTTAATATCATATTATAGATGACAAAAAGATTTACCCGAAAGGAACGTCGATTTATTTCAAGACGATCTCTTCAAATCAGTGTTTTTACAAATGCACTTTTACAATACTTCCCAAAAGGGACATCTGATCTTTAAAAAACATAAACATCTCCAATAAACATATGAGTAGTTTCAATTCCCTGTTGGTAACGATTTTCAAGATGCTCATTCTTAAGATATGAGGTTACTTTTGAGACATCCTGTATTTTGACATAAACAAAAAAGAAAAATTGTTCTGTTTGATATCGATCAGGCTGATTTCAAATGGAAAAATACATGTTTTTAAAGAAATTATTTTATTGTTTTACTTATTAATAACTAATATTTCCAAAATCGTTTAGTACAAAATATACGTTATATTTATGCTTCTTTTTTTTAATATTATCACTTGAAATCAAAACTAATAAATTATTTAACTATTTATAGCATTAAAAAACGTTGTTTTGTTTTAACATTAAATCGATCATTTTGATACATATAATCCACTAACAACTCATTGAATATTAATAAAACTTTGAACTCCGACATTTTTTAATTTAGATTTGAAATTTCAATATAAAATAATATTAAAGAGCTGCTAGTTGCTGTCCAATATTTTGAAGTTTTACTAAACATTATAATTAAAACTTCTATGAACTTCTATTATACTTTTTTTGCGTCACTACGAGCATGAAATATAGAAGTAGTTTTTTAATTAATTTGCCGATTATACATCTATGTAATAAGTAAAGGTTTATACAAGTACGAAATACATGTATATACATGAAACGGTATAGTGGTTAGCGTGCTAGCTTCTTGACCACGAGGTTGCGGGTTCGATTCCCGTGTTAGGCATGGGTGTTTGTAAATGTATGTTGGCTTGTCTAATGACGAATGTTTCGGCGCATTATAGCCCTCGTGTTACTGACGGCGCCAGATAATCTGAAAACAACCAATCATGTATATACATGTATTGCGTACCACTGAAGCATGGTTAAAATCCCACAGAAAAAAAATTCTTATTTATGTCAAAATACAGGATGTCTCAAAAGGGGCCATCGATCTTATATATACATGTTTATACAGGTATAAAGGTACGCAAAAAAAAAATCCGAATAACGGCTATATCTTGTACTCTAATGCCGACCAAACGGTATAGTGGTTAGCGTGCTGGCTTCTAGACCGCGAGGTTGCGGGTTCGAGTCCCGTGTAGGCATGGGTGTTTGTAAATGTATGTTGGTTTGTTAAATGACGAAATGTTTCGGCGCATTATAGCCCTCGTGTTGCTGACGGCGCCAGATAATCTGAATACAACCAAATACAACCAACTTGTACTCTAATTGATGAAATAATAAAAGTCAAGTACCGTTGTAATTCCGGGAAGGTCTTTATTGATTGTACAAGTATATAATTTTATTTTATCATTAGGGGTCATCTACATATTTAAACTAAGCCAAACTTTTAAAAGTTCAATGGCATTTAGATTTAGAATCCAAAAAAATTTCTAACTACCAAATTTCATAATTTTCCAATGAGTAGTTAGTAATTTAAATGATGTAAAAAAAAATAGCAAAGTAATGTTAAAAAGAAAATTTGTTTTTTTAACCATAAATTCTTGAATAGTTAATATATTTTAGCAATTTTTGTGTCAAACAATAGTTTGTTAAAGGCCAAACATAAATAGCATAGAACTTTTCTTTTAAACAGATGTTTATAACTAATTATTAATTAATAAAATTGACACTTTTGGTTTTAAATATTTCAGCAAAAATGTAAAAAAGCACACTTTAAGGGACCGTGTAGTAGATTACGTCTTGAAGCACGCAAAACGTTTGATTCTTCCTGGCTTTAAAAAATTTGCCCTCAAGATCGGCCAAAACATTTTCACTCACAAGTGTGACTTGTTTCTTTTCATAATGAACTGAATAGGGTAATAGGTATTTAGGGTAAACGAAGTATTCTAAATCGAATGAAGACATAAAAAATATAGGGTCGTATTGAAATTTGTAAAGATAGAGTTAAATTTACTTAGTATACAGCCCCACAAGAAAAAGAAAAAATTTGTACCAGATATGTAGAAAATTGAAAACAAAACATTTTGGTGCAAACCGTAAGATTCCACGATAATTAGAACCGAAGTTATAGCCATTGTTCGGATTTTTTTTTTTTTTTTTTTTTCGTTCTTTACCCGCGATTTAATATATACTAACAGATAACACTTTTCTGATTTTAAAAATTTTCCTTCTATAAGATACGATTGTGTAGGCAATGTAAGTTTGCATAAAAGTGACGAAAGAAGCAATAAATATATACTAGAAATATATTTAAAAAGATATAGAATTCTTTAGATATTAATGGTTATATACTGTTTTAAAATAATTCTTGTACTAACACATATATTAAATACATTACAATTCATTTAATTTATATCTTCAGTGCACCGTGCATAAAAGATAACGTGATTATAACTTAACATATTTTTAAAATCCTTTATAACAGCGAAATGTTTGAATAAATATGATGATGTTTTTAGTTACGTTGAACTTTGGTGCTTTCCTCTAGATTTCAGCCCTGCACAAAAGTATAGACACAGAGGCCATTCACATAAAAGCAATAGTATTCATTTAATTTTCACTAGTTTTTTTGTTTATTTTTTTAATATATATTTTAAAAGCCCTAAGGAAAAGCCGACCAAATGGTATAGTGGTTAGCGTGCTATCTTCTAGACCGCAAGATTGCGGGTTCGAGTACCGTGTAAGGCATGGGTATTTGTAAATGTATGTTGGCGTGTCAAATTACGAAGTTTCGGCACATGTTGCTGACGGCGCCAGATAATCTGAAAACAACCAACCAACCATAAGGAAAAAGTGTAGAGTAAAAAATTTCACTAAAAAATGAAATAAAATTGTCTGTCATCAACAAGTTGAAACTTTGCAAATTTTCCATGCCTCAAAAGTATAGGCACAAGCGTAAGATTTGTGTAAATTCTTGAGAGGAAGTGATAGCATCATCAAAGGGGAGTGTCTTTAAGTTGCTATGAAAGGTTTGAATTAATTTTCACTGGTTATAATGATGCCGAAGTCTATGCAATTTTTGTATGTATAGATTTTAAGAATTTAGAAGTTACAGACCAGAGATAAATACATTTTTAATATTTCAATTGCCTTAAATCGTTCCAAAAGAGTTATTTATAGAGTTTTAGCACATGGTGACCAATATCAACCAAAATCAAGAATTGGAAGGCCTCGAACGACCAGCAAACGGGATGATAGACAAATTATAAAACTGACTTCAAATCAACATAACTCTGTAAATCAGATCAAAAATGCTATTTCCATTAAAGTCTCATGGAAAACTGTACGTACAAGAATTGTGAAATGCGGGTTTTTGAAAAATCTAAGCTTAAACGCAAGTCGCGTTTGCAGTTTCATCATAAAGAGGAAAGACTGAATTGGGCTCAGTAGCATATATCATACAGTAACGAATGGCTATAGGTGAACTTTAGTGACGAAAAAAATGGTTCCTAGATGGTCCAGAAAGATTTTCCTAGTACTGGCATGATCTTCATAAAGATCCAGTAACTCAGTTTAGCCGACGTCAAGGTGGAGGTTCAGTCACGGTTTGGGAAGGATTTATATTCAACGGCCAAACTTCCGTAGCGTTTTTAAATGGAAAGCAAAACTCTAAGGCCTAGCAGGCAACTCTAGAAAAGTAACTTACTACCATTTGGTGAGCTTTTAAGTGGACTTAACTGGAAATTTCAACAAAACAATGCCTCCATCCATCCACACATCCAGGTCAACGAAAAAGTGGTTTCGATCCAAAACAAACATGGTTCTCGATTGGCCTGTATACTATGCAATGTATCCAATGTATACTATGAATCCAATGTATACTATGAATCCAATGTATACTATGTATAATCCTATGTATATTTAAAAGTATGGAGAATTCTTGCAAAAGTTGTATACCTTTGGAAACAGTATTCCACCATTTTTGAACTTAAAAGAAGCCATTGAAAAAGCGTGGTATGGAATCAAGCCTGAAACCTTGCAAAAGCTTGGGCTTTTAATAAAAAACCGTGTTTTTGATTTGATGAAACAACTTGAAAGCTTAATTGATTACTAAAACTTTTCGCCAGCTTATAAAAATTAAAAAATTTTAATTTATGCCTAAATTTGTGTGCAATGTATTTTTGTCTTTTTTGTTATTTTTGCGACTAATTCGCTGCAAATTTGTTTTTCATTTTCAAATTTCTATTTTGAATGTATTACGTGCATATTATTAAGTGATATAAAGATTAAATCTTCTGTCTTAATACTATTGTCTAAAACACCAATTTTGTATTGTGTCTAAACTTTTGTGCAGGACTTTATGACATGAAGACACTTTTATGCTAGAATGAATTCTGAAGAAATCTATTCTCTTAATGAACTAATATAGTGCCCTTAATAGCATTTTAAAAGTAATAACTGATTGACTGATTGATTGTAAGTTTTTTATAGACTATTTATTTAGAAAATAACGATGTCTATTTTTAAAACCTTTATATTAACTTTGATTTTGTATGTTTGTCGATGGCGGGCAAATCTTCGGAGGCCGAATTAACCCCCTTGCAGTCATCCAATCGGGCTGAAACTTGGCAGATAGATTCGATGTCGATGACAACGCATTCTATACAATTTTGGCGAGTGTCACTATCATTAAAACGTCGCTTTTACGGAATATTAATAAACCAACTTGTCATCGTACAATCGTGCTGAAATAGCATTTAACCGATCATTGTAGAAACTTTTTCCTCTTACCAAAATTGTTTTAATAAATAAACAATAAATTATTTGTTTGAATCAGAATAAATTAAAGATAATTGGATGTGAGAGCATATATTCACGTTCATTTTTAATGAATAAATTTTAATAAGTAATTTACCAGATATTTTGCTAATAGAGATGTTTTTAATATTTAAAATTAAATGCCAATACCAAGCCCACGCTGGCAACAGAAACGGCCCTTTATTACTGAAAATAAAAATTGGCGATGTATTTAAAAAATTTATATTAAAAACTTCGCTTTTATGGATTATAATTAATATGGATAATTTATGTTTGACGATTCAATTTTGTTGTTTAATGTTTTAATATTGTTATGAATTTTTCCACTGAGGCAATGATGGCACAGTTTTTACGGTATAAAAATATTTATTCTCTCTTCAGAAAACTCACAAAATTTATTCAAAGGCAACAGTGTAAGCACTCTCAAGCTTTAACACAAGCTTCAACAAAAAGAACTTCGAATACAGCGATTATACAAGCTCTTTCCAGTAAACAAAGCGATCAGTTTTCATCGAAGTCCGAAGTCAATCTGAAAACTTTCCCGATCTCCAGTCTTATTTATACTTGGCGCGAGAGAACATTCTCGAAATTTCCAGCCAATTCGTCGGAAAAGAAACATCTCGAAATTTCTCGATTTCTTTAGGTGTTGCCACCTTTATCTAACCTGTATAATCGCTGTTAATAAATAAAATAAGATAAAATAAATTACAATAGAATTTTAAAATAATACGTCACTATTTACACTATATACAGACAATTTGTGAAACAATATCTTTAAATTAAATCTAATAAAGAGAGTTTACACATAACTTCAGAAAGACAAATTCATTTAGTAAGATCTGCACCCAAAGCATAAGGATGACTTTCAAGCGATGAAATCTTTTGGATACAATTTTATTCAATAAATTAAGTTTAACAAATAGCAGTAAATATTCTTATTAAAATATTCTTCCTTCTTCACTTCTACTCAAGTACTTAATAAATGATGTGATTAAGAGACATGCTATTAAATGAAATCCCTTTAAGTAAATCTGAAATTAATTAGTATTTATTTTATTCTTCCCATTTTCAAAATATTTTAATGATCAGTAAATTTAAAATTACACACACACAAATTTGTAATCATTAATTTATTTTATTTTTATACACTCTATTTAAGTAGGGAATAATGTTATTTGAGTGATTATAACAGCAAAATAATTATTGAATAGATTAACTCATTAATTCAATGTTATTTTTTGAAATAAACTAAATTAAATCAATCTACTAAGATAAATATTTCTAATATTTGTTCATCAACTAATTGTTATTATATAGTTTTTAATAAATTTTGGTGAAAGAACAAAGTTATTTCGAGACTTAGAAGTTTGTACTAACTTCGATTTCTTCATCTAACACCTTCCACCATTTATGTCTTCGATTTAAAATATTTTTAGCAACACTTTTTACATTTATTATACTAATCAACTCATGAATACTAAAAAACTATTACAGTAGCCAAGTTATAAATTGCTAGTCAGGAATAGGTCCTCGATAATGTCATATCGTGGATTGAGCGTTCCACAACGCTAACAATTATGTTTATTCCACACCCCCCATCTGCTTCCGGAAGGGTATGCCTTTTTTCTCTAGTTCCATTAACTACACCTTGTTAAAAATTACTACAAATATTTATAATTGAGAAACTACTTTAAAGCTTACACATATAGCTACAACTTTACGTGTACAGTAGTTAACACAAACTATGAGGCACATAGGTGCTATGGTATGTATCAAAATATTAATCGATTGCTTTTAAAATCAATTGCAATAAAATTTTAATTACTTAAGGAGTTTATTTTTTATTCTTTAAATATTCACAGTATTACCATATAATATTTATATTACAATTCTTATTTTTCTTTGGATATCGAGAACATATATGTCATCAAAGTTCGAAAGATAAATAACATCATGATTGTTAAAGCATGATACATTTTCTCACACTTAGTGTATACTTGTCAACACTTTATTCAATGATAAAGGACGTTTTTGTTTTAAGGTGTGTCGGAAGTCAAAAATTTTTCTCCGAATCGATTTTGAGGTTTTTAGCGCATCATAATATAAAAAAAATTTACCTACAAAATGGCTTAACTTGGTAGGTAATAAGCTCATTCGAAGTATTTTTAAATATGTTTCGAAAAAATAACATCACTTTTCAGTACGTCTGCTTTGTATTTAAAACGCTGTTTTCTCAAAATGCTGTTTTTTCATACAAATGTACCTTTTTCTCAGGATCTACTGAATATTTTCTTTGAAATTATTATTTTTTTCTAGTACATACTGTTTTTTTACACAAACGGACAAATGCTTTTACAGAAATGTTGATTAGGTGTGTTTTTTTTTTTTTTTTTTTTTTTTTTGCAAAATTTTATAAAAAAAAAATTCCAAACAGCACAAATCCCCCAAAAAAATACTTAAAAAAAAAAAGCATTTGTCAATCTATGTAAAATTGTTTTAATATTCGCTTTAGAAATTTTTAAACCAATGCTATTAGTATTTTCTGAGAAAAAGATACATAAAAAAGACCTTTTTAACATGGACTATATAAACCCTTTCGACCCCTCCCCCCACTCCCCGTCTCCCTTCACCTTATATTTTAAACCGCTTTATAGGAACTTAGCCACGGTTTTCTAAAATGTTTCATAAAAAGGCAGGATATATATCAACGATAGTCGCCCAATGCTTTAGCTTTAACGAGAAACTATATATGTGTGTCATAAAGTAAGAAAAGATCGTAACAGATTGATTGGATTGATGAAAAAGTTTCCTCAAAATCTTGGGGAATAAGCGTGCTGTGGTAATATTTCTAGAGTAACATAAAATCTTCGCCTCGCAGTAAACTCATGGTATATATCAAATGTTTTACTTTACATACATTATCGAAACTTGATTAGTTTATTTAAGACTGAAGAGTTTGAATAATTATACTTTGATACAATATATTCCAGACAATTTGATAACTTTATTAAAACTGGGTGGTAACTTTATAAAATTATGGTATTAAAAAAAAAAACTTAAGGATCCAGTATCGAAATTTCGTCAAAAATCAAAATTTTTTTTCTGATTTTAAAAAATAGTTCTTACATTCCTTAAACAGAATTATGTTTTTATTTGATTCCTCCGGTGATTAGAACGTCACGAAATTACCTATTATTTAAACATCACTAATGGGCGTAACGCATTGAAACGTCTGCTTAAAGTGCGTATTTCGAGCACTAGTGTTTTTCACAGATATCGCAAATTCAAATCGATATACCTCCAGAACCATATACAATTGGCTATTGAAATTTTTTGAGCATTTAATTTATCTAGTTTCAAACATTTTCTCATAACAGAATTATATTTTTTAAATTCTGCTTCAAAATATAACATTTAACGTAAAGGATAACATTGAAGAAAAGCAAAAATTACAATAATTTAACTTTTTTTTTGACTTTTTCTAATTCACCCATCAAAATTCTGCGAAGACAAGATTTTCTTTATGTAATTATGAATTACAGAAAGCTTTCACTTTGCAAAAGATATTATTTTTTCTTGACTTACATCAAAATACTCAAACATCAATTATTATGGATTTTTCATGGTTTTTAATTTTTTTATGACTGAATAAACACAATATTTAAAAATAAAAATTATTTCAAAGACATAAATAGTATCTCATACAAATACATAAGATAAAATGTTGACTTAAAAATATTTATAAATAAAGTTTTTTTTTTTTTTTTTTTTTTTTGGTACCCCCTTGACAACAATAAAGTTGCAATCAAATGCTCACTGTCTGTCGTACTCAAAAATAGAATAACAGCTTCTTGTCTCTACATTATCTAGCATTGTCTGCTGTCGTAGAAAAAAGGATAGTTTTATTTTCACGAAGGATTCCAAAAGAAAAGTATCTACTTATGCTGTATTATTACTATTTTGCAAGAGTCACCCCTTTACAAAATTCCCGATTATTGTTTCAACGCGACCATCATCCAGACTATCTGGCGGTAGCCATTCACTTTATAGATCGTCATTATACGTCAAAGTACGCAGCCGACTTAAGTATTGCTAAGAGGTTGTTCGGAGGTACAGTACCCAAAAAAAAATCAGAACGATGGCTATATATTTTGTTCTAATTGTTGAAATAACAAACAAAAGGTACCGTTGTAAATCGTGGAAGGTTTTTAATAATTGTATGTAGTTTTTTTTATCATGAAGGGTCATCTATATATTAAAACAGAACCAAACTTTAAAAAGTTCAATAGCAACCTCATAATATTATTCCATATTTGGATTCAGCATTAAAAAAGAATGCGAAATACAAAAATTCGTAATTTTCTAATAAATGGTTTGTAATTTAAATGATAAAACGAAAATGATAAATTAATGTTAAATAAAAAAGTTGGTTTTTTGGCCATAAATACTTAAATAATTGATATATTTCAGTAATTTTTTTTTCAAAAGATAGTTTGTAAATGGACAAACATAAATAGCAATCAACTTTTGCATCAATTTCTTTTTTAATAATTAATTATTAATTAATAAAACAATTTAAAAAAAAAATTTGAATAGAAACATACATTTTTTTTTTTGTTTTCATTAGATTCACCATGGTCTGAAACCCCACCACATTTTTTTTCTTTTCATTTTGACTTTTAGTTCTCGATTTTTTAGCGAAAATGTAAAAAACGCTCACTTTAAGGGACCGTATAGTTGACGACTTTTGAAAACTATCAGATTAATTCAAGGTAAACTAGAGGTGTGGAAAATCGCACAACGTTCAATTATCGTAAAATAGGGTGAATAGGAACAGTGGGGTGAATCGGAACAGAATTTCTTGAGATTACAAAAAAAAAATATATTATTTTATACAGACAAAGCAGTTTTATTTTTTGTATGTATACTTTTAATCTGCCTAACGTGTTTGGAATCGTGGAACATATGTTTTGTGTGGATTTCAACAGTGTCCTTTTTTTTTTTTTTTTTTTAATTTACTTCCTTAAATTACATTTATTTAAAACCACATTTTTTAAGCAATTTCAATAAGTTATCCTTTAAAAATTTTACTGAATCAGGTGATTTTTTCATTTTATAAATAATTTCAACGATCAAGTTACATTTGTGTTTACAGTGAAATGTTTCTGTAAAATAATCCCACTTTGCTGAATACTGTTTACTAATGCCTACATTTTATATTTATTAATTTTCTAATTATCAGTAGTATACGTTATACTTCTGCAATTACAGTTTTCGATATTTAGTTTATTTCGTGTGAAGAATGCACATCTTTAACGTTGTAAATAAATTATGTTACTTTTGCTTTTACTTGCTATTTTTGTATTAATCTTAAACATGTCACTATAAATCCAAGTAGTTTCTATGCAATTTTAGAATATTTGTATTTTATAACGTCGTGAAACGCCTCACTGACCGTTCGATTTCTCCTTCAGTGAAGTAGAACCTTAAAAATACCTTTCGTTTTATGGAAATTCTCCCTGAAGATCGGTCAAAAAATGGTTGAAACATTTTCGCTCATAAGTGACGTGTTTTTCAACATAATACATTGAAATTTGTTATATAAAGTAAATGATGTATTCTGAATCGAATGAAATGATAAAAAATAAGGGTTCGTATTGAAATTTTCGAAGATAGCGTTACTTTTACTTAGTAAACGGTCCCTCAAGAAAAAGAAATTACATAAGATATATAGAAAATCGTATGCAAAACATCTTGGTGCAAACCGTAAGATTCTACGATAATTAGAACCGAAGATATAGCCATCGTTCTTTATTTTTGGGGGGTACTGTACCTATAGCACAACAAACCGGTTTTTTTTTTTTTTTTTTTTTTTTTTTTTTAATAAATAGTGTTTCCTTTGTTGTATAAAATCCCGATTTTTTTTCTTGTCATTTCTTTAAAAAACACTCATTTCCTAATCTAAAATGATTGCGAAATGTAAATTTTTCAGATGTTCTTTTAGCTTTGTATTACTCTGCATATAATAAGAAACTTACAAAAAAAAGCATCTTGTCGGTTGCATAGTCAAATCTGTTTCTGAATTTAACATCATCAAATCCCTTGATATTTACTATTTCATGAAAATATACAAAACGCAAAATTAATGATAATGCCCCATTCTAAATTTACATAAATTCATTAAATTAAATACAATGCTGTTTTACCAATACAGCTAGTTTAGAAAGACCTTAACAACTGATACTTTAATAGTCTCATTTACTTTAACACTATCTCGAAGCTATTATTTACAGAATGAAACTCATCTTAAAATTCAGTCACTATCATAAAATGACTGAGTTTTAAGAAGTTCTGACATTTTGAATGAAATGACAGAAAACATGTCATCTACGACTTTGACACTGACAATAATTTAATAAAAACTTATTCAATTTTCATTTTCTCATTTGAAATCTTTTTATCACAGTGATTGTTGTTTTTTAAGTCACACTTCCAGAGGAGTAAGAATTATAAATAAAGCTTTAATAAAGAAAAAAACTTCAAAACAAGATTATAGTTTTGGAAAAAAAAATAGTAACCGGAAATTTTCGACAATAGCCTTGTACTTTCTTTGCTTTGTTCATGCCCTCAGGGGTGCTGATTCTTAAAAGGATTGTAAGAAATTCAAGAAAATAATACATAACATAAAAGCATTATTCATTTAAATGGTAAACTCTACTCAAATTGCTATTGATCGGTTATATCAATGCAGATCTCCGGACAATTTTCAATTCAATTACTAATATTTCCCTTGAATTTTAATAACAATAAACAAGTAAATTTAGAAAATTTCTTAAATTTCACAGATTCTGATAACTTTATTTTATTATAATGAACTCGTGAACTCGTTTAGGTTAGTTGGTTAGTTTATACGCTTAACGACCTATTTTTATGCACAATAACGGCTAAGGACTGTTAAGGCAAAAATTTCTATTTTTATATTTTAGTGGAAATATATAGCCTGCAATTCTAGCTTTCAGTACATACCTTACTTTTGCTGATCGGAGAAGAATTAAGAATATTATTTGAGTTTTTGTAAGCGCGCATATCAGAAATCGTATATATTTCAATTTCTTAAATTGTATTTTTCTCTTCATGTGTATTTTAAGATTTTTAGGTATTCGATTTGTTCCTTGCAATTCAAAAGTTGATGTATTTTTTTTAAATTTGGAGATATTGTTTACTATACTATTTTGAACACAATTGTGCATGGATTTTGGAATCTGATATTTTTTTATTGTTTTACAGTAATTTTCGTAATGCTTCTATTTAAAAAGTTTACATTTTTTGCCGTAATACCAAAGTTTTATTTTTAAATAATTAACCAATTAGCCAAATTCAAAATCCATGCACAATTATGTCAATATATATTCAATTAGCTTGTACAAAAAAATTTAGACATATTGCAAAAAATTCGAATTGCAAGGAGCGTTTTTAAAATTACGGAAAAAACGCTAAATTTTTCAATAAAAATTTAATTTCTTGAAAAAAATCAATATAAATTTTTGAAATTTTAGGTTGTGTTTCATCTAATTGCTATTGAACTGCACAAAAAATTTCATGAATTTTAGACAAAAATTGAAGAATTTTTATTTTTGACTTAACAGTCCCCTTAACCTACAGCTTAACGTGGATTCAAAACCACAACGAACATCCATGCCTAACCCCGGATTCAAACCTGGCACCTTTGGCATGCGTAGCCAGAGCGCTAACAGGTGGGCTGAGAAAGTTTAGGAGACATGAACGAAATACAGCTCACAGAAAACTTTGTTGCTATGAATCAAATTTCAACAGCATAACCATGCACTTGCATGGACTGGTTATTATATAGAGAACATAAAATATAAGTTTTTATTGTTATTGTTAGGAGATAATGTATTCATCGTATTTTTTAATGAAATCATTTATCACAATTTTTGTTAGTTACTCTTTACCACAAAACAAAGCAGTAGCATTAGCAGATATACTATACTTACTTACAAAACTTGAGTTGAACTTGGTCCATGTAAGGGACTAGCAACTATAATGATTTCTGAATTGTATAATTGCATTTCTTGATAAGTGATTAAAATTTTGTAAATGATAATGTTTATACTTACATTACTTTAAAATCCCTTTTTAAAATAGTGGATATTATTGATACATATTTGAAAAATGTTTTTAAACACTTACTGGTTATTATTAGTTTTTACATTTTATTTCAAAAATAAAAAAAATTTGATTGAAAGATTATCTTTTTGTTTATTGAATACGACCTCAATTCTCAAAGCAAAGACAATACATAAACTTGGCACATTCATACATAAGACATACATAAACTTGACACAGGCACACCATAAAACATGTATAAACTAGACACATACATACTTAAGACTTACATAAGCTTAATGCATACATATGACAAACATATGCTTGAGCTGGGCATACGTAGGCTTCAAATATGAAGTCATAAATTCAATAATTAAACTACTTAATTTTTTACAGACCAACTCAAGCTGAAATCATGTAACCCATAAAAACAAATTTTTGAATATAAATTCTTTATATGCATCGCCAATTTTTATATTCATTAACATGGCACCGTTGGTGTTGGCATCTAATTTTTAATATTAAAAAAAATCTCTTTCAACATATTCTGCTTAAAACAGTTTATTTTATTATTTATTTATAAAAACAATTTTGGCACCAGGAAAGAGTTTCTTAAATTATCGCTTATCGGTTAAATGCTATTTCAGCGCAATTGGATGACGGCAAGTTGGTGTATTAGTAATTCCTCAAAAACGACCTTTTAGTGACAGGAACAGCCACCAAATTTTTATAGAATACATTGAAATCGACATCGAATCTATCTGGCAAGTTTCAGACCTATTAGATAACGGCAAGGGGATTAATTAAGACATTAGTATTCCACAAAAACGACCTTTTAGTGACAGGGACAGCCACCAAATTTTTATAGAATACATTGCAATCGACGTCGAATCTATCTGCCAAGTTTCAGACCTATTAGATAACGGCAAGGGGACTAATTAAGACATTAGTATTCCTCAAAAGCGACCTTTTAGTGACAAGGACAGCCACCAAATTTTTATAGAATACATTGCAATCGACATCGAATCTATCTGCCAAGTTTCAGACCTATTAGATAACGGCAAGGGGATTAATTAAGACATTAGTATTCCTCAAAAACGACCTTTTAGTGACAGGGACAGCCACCAAATTTTTATAGAATACATTGCAATCGACATCGAATCTATCTGCCAAGTTTCAGACCTATTAGATAACGGCAAGGGGATTAATTAAGACATTAGTATTCCACAAAAACGACCTTTTAGTGACAGGGACAGCCACCAAATTTTTATAGAATACATTGCAATCGACATCGAATCTATCTGCCAAGTTTCAGACTTATTAGATAACGGCAAGGGGATTAATTAAGACTCCGCATATTTGCCCACCATCGACAAACATACAAAATCGAAATTAATATAAAAGATTTAAAAATAATTAAATATATCAGTAATTACTAAAGCTGTAGTAAAAAAAAAATTTCATAAAGCATAATGAAAAGAACTTAAGAGATTTGCAGTTGCAAATAAAAACTCCAGATCGTAGCCCTTAGCTTATTATACATGGATCCCATTTGAAATTATTTTATCTTGGTATATCATTGAAAAATAAGCTTCTTTGTCATCTTTTATCAAATAGTTTTCGTGTTAAATATCTCATTAATATACTTTAAATCTCCCACCCGTAAGATTTTAATGAATGGAAGTCATCACAAAGCCTAGAGATTCTGGATTGGTTTCGTTTTCTTCTATGACCTTCTATTTGCATCCGCCCTAATTATGCAGAATTTAATTCAGTATTTTAAAATATGATTACAAATAACCTATGATATACTTACCTAATTTCCATTTATGTTTTTTCTGAGGTATTTGAAGAATTTAGATTTTTTCTGTGTTTTTTATTAAACTTGGATGTATGTGAATAAATGAGGAGGTGACGTGCAAAGGCAAACAAAGCCAAAAAAATTCAAAATTCAGTTATGAATTAATTTTTTTTTCATCCTCATTCCAATCTACTGTTTTATTCACTTTTTTTTTTTTTTTTTAAATTACACATTTAAAAAATTTAGAGGTTTCAAAATTGACGTCCTGCGTCCAAATAGAACATCTTCTTACAATCCAAGGTTAGGTTTGTTTGGATTTTCTAGCGCAAGACTACTCGAGGGCCAAACTGCCCTGAAAATGTTTTAAAAATTCATGTAAAGTTAACTAAATATAAAATGTAAAATGAAACAACCAATTTTATAAAGAAAAATATTAAAAGCATGATAAAAAGGCAAAATGAGATGTACAAAGGATCATATTTACAAATAAAGTTCATACCAAACATTAGACAAGGTGATAATATCCAATTTCTTTTAGAAAACTGTTCCAATGTGCTCCATCCTTTCCAAGGCTTTACACATATGGTTCATTCTAATCGACCAACATTGAAAGAGGGGATGAGGGGGGGGAGGGCATGGAAGGGAATAAAATATTCACCACATAACCTCCATAGAGTTAGCTATATAACAAAACAGTTTTGTAGTTTTATTATTACCTTTAGCTTAAAAATAAAGGAAATAAACTGAAAATGACACAGGACCTTTTCCCCAACCAACTTCCGCCGATCAAACGGTATAGTGGTTAGCGTGCTAGCTTCTAGACCGCGAGGTTGCGGGTTCGAGTCCCGTGTTGGCATGGGTGTTTGTAAATGTATGTTGGCTTGTCTAATGACGAATGTTTCGGCGCATTATAGCCCTCGTGTTGCTGACGGTGCCAGATAATCTGAAAACAACCAACTTATGAACAAAAAACTCTTTTTTTATTAGGGAAGCATTTTGAAACGAAACATGTTCACTATTTGCGAAATATGCATCCATATATATATATATATATATATATATATATATATATATATATATATATATATATATATATATATATATATATATATATATATATATATATATATATATATATATATATATATATATATATATATATATATATATATATATATATATATATATATATATATATATTAATATATATATATATACTAGGGGGCTTCGCCCCCTGCTCGCTAACGCTCGCCAACCCCCAAACGCCTCGCTGCGCTCGGATATAGCGGCTTTGCCGCATGAATTTGTGGTTAAAACATCTTGCTGCTCTCGAATAGGTTTGCCAGCCATAAAAAATGTAACCAATTTTTTATAAATTTAATGTAAGGTCTAATAGAGAAAACACCCAAATTGCAAGTTTCATCATAGAAAGTTAAATATACTATCCGCCAACATTCTGACTTAAAACTTCATTAGCTATGCCCTAACATTGAAGTCCCAATATCTTTTATTTATTCTGATAAGTCGCCCCGTTAGAGAACGACGTCCAACGCGAAGCATTTTCTGGATAGAAATACTTCAAAATAATAATTACTCTAATACAAAAATGTTTAAGAAAAACAGAAAAAATCAACTTTGAAACGAAGAGTTTAAAAAGAGCTTTAAAATTACCAACGGGTTTGTTTACATACGTATATAGTTTTAAAATTAGCAACGGTTGGTTGGTTGGTTGAACCCCCGAGCAGCCGGTTTGTTGTTTACATACGTAAGGATGTTGCCAATCATATATTCAAAATCATTGAGGCTTTGTAGTAGCTTAATGATGAAAAATATTGAAATTTAACTAATTAATAAAGTGTTAATAAATTATTTTGGCACGTTTTGGCAAATCTACAGCTTATTTCCTTTAAAATGACACCTTGATCATTGAAATTGGTTGAGCGGTTTAGGCGGACGGACTAACCCCAAAAAACGTATTGCCTATTAAATATATAGATATATATATATATAATATATATATATATATATATATATATATATATATATATATATATATATATATATATATATATATATATATATATATATATATATATATATATATATATATATATATATATATATATATATATATATATATATATATATATATATATATATATATATATATATATATATATATATATATATTATATATATATATATATATATATATATATATATATATATATATATATTATATATATATATATATATATATTAATATATATATATATATATATATATATATATATATATATATATATATATATATATATATATATATATATATATATATATATATATATTAATATATATATATATATATATATATATATATATATATATATATATATATAATATATATATATATATATATATATATATATATATATAAATATTAATATATATATATATATATATATATATATATATATATATATATAATATATATATATATATATATATATATATATATATATATATATATATATAAATATTAATATATATATATATATATATATATATATATATATTAATATATATATATATATATATATATATATATATATATATATATATATATATATATACAATATATAATATATATATATATATATATATATATATATATATATATATATATATATATATATATATATATATATATATATATATATATATATATATATATATATATATATATATATATATATATATATATATATATATATATATATATATATATATATATATATATATATATATATATATATATATATATATATATATAATATATATATATATTAATATATATATATATATATATATATATATATATATATATATATATACATATATATAATATATATATATATATTATATATATATATATATATATATAATATATATATATATATATATATATATATATATATATATATATATATATATATATATATATATATATATATATATATATATATATATATATATATATATATATATATATATATATATATATATATATATATATATATATATATATATATATATATATATATATATATATATATCCTTAAAAATTTTATAAGCGATGCACTTAACTCTAGAAAGCAATAAAAAAAATACCTTTATATATATATATATCCTCCTATTATATATTATCCTTTCATAAGAGATGCACTGCACTTAACTCTAGAAAGCAATAAAAAATACCTTTATATATATATTACTTATTTTTTAAAACTAAAATATAGATTTTTAATAAGAAAAGTTACTGTAAAAAAAAGAAGCAACATCGATTTTTGACAGAAAAAGTGCAATATTTTTAATATCTCTAACGACTTTTTCAAGTTTTGCAGAATAATAATAAATATTTATGTGTTACTGTATTCATAAGGGTTTTAACAAATACGGACGCAAAAAGAGTCAGTCGGATAACATTCAGTCAATCGAAAGACGTCGGCTAATCGGCAAAATCTAAACAAAGGCTTTTTAGGGGCAACCAAAGACTAGTGCATGTTTTTTGTGGATTATGCTTTGTTAGCATGAGTATAATGAGAATAGAAAATATTTATATTGTTAATTTTGTTTTGAAATAAAGTCGTCGGCTGATTATCAGGTCTTGTTTGAAATTGCTCAGTGTAACCCGTTCAATATCAATTTGTGGAGAAATGTTTTTGAACTTGTCAATAAAATTCTTAATATAGATAAGCAGTACAAAAATGCACTAAAAATATGGTTTACGTTATTCTAGTAATCATTTCGGACTTTCGACAATCGGTGAAACCCATTTGACATAAAATGTTACAAAACATAATTAAAAACAGTTTTAAAAGGTAGAATGATGATAAAATGTGATTTTCTATGGTTTAGATGCTTTCAAATTATCTGAAAAAGTTACTCAACAAGAAGTTTTCCGTTCGGTTACACGTCACCCAATTGAGATTCCACTATTTCCGCATTTAAAACAAAAATGAAAACAATTTTTTTATTATTATTTTAAAGAAAATTGTGAAAGAATACATGGCATTTAAGATATTTATAAAAAAAATACTTTCTGAAAATATGATTTTAATATGTTTAAAGTGCCGGAGACCAATTTTGGCCCGTTCAAAAAATCCACTTTTATGAATTCAATTTGTGTAACTCTTGTTACAAGGAGGAAAATAAAATTTGGCATAGGTTAACCTTGTTTAATGGACTTTTAGATACACTATTATTATTTTTGCACTGAAAATGAATAATGCTCTTTTCTTTTATTCATTATTTTTGACTCCCCATGTCTCATGGCTGCACTTACCCCAGGAGTCGGGATGAGTGCAATAAGGGACTATAATTAAATAATAAAATTCTCTAAAAGGAACACTAAGGCAAGTTAATTTTAGCCAATATTTCGCAGACTCTAAAAAGTTTTTATTTTTTAATTATTTGAAAATCTTTTTTCCGGCAGAAGTTTTTTATTGATAGATAGTTCAAAGGTTGCAATTATCATAATATTTCTAAATGCATGATTATTTTCAAAAAATATTCTTTAGTCAATATTTTGAAGACTCAAATGTTATTTTTTTTAACAATTTGAAAATCTTTTTTTCTGCAGAAGTTTTTTTCTGATAGAGAGTTCGAAGGTTAAAAAAATCGTATACTTCAAAATGTATATTAGTTTTTGAAAATATACTTTAGCCAATATTTTGAAGACTCGAAGGTAATTTTTTAATTATTTGAAAATCCTTATTTTGGCCGAGGTTTTTTTCTGATAGAGTTCAAAAGTTGCTATAATCGTAATATTTCAAAATGCATAATAGTTTTCAAAAATGTACTTGAACCAATATTTTGCAAACTCGAAAGGTTTTTCTTTTTAAATTATTTGAAAATCCTTACTCTGGCAGAAGTTTTTTTTCTGATAGAGAGTTCAAAGGTTGCAATAATCGTAATATTTCAAAATGCATATGTATTTTTAAAAAATGTACTAATAAATTTATTTAAATATTAATTGCATATTTTTCCTTGTTTGACTTGTCCTTACCGTCGTCTAATCGGGCTGAAACTTGGCAGATAGATTCGATGTCGATGACAATGCATTCTATCAAATTTTAGCAGCTGTCACATTTACTAAAAGGTAGCTTTTACGGGCTACTTATAACTTGCCATCATCCAATCGCACTGAAAAAATATTTAACCGATCAATGATGAAACTTTTTCTTGTTGCCAAAATTGTTTTAATAAATAAATAATAAAATTGTTTTAATAAATAAATAATAAAATTGTTTTAATAAATAAATAATAAAATTGTTTTAATAAATAAATAATAAAATTGTTTTAATAAATAAATAATAAAATTGTTTTAATAAATAAATAATAAAATTGTTTTAATAAATAAATAATAAAATTGTTTTAATAAATAAATAATAAAATTGTTTTAATAAATAAATAATAAAAAAATTTAATAAATAAATAATAAAATTGTTTTAATCAGAATAAATAAAAGATATCTGAATGTGACTGCATAAATCCCCGTTCATTTTTAACGAATAAATTTAGAAAAGTAGTTTACCGCATATATTGCTGATAGATATTTTTTACTATTTAAAATTAGATGACAACACCAAACACACGCTGGCAACAGAAACGGCGTTTTGTTAATGAATATAAAAATTGGCAATGCCTATAAATGATATAAAATAAAAACTTTGTTTTTATGGGTTATATTATTTGTATTTATCACCAATCTAATTTTATTATTAAATGAATAAGTAATATTAAATTTCATCGCCTTTCAGGGATCATGATGACGAAACATCTGTAATAGAGGCTGCAAAACGATTAAATGAAGTCTCTAATCTAAAAGGGCTCGGACGGTAAGAAGTTTTATAAATATAGAAATTATATTCTTGTGCAAACGTTTTCTCTGTCTATCTTTAAAGGTTTAATTGTTTATACCAACCACATTCTATATAAATAGTCATTTTTAAATGGAAGTGTACTTGAAAGTAGAAATGGTATTTATAACTGAATGCTTAGAATTCATTCATAATTTTTAACGAAACGTACAAATTATTATTTTAATGATAATTTTAATTAATCCTACAAATACCTAATAAAAAAATATAGGTAATTACAAATTACAAATTTCGACTTTATTTTCTAGGCTCTATTGCCGAAAGTTAAACAGTTAGAAATCAATGAACATTTTTATTAATATAATATAAGAAATTAATTATTGTATATTGGAATTCTAAAACGCATTTTCAATTATGCTACTTAAATCCAACTTCTGATGGTTAAAACTTCAAATAACGTTTACTCTTAAAAGAAAAAAATTATTAATTTGTCACATTACCTATGACTGTCTGAGCTTTATCACATAAAAAGTATTCGTTTAATTAAAAATCAATGAATATTGTTATTAATTATTTTAACAAATTAATTATTACAAAATGGAATTCTAAAACATTTTGTGTGTTCGTGTTCCGTAAATTCAACTTCTGCCTGAAGAAATACTAATTGTGTTCACACTAAAAAAGCAAATTACTAGCTTTAAACTTTGCCAATCGTTTTCTCCGCTCTATCACACAAAAGTTATTTGTTTAGAAATATCAATGAAGATTGCTATTAATATATTAGAAAAAAATTAGTTATTACATCTTAGAATGCTAAAACCTATTTTGTATTGATGCTATCTAACTCCAACTTCTCTCTAATAAAAAATGCAATCAATGTTTACTCTAAAAAGTTGAAAATTACAAATTTTGATCTTTATCTGCATTTTTTCGGCTATCACATAAAATTTTGTATGTTTAGAAATGATTATTATCAGTAATTATTATAAAAATTAATTATTACATATTATACGGCTAAACGCCTAATGAAGTATGGAAAGCGGATAATATTAATTATTCAAATAGTTGAAGGATAAGATAACGTAGGACTTCAAAACCTTAAAAAAAAAAACTTTGAAGTACAGTGGATGTCTCTAAAACCCCATCGAACATCATTATGATATTTTTTTACAAAAAATGCAGACGTGGTGATACGAACGTACATGATTATGAACGTACTGGTCTGTCAGGACAAAAATGACCGAAACTGTACAAAAAAAATAACTTTGAATCAGTTAAACTTAATTCGATCACAATTATGTTATGACTTTCCAAATAATTAGCATTCATTTTATTTGGAAAACCACTGCTCTTTAATTTTCAAAGAAGAAGAGTGCAAACGATATCACCTCGCTGGAGAAATATATTCATATCTTTAAAAATGAGCCATGTTAGCTATAAATATTATTTCACCAATTATGTAATATATATTGCCAACTTAGATCAATTTTAAAAAATGAGACTATTTTTCGCCAGTGAGATGTGATCGTTATAACCATCCGTCATTGAAAATTAAAGAGCACAGATGTGTTTTTATTGATCTTAGAAATGAAAACAATTCTAGATTTTTATTTTTAAATTGCATTATAAATCTTAAATTGACATTTAGTTTTGCTGTTTAAATAAATCTTCTATTTTACCTTCGAAAAGAAGTTGTTTGAAACTGAAGAAAAGACAGATGGAAGAAACAATGAATGATTGATTAGTCACGCAATTTTCCTATTAGTCATATAATTCATCATCATAAGAATGACCGATTTCAATAAGATGAATCTACCTAACTCGTTTCAATGTATTATCTACAAAAGTAATTTTGACACAAAAGCCCAATGACAACTTTCAATTTAATGTTAATATTTTTTTGCAAAAAAAGCTCTATATTGAATTCATGGTATAAAAATGTTGCATTCAACATCGAGATTCACAATCAAAAGTCAAATAGTGTAACATTATTTAAAAAAAAACTATTGAAAGGTGCACTTACTAAGGTCTTATCAGCATTTATTCAGAATTATATTTCTTGCTGATTAATAATTAAACAACTAATATCACCCCACCAAGTTGCAAATTTTATTTTAAGAATACTATTTGATGATATTTCATAATAATCACATCCCTAAAACGTTTTCTATCTACACGATTAAATGAAAGACTTAGCTTTTGAAGTATATAAATACATTTTTTAATGATTGAAAATTTCAAAAAGAAAATGTTAAATGAACCGGCTCACGATATTTGAAACACACAAACCTATAGGATGAATTAAAGCCAATTTGTACAGTACTAAAAAAAAATCCGAACTTAGCTATATCTTGTATTTTAATTGATGAAATAACAAAAGTCAAGTACCGTTGTAAATTGTGGAAGATCTTTATTAAATGTATATAATTTTTTTCATCATGAGATGTCATCTACATATTAAAACTAAACCAAACTTTAAAAAGTTTAATGGCAACCCCATAATATTATACCATATTTAGATTTAGAATCCAAAAAAACGACTAAATACCAAATTTCATAAAATTTTCCAATGAGTGGTTAGTAATTTAAATGATGTCAAAAAAATTATAAATTAATGTTAAAAAGAACATTTGTTTTTTTTGGCCATAAATTCTTATATAGTTAATATATTTTAGCAATTTTTATTTCAAAGCATATTTTGTTTAAAGCCAAACATAAACAACATGCAACTTTTGCATTAAACAGTTTTTTAATAATTAATTATAAATTCATAAAACAAGTTTTAAAAAAACTTAAATCGACACATTTTTGTTGTTGTTTTGATTAGAATTATCATGGTCGAAAACCCCTCCAGAATTTTTTCCATTCCATTTTTACTTTTGGTTTTCAGTATTTCAGCAAAAATTTTAAGAAACTCACTTTAAGATATCATGTAATAGATACGTCTTAAAGCGAGCGTTCGATTCTTCCCCGCGATAAAGAAATTTGATCTCAAGATCATCCAAAACATTTTCGCTCATAAGTGACATGTTTCTCAACATAATGAACTGAAATTTAGATCTAGGGTAAATGAGGTATTCTACATCCAATGAAATCATAAAAAATAGGGGTTCGCTTTGAAGTTTTTAAAAATAGCATTAAATTTACCTCGTATACAGCCCTCTAAGAAAAAACTTTGCATCAGAGATTCATAAAATCGTAAACAAAACATTTTGGCTCAAACCGTAAGATTCTATGATAATTAGAACCGAAGATATAGCAATCGTTCGGGATTTTTTTTTTTTTTTTTTTTTTTTTTTTTTTTTGCGTACTGTACAAGGTATTCAACTATTAATAGTGTTTTGAAAGATCTCTATAGCACTTTCTTGAAATAAAAAATGAAGGTGTAGGAGCTCAGGTGCTAAATTAGAATTGCTGTATATTTCAAGGAATAAACCTCTCTTACCAAATACTTTAGAAGTGAATATGTGAGTTTACCATACCATTGTTATTAAAATTTATAACATTCGACATTATGTTATTAGTCATTCTTTAAGTAAAACAAGTAATTTTGTTAGTACGTAAGTAAATTACTCGTTTTTGAAGTAATTGTACTTAAGTTAAAAAGAGCGGGGGAATGTTATCATTTTTGATCAAAACTTTTTTCTCAGTATAATCGAGCACTGGAGCCCCAATTTTAAATATCTAACTGTGCCGAAGTTGATATTTTGAGAGCAAACCTAATGCTTCAAGTCCTTATGTAGACTCAATGTTTTGAAATTGACAATACCTGGATAACTATATTCTTAACTTTTAAACCAATTATTATGGACAAATTTAAAATTATATGTATAATTATTTTCAATAAATCCAACATTAGTCTTATCATACTTATACTTATAACAAGCCGCTATAAAAAGTATTGATACATCAACAAAAACAACAAAACTAAACGTTTCACTTATTTAATCAAATTAACACTACCTGGACAAAACTAAACTATTAAGTAAATGCACTTTTCTTTATAGAATAAATATATAGGACAAATTTAAAATTATATGTCTAATTATTTTCCATAAATCCAACATTAGTCTTATCATACTTATACTTATAACAAGCCGCTATAAAAAGTATTGATACATCAACAAAACTAAACGTTTCACTTATTTAATCCAATTAACACTACCTGGACAAAACTAAACTATTAAGTAAATGCACTTTTCTTTATAGAATAAATATATAGGACAAATTTAAAATTATATGTCTAATTATTTTCCATAAATCCAACATTAGTCTTATCATACTTATACTTATAACAAGCCGCTATAAAAAGTATTGATACATCAACAAAACTAAACGTTTCACTTATTTAATCCAATTAACACCACCTGGACAAAACTAAACTATTAAGTAAATGTCTAAGACTTTTCTTTATAGAAAGTCACTGTAATATAAAGTCTGCATTTTCAGAAAAATTATGCCTTATATATTTATAAATAACACGTGCATTTATAGGAAGATTCTGCTAACATCCTAATATGTACCACGAATACCTTTCCTGTGACAAAAAATTGATTTACTATTCAAAATTTAAAATTACTTTTATTTCTAATTATATGTTCTTATTTAACTTTTTAGAAGTTGCAATGCTGTTGACAGCAGCTCTCAAGATAAAACATAAATTTACAATTTAAAGAAGATAGTTGTTTTATTCAAGTTAGATACTTTAAATAATTAATTGAAACTGAGGATGTTAGTTTCTAAACATTCTGCTTTATTTGCAAAATTGCTTTTATTATTATTCGTCGGTGCAATTTTATTTTTCTCTCATGAACCTCAGGCTATATTATTTTATTGATTATCGTAAAAGCAACAATCAATCAAAAGAAATTGTAAAATGACCTCTGTTTTCATTCATTTATTTGGAATTACCTTTTAATATATTTCCAATGATGTTTGAGATAACAGGGTGTTATTTCTTTACTTACGAATATCTTTTTATTGATCCATTGTAGATATTCAGTAAGACACTTCTACATTGGTTGTTACATATTTAATGTTATTTAGTCTCATCGCCAAAGTGCAGGTGTTATTTTTTACGTTGACACCTTACATGAATGCATATAAGTATTTCCTCACGCGATTAAAGCGCTGTAACTGACAAAAGAGTCAAAATCTACTCACGTAACAAAGAAGTAGGTTAAATTTATAAAACTTATAATTATAGTACTTCTAAATTATTCAAATTAATATGAATTTGAGGTAACACAACTAAAAAAAAGTGTCTTAATTCGTCATTAAGTAATCTGATATTTCAAAGCTAAATGATTTCATATACTTCTTTACTAAATTTATCTTATTACTTTAAATTGATACGTCATTGGAACAAGCTATAGATTTTGGTGTACATTAGGGTGGTTTGAAAGAAAAAAAAATTTAACGTATTAGGTGAAAAATGTTGTTACATATCTTGATAAGAAAAACTGTAAAAAAAATTCGAAAAAAAATAATCTTACAATCACGCATTCAATTCAAAGTTAGGAAAAAATACAAACAATAACTACTTTTCCTAAATTTTTTAAAATTTAAAAATGTTATTTATTTGAAAGGCAATAGTTTGCAATGTGTAGTGAAAGGGTGGCATAACACAGAAAAACACTAATCTAAGCATTTTTAAAATATGCAATAATAATTAAAAATATTCAAAAGTCAATTCTTTTGTTAAAAATAATGATTTTTCTATGAAATGGTTACTAACGTTATTTCTTACATTTTTTTAAAACACGGCATTATTCATTTGGTTAACTTTTTTCTCGAACTTTCTGTCCCAGTGATACACTTTGAAGGAAGCATTTATAAAAAAAGTCGGACATTGTAGATCTGGAAAAAAAGGGGTGTCCTAATGTATGCGCATTTGGCGTCAGCTCTATCCACTTTTTGCGATGTCTCTGCTACAAGTTTGACACAGAATTCCACAGCTTATGCGTGATAAGGACACGAGTTGAAATCTGCTTTCAGTGATTCCCATTAGCACAGAAACTCTGGCCAATTTCACCAAACATTGGTGGCTATGGATTCAAATAAACATTAATATTTCTTTCATTTTAATGTAAATGCAGATAGTAATATTCAGTGTAAATATTTCCATTCTATACAATGTGAAAAGTTTTTACAGGCATTAACATACCTTTAACTACCACTTTTTGTTATTTTACTGTGGTAAGACGACCTTCATAGTAGGTTGGTTGGTTTGATTTCTGGCGCAAGGGCTTCACTTGACCTCCATAGTAGGAAAATACACATTGTGGTAATAACTTCAGAGACTATGGATTCAATTGAACATTAATATGTCTGTCATTTTCATGGGAATACGGATGGTAATATTCAGTGTAAATATTTCCATGCAATATATTGTGGAAAGTTTGGACATTCTTTTATACACCTTCAGCTACCACTTTTTGTTATTTTACTGTGGTAAGACGACCTTCATAGTAGGTTGGTTGGTTTGATTTCTGGCGCAAGGGCTTCACTTGACCTCCATAGTAGGAAAATACACATTGTGGTAATAACTTCAGAGACTATGGATTCAATTGAACATTAATATGTCAGTCATTTTAATGGGATGTTTAATACGGATGGTAATATTCAGTGTAAATATTTCCATGCAATATATTGTGGAAAGTTTGGACATACTTTTATATACCTTCAGCTACCACTTTTTGTTATTTTACTGTGGTAAGACGACCTTCATAGTAGGTTGGTTGGTTTGATTTCTGGCGCAAGGGCTTCACTTGACCTCCATAGTAGGAAAATACACATTGTGGTAATAACTTCAGAGACTATGGATTCAATTGAACATTAATATTTCTGTCATTTTAATGGGAATACGGATGGTAATATTCAGTGTAAATATTTCCATGCAATATATTGTGGAAAGTTTGGACATTCTTTTATATACCTTCAGCTACCACTTTTTGTTATTTTACTGTAGTAGGGCGTCACCTTCATAGTAGGTTTTCTATTCTTAAAACTATAAGAAAAAAAATGCATTTCTTTCAATACATTTCCTGTATCTCTAATCTCATGTATAATGTGTTGTATGGTTTGTCTTTCTTTAAAAATTGGGTTATTTATCGATTTTCAATTTGACGGCTCCTTGCAAATACCAGGTAGGTGAAGATCATTGATTTTTGGTAAAAATGTATCAGAAGGGCTTACACTACACTCAAAAGTCGCGTAAGTGTTCTATAAATAACTCATGAAATTACTAAGACATTGGAGCAAATACACTACAAATAATTAGACATTGATGAGTGTTCAAACCATATCAAAAAAAATTTCAAACAATTTATCGCTTACCTGCTATTTGTATAAAGCCACCAATTACATTTTTTTTTATCTTTTTCTTTTCAATTTTCTTTTTTTTTTAAGTGAAAATCAATCACTTTTATTAATTTACTCTATTTTAAGAGAGATGGTCAGCCTCTATCTGCATCATAGACATAATACTTCATATTTCGGCTGCAATATCTGCTGAAATATTACTTTAAAACATGCGAATTTTTATTCCATGTTAAACAGTTTTAAAATAACAATAACTAAATTTGAAGGAAAAGTAACTAGTTATTTTTTATTACAGTTTGAAAGTTTGTACTAGATAGCGTATTAAATAAAATATAAAACTAATATTAAAAAGAACTAGCTACTCCTCTTTTCAAATTTATATCTATTATAATATTGTTGTAAACCCTGATCATTAATTATTTAAAGAAAACTGCGATAATAGTACTATTAATTAGAATTTATAAAAAATCATATGTATAAAGAGGAATATTCCGATATATTTCTTTAAATTACACAGGTTTGCAAGAAAAAAATTTTGTTCAACTACATGATTTGCTTTTGATAAATATTATGTTTTCCAGCTCACTGAATCCAAAAACATGACATCCATGTCCCTCCATCACGTTCAGATTTTTTGCAAAATACATACAGGGTGTTTGCATGAAAAAAGCATGACACCAATGAAAAAAAAGCATTTTATTATATTGAACTAAATACAATATTTCTTATAATTCTTAATGCCTATGAAACCTTTTCTTCTTCTCTTTAGTTTTTCTTCACTTTCCATTTTTTGTGTCCCGCTTAAGCATCCAACAATAGTCAACTAGCATATTAACGTCTCATCTTCCTTGGTAACGTCTCTCGAAATGAGGTTCCGGGTGATACTAGATTTTTATTTTTTAGTTTTGACCCCAGCAACTCGGCAGCACCTTTCTAAAGGCTTAATTCTCTAACACCAAGTTATTGAACTTGCTTTGAGCTCAATTGCTTGGTTTTACAAAAACAATTTTTTCCAGAAAACCTGACCTGATGAAATTTTTTTAGTATTTTTCCCGGTTTTAGTGAGTAGAAATGCATAAAAAACAGTAAAAATATCCTACGCATTTTTTTGTTTGCAAACCTGTGTTATTGAAACAAACAAAGCGAAATAACAACCAGTTCCTGTCCTTAGATATTTCAAAGAAATCGCCCAGTCTGCTCGTTCGAGTAGCGGGGAGAATGCTGATGACTTCCTGGGATCTATCAATCTCCCTTTAGAGGTAAGTTATTATCTAACCAATCTGTACAAGAACTTTTCTTAAGGTATACATATATGTTGGAAATTTTTTTTTTTTCTTATGCCAGCGTGACAAATTTTAGTGAGAATTACAAGAGCAAAAAATGTAATGTATTTGCAGAAACAAAAAGTAAAAAAATAAAATATTTATTTAATTAATTGAATTTTAATTCACTAATTAAGGCCTAATTGCAACGATGATAAAATAATACCTAATTAATTTTGAAACAAATTTCTTACTGGAAATTAAATACAAGGTATTGATAGACGAGCCCAAGTAAAATATAATGCATAACTTAAATATTTTTTGAATTTTAACATTTAACATGAAAAATACTAGAAAAAATAAAAAAAATTCCAAAAATAAAAATATTCTAAAATACATAAAAAAATCTATTTTTTGCCAAAATTTTTGTAAACAGCTAGGGCTCATGTTCTGAATTGTTATCTAAATTATACAGTTTAAATTTTAGAAATCAGTTAATTAACTCTTAAGGTTTCACCGTTGGAGTACATTCACTCAACAATGAAAAGCAGTTCTCCAGAAATTGAGTTCAAAGTTTTCGACATTTTCTTTGTTCCAATATGTTCTAAACGTTGACAATTACGAAATTGCATGTAATTAAAGAAGTATTTTATCTATAAAAAAGTTCTTGGTATCATTTTAAAGATAAAATTTTAGAAGGAAAAAACAAAAATGCCTGTTTGGGTCAATTTTTGCGATTCCCAACGTATATGTATACCTTAAGGGGACTTGGTACCCTTCAAACTTTTTTTCTTATTCAAGCCGTTAAAATTATAATTTTTACATACTTGGAAGTATTACTAAATAAAAATTAAATTTTATTGCAAAAAAAAATAAGTTCACAAAGTGCTCTAAATTTTCAAAATTGTAAAATTTTAAAAAAAAATTCAGCAAAATTCAAATTCTATCTTCTTATTCATTTTTCAATATTTTTTCCAGATTTTTTTTAAAAAGTTTTCTAGTAATATACTTTAACTTTTTAGGCATCGGATTTATGATAATTAAATAGTTTTCGAGTAAAACGATAATTACTGTACCTATAGGTAAATTAAGGGTATTTTTCAACATTTAAATTTGAAAAAAAAAGTCTTTATTTTATTCAAAAATCCATGCCTATTTTAATCAAATACATATTAAGAATGACACACAAAATTTCAATTCGTTTCATTCATATTTTCTGAAGTTTTAGCATTATGAGTAAGGTGGGTTTGGTTGGTTGTTTTCAGATTATCTGGCGCCGTCAGCAACACGAGGGCTATAATGCGCCGAAACATTCGTCATTAGACAAGCCAACATACATTTACAAACACCCATGCCTAACACGGGACTCGAACCCGCAACCTCGCGGTCTAGAAGCCAGCACGCTAACCACTATACCGTTTGGTCGGCATGAGTAAGGTGGGAATTCCAAAAATCAACAAATGAGAAAAATGCGTTCGAAACATCAAAGGAACTTGTGTAGCAACGCTAAATTCTACATAAAAATATAATTTTTCTGCAATTGCAGCTCACTTTTCAGAATAAGAAGAAGGTTTCAACAATTATAAAAACTCAAAAATTAGAAAATATATATTTTTATTATTTTTTGTGAAAACAAGTGGTACCAAGTACCCTTAAAAATACAAATATGCATTCAAATAAGGATTTGTTTTGATCACAATAAATTTCTTACTAAACAGTTGATTAAGTTGTATTAGTAAAGTGTGTTCAGAAGAGATTTTGATAAGCATCAATGTACTTTTGAAATATGTACGGATACAAATACAAATACAAATACAAATTTTAAGACCAACGACAGGCTCAAGGCCCAACAGGGTTGGTCGAGTAAATATATATATACACGTATATAGAAATAGAAAATAATTTGCATACGATAGTTACACGATCATACATACAATATAGCTTAGTTACACGATCATGCACACAATATACAATAGTTACAGAATTATACAATACAATATACATAATACAATACAATGCACATAATACAATACAATATACATAATACAATACAATGCACATAATACAATGCAATATACACAGTTGACACAACGTTTGACAATAATACAGGAAAAATGCAATATATAATGCAAGCAATATATACAAGCTGACACAATATACAATAGTTACAGGATTATACAATACAATATACATAATACCATAAAATATACATAATACAATGCAATATACATAATACCATAAAATATACATAATACAATGCAATATACATAATACAATACACAAAGTTGACACAGAGTTTGACAATCATACTGGATCTTATTTAAACTAGGGGAGTGGATCATCGCAGAACTTTATTAAACTATAATACTGGCCATTGCATTAAAATGTGATATGATGTTATTTAGTGTTTTCATATTTTTTCTCATTTATCTCTAGTGTACGCGCAATAAAAAAATCCCTTTGGAACTCGCAATTGACCTGAGAGGTCTTTCATATATTTTACAGCTCAAACATATTTTTTAATTGCTTTTGATTATGGAATACCAAAACACTTGAATTGATGAAGTACCAAACATTTCTTTATTATTAAGGCGTCTTCTCACTTTAGGCACCTCGAAAATAGGCTATTTTCGCGATTTTTTTTTCGAGGATTTTTGCAAACAATTATGGGATAAAATGGATCCTATATAATAAACACATCTTTCAAGTACAAGAAATTTTTTATTTTTTATTTTTTTGAACAATTATTATAATAAAACAGTAGCATCGAAAAACCCGTGTAGAAATGTAATGTTCGTGGCTTGTTGATGAAATTTCGGAAACTATCCGGCCGATTGTCATGAAATTTGAATGACATATTCTTCATAGTTATGGCTATAGCGCATATCATCAGATTTTTGAAATTTTGTTTTGAAGTATTTTTTTTTTACAAAAAACTGCAAAAAAACGCGTTTTTTTTTACTTTTTCGAAAAACGTGCGCCATTTTGTTATTTTCGCGAATATCAAAAATCTGATGATATGCGCTATAGCCATAACTATGAAGAATATGTCATTCAAATTTCATGACAATCGGCCGGATAGTTTCCGAAATTTCATCAACAAGCCACGAACATTACATTTCTACACGGGTTTTTCGATGCTACTGTTTTATTATAATAATTGTTCAAAAAAATAAAAAAATTAAAATTTCTTGTACTTGAAAGATGTGTTTATTATATAGGATCCATTTTATCCCATAATTGTTTGCAAAAATCCTCGAAAAAAAATCACGAAAATAGCCTATTTTCGAGGTGCCTAAAGTGAGAAGACGCCTTAAACATACAAGTTACTCATTTTCAAAGACTAGACAAATTACTAGCATCTTAGCGGGGGGAATGGTAGGTAGGGGGATCTCTTTGGGCGCACGTTCCGCAGGGTTAAATAAAAATGGCTAGTTTGGCGATATTTGTGGCAATAATTTTTACATGGGCAAAAAAAACGCCAAGGTGGCGAAATTGGCGATGTAATTCGGTAGACACTACATTGCCCTTTCTTGTGCATGAAACAGAAAAAAAAATCAATCGTTGATGAGCGATGCTCATGGGCAAAGAGCTCTGTGTTAAAGGCACTCGTTTGTCAACTTTTTCCTCTTTTATCGCATTTCTACGAGAATTTTGGAGGTGGGAATGATTAGAAACCTTAAAAAGCATTAGCACAGAGATTCTACTCAAAATTCAAAATCGTTAGAGTCATTTTTTAGCAATTGCTGAAAAACATGATTTTTTCATGATATTTCATGGTTTCAAGGTTAAAAAGTGCGATTTGCGATTTTATAGAAAACCTTAATGGTAGGTCCCAGGGCCAACATTAACCCGTTCACAAAATTTGAACATCGTAGATCAATTTGTTCAGGAGTTATGTTGACTACGTACACACAGACAGACATTTTTTGCTAGACCACTTTTTCTTAATCAGGATATTCCAAAACATGGAAAAATGGGGGAGGGGAAATGATTTTTTTTTTTTTACCGAATGCTATACTTTCATTACCCTATATAAACATGTGGGTAAGTAAAAATACAAATCTGCGTTCAAATAAGGATTTATTTTGATCACAGTAAATTTCTTATTAATCATTTGAATATGTAGCATTAGTAATGAATGTTCAAAAGAGATTTTGATAAACATCAATGGAGACACTTTTAGGAATTCATAATTTTTTTATAAGTTTCCTTCAAATCAGAGTTTAGTATCTACTTGCTCCTCAAACAAAGATATCTAAAGCACAATACTGAGAGTAGTACTTTTTGTAACCACTATCATCAATTTTTATCATCAATAAAAACTTGGGACCAATCAGTATTCACCTTTCAAAATATATTCGAATTTTTAACAAATCATAAACTAGCTAGTCATGGTGGCGTTAGAAAGTTGGAAGAATAGTGGCATAAGTCTGTACGCATAAGATCTGTGACGTTGCCATGCATAAGGTCAATATGAATTAGGTCATGAGTGAAAATGATTTTTTTACTAGCATATTTCAATTCTATAAAAATAATTTCTTTAATAAATATTGTGTGAAGATATTGAAATAGATATATTTGTCAGCATAATTAATGCTTATAAAAATCTTTCTAACTCAAGTTTCAAGATGAAATAATATAGTTGGGGGCAAATTACCAACAAATTGTGAAAAAAAATTTCATGAGAAAGTTATATTGTATTTTTTATTTTGCAGCAGCAATAGAATCAATGGTTGCGTCATTCCTAGAAATAACTCGCTTTTAAAACTATGATGAGTAACTATCTAGAATTGCTATGCTTACTATCTTTTGCAACTAACTAATTATACAAAAATGATCTTTTTTAAACTGTTACCAAGATTAAACCTGGAATAAAAATTTAAAAAAAATATTTGATTTTGAAACTTGCGATTGACATACTTCTTTTGACTTCAGTGAAACTAATATACATAATTTTTTATGAAATGTGGACTTATTCCTTTTCAAATATGAGACTCATGTGCAGGCGTAGCTTGACAGCCAAACTATGTTTTAAATTCAGTAAATCGATATCTTTTGGTAGTGAACACTGTATTAAATGAGAAAGAATTCGAGCCATGTTACTTGGTTCTTCCGTTATATTCTCACACTATCATGCCGTCATAAGTTAAAAGGCCCCAAATTGAAAAAATTCAAATGCACATTTTGACACTTTTTGATTTGCTTCTTGAAAATATTTTTTTATTTCTTTGAATAACTCAAATTCCTTTTCCACACAAATCTATACAATTATATAAAAATATATATTTTTAAAGGACTAATCAGAAAGTGTTAAAATGTGCATTTCAATTACTCGACTTTTGCACAATATTCTCATACCACCATTCCGTCATAAGTTAAAAGAGCGCCTTAAATTGAAAAAATTCAAATGCACATTTTGACACTTTTTGATTTGCTTCTTGAAAATATTTTTTTATTTCTTTGAATAACTCAAATTCCTTTTCCACACAAATCTATACAATTATATAAAAATATATATTTTTAAAGGACTAATCAGAAAGTGTTAAAATGTGCATTTCAATTACTCGACTTTTGCACAATATTCTCCTACCACCATGCCGTCATAAGTTAAAAGGCCCTAAATCGAAAAAACTCAAATGCACATTTTAACACTTTCTGATTTGCTTCTGGAATTTTTTTTTTTATTTATTTGAATAGCTAAAATTAATTGTCCATACAAATCTATAGAATTATATAAAAATATATATTTTCTAAGAGCTAATCAGAAAGTGTCAAAATGTGCATTTCAATTACTCAGCTTTTGCACAATATTCTCATACCACCATTCCGTCATAAGTTAAAAGAGCGCCTTAAATTGAAAAAATTCAAATGCACATTTTGACACTTTTTGATTTGCTTCTTGAAAATATTTTTTTATTTCTTTGAATAACTCAAATTCCTTTTCCACACAAATCTATACAATTATATAAAAATATATATATTTTAAAGGACTAATCAGAAAGTGTTAAAATGTGCATTTCAATTACTCGACTTTTGCACAATATTCTCCTACCACCATGCCGTCATAAGTTAAAAGGCCCTAAATCGAAAAAACTCAAATGCACATTTTAACACTTTCTGATTTGCTTCTGGAAATTTTTTTTTATTTATTTGAATAGCTAAAATTAATTTTCCATACAAATCTATAGATTTATATAAAGATATATATTTTCTAAGAGCTAATCAGAAAGTGTCAAAATGTGCATTTCAATTACTCAGCTTTTGCACAATATTCTCATACCACCATTCCGTCATAAGTTAAAAGAGCGCCTTAAATTGAAAAAATTCAAATGCCCATTTTGACACTTTTTGATTTGCTTCTTGAAAATATTTTTTTATTTCTTTGAATAACTCAAATTCCTTTTCCACACAAATCTATACAATTATATAAAAATATATATTTTTAAAGGACTAATCAGAAAGTGTTAAAATGTGCATTTCAATTACTCGACTTTTGCACAATATTCTCCTACCACCATGCCGTCATAAGTTAAAAGGCCCTAAATCGAAAAAACTCAAATGCACATTTTAACACTTTCTGATTTGCTTCTGGAAATTTTTTTTTTATTTATTTGAATAGCTAAAATTAATTTTTCATGCAAATCTATAGAATTATATAAAAATATATATTTTCTAAGAGCTAATCAGAAAGTGTCAAAATGTTCATTTCAATTACTCAGCTTTTGCACAATATTCTCATACCACCATTCCGTCATAAGTTAAAAGAGCACCTTAAATTGAAAAAATTCAAATGCACATTTTAACACTTTCTTGTTTGCTTCTTGATAAATAAATATATATATATATATATGTATATATATATATATATATATATATATATATATATATATATATATATATATATATATATATATATATATATATATAATTTTTTTTCGAATAACTTAAATTCCTTTTCCATACAAATCTATACAATCATATACAAATATGTATATTCTAAGGGCTAATCAGAAACTGTCAAAACGTGCATTTCATTTTTTTATTTTAATTTAGGATCTTTCTACTTATGAGGGCCGTATTATAACACAAAAATTATCATTTATGTATGTTTTTTTCTAAAAGATATTTTTGTAGCTTTGCAGTTAAATAAATAATCAAAATATCAATTCAATAAATACGTATAACTTTTATGTATCGTGATAAGGTTATGTATACCACCAAATATCCCATTAAAATGCTTTGATGGAAATAAAGTTAAATTATCAATCACGGTCTCAGTATAAAATATTTTTTTTATTTCTTTGAATAACTCAAATTCCTTTTCCATACAAATCTATACAATAGTATAAAACATGCATTTTCTAGGGTCTAATCAGAAAGTGTCAAAAAGTGCATTGAATTTTTTTTTTTTTTTTTAATTTAGGATCTTTCTATTAATGACGGCCGCACTATAACACAAAAATTATCATTTATGTATGTTTTTTTCTAAAAGATATTTTTGTAGCTTTGCAGTTAAATAAATAATCAAAATATCAATTCAATAAATACGTATAACTTTTATGTATCGTGATAAGGTTATGTATACCACCAAATATCCCATTAAAATGCTTTGATGGAAATAAAGTTAAATTATCAATCACGGTCTCAGTATAAAATATTTTTTTTATTTCTTTGAATAACTCAAATTCCTTTTCCATACAAATCTATACAATAGTATAAAACATGCATTTTCTAGGGTCTAATCAGAAAGTGTCAAAAAGTGCATTGATTTTTTTTTTTTTTAATTTTTTTTTTAATTTAGGATCTTTCTATTAGACGGCCGCACTATAACACAAAAATTATCATTTATGTATGTTTTTTTCTAAAAGATATTTTTGTAGCTTTGCAGTTAAATAAATAATCAAAATATCAATTCAATAAATACGTATAACTTTTATGTATCGTGATAAGGTTATGTATACCACCAAATATCCCATTAAAATGCTTTGATGGAAATAAAGTTAAATTATCAATCACGGTCTCAGTATAAAATATTTTTTTTATTTCTTTGAATAACTCAAATTCCTTTTCCATACAAATCTATACAATAGTATAAAACATGCATTTTCTAGGGTCTAATCAGAAAGTGTCAAAAAGTGCATTGAATTTTTTTTTTTTTTTTTTAATTTAGGATCTTTCTATTAATGACGGCCGCACTATAACACAAAAATTATCATTTATGTATGTTTTTTTCTAAAAGATATTTTTGTAGCTTTGCAGTTAAATAAATAATCAAAATATCAATTCAATAAATACGTATAACTTTTATGTATCGTGATAAGGTTATGTATACCACCAAATATCCCATTAAAATGCTTTGATGGAAATAAAGTTAAATTATCAATCACGGTCTCAGTATAAAATATTTTTTTTATTTCTTTGAATAACTCAAATTCCTTTTCCATACAAATCTATACAATAGTATAAAACATGCATTTTCTAGGGTCTAATCAGAAAGTGTCAAAAAGTGCATTGATTTTTTTTTTTTTTTTTTTTTTTTTAATTTAGGATCTTTCTATTAGACGGCCGCACTATAACACAAAAATTATCATTTATGTATGTTTTTTTCTAAAAGATATTTTTGTAGCTTTGCAGTTAAATAAATAATCAAAATATCAATTCAATAAATACGTATAACTTTTATGTATCGTGATAAGGTTATGTATACCACCAAATATCCCATTAAAATGCTTTGATGGAAATAAAGTTAAATTATCAATCACGGTCTCAGTATAAAATATTTTTTTTATTTCTTTGAATAACTCAAATTCCTTTTCCATACAAATCTATACAATAGTATAAAACATGCATTTTCTAGGGTCTAATCAGAAAGTGTCAAAAAGTGCATTGAATTTTTTTTTTTTTTTTTTTTTAATTTAGGATCTTTCTATTAATGACGGCCGCACTATAACACAAAAATTATCATTTATGTATGTTTTTTTCTAAAAGATATTTTTGTAGCTTTGCAGTTAAATAAATAATCAAAATATCTATTCAATAAATACGTATAACTTTTATGTATCGTGATAAGGTTATGTATACCACCAAATATCCCATTAAAATACTTTGATGGAAATAACGTTAAATTATCAATCACGGTCTCAGTAACAACGGACTAATAAAATGAATATTAGTGACGTTCCACACGCGCAAAGGAAACTAATAACACCGTTAAGTAAGTACACATGGCGGAATAAATGTGGTAGTAACCGTCCAAGTTTTGCCCCTAAAAAGAAAACTTCTTGTGATAGAAAAATATAATCTCTACTCTTTTAATCATTGGGTTAAAAGGATAGATTATTTAAATATTGATAAAATAAGGAGTATATTCTGAAATAGTTCTTTTGCTTAGTAAACGGTATATTTTTACTGCCTTTGATTTAACTGCTTGAAAACAAACTTTGTCATGATCAACACTGTGAAATGAAGTTAAAAGGAAACTTCTAGATTCAAAAGGGTGACTTTACACCAATTTTGAGGTTTTTAAATTATATTTATCTTAATGTTTTATGGATGGAATATCAACCTTGATATCAACCTTAACTTTCAATTCGCATACAAATTAAGTTCAGTAAGCTGGGTGAATTTTTCCTTAATATCAACCTTAACTTTCAATTCGTATAAAAATTAAGTTCAGTAAGGGTGAGTAAATTTTTCCCTGATATCAACCTTAACTTTCAATTCGTATAAATATTAAGCTCAGTAAGGGTAGGTGAATTTTTACTTGATACAATCCTTAATTTTCAATTCATATAAAAATTAAGTTCAGTAAGGGTGAGTAAATTTTTCCCTGATATCAACCTTAACTTTCAATTCGTATAAATATTAAGCTCAGTAAGGGTAGGTGAATTTTTACTTGATACAATCCTTAATTTTCAATTCATATAAAAATTAAGTTCAGTAAAGGTGAGTAAATTTTCCCCTTAACTTTCAATTCGTATAAAAATTAAGTTCAGTAAGGGTGGGTGAGTTATTCCTTAGGATGAGGGATTTGGTTTGACCCCTTTTTCTTCCATTAAAACTCGTTGAGGTCTTACTGCTGAACATATTCGTTCTTTCAAATTGCATTATGCACCCTTATTTTGATACTGTGAATAAATATGAACTGCAAAAACTAAACTCGATAGTAGCTCCATAGTTGCACGAAGTTTAAATAGCTGTACCATTATTTCTGAAATCAACATCGTTTTACAGCGTGTCATCCATAAACTAAGGGTGTGGAACATTGTACAACTTCCAATTGTACTATAATATTGGTCATTGCATTAATATTCATGGTGTTGTTTACCGTTTTCATATTTTCAGCCATTTAAATAAAAAATGACCACTTTGGCGATATTTTTAACAATAACTTTTACATGGGCTAAAAAAAATCACCAATATGGCGACATTTTTGTTGTTATTCGATAGGCATTACATTGTTCTTTCTTGTGGGTGAATCAGAAAAAAAATCAATCTTTGATGAGCGATGCTCGAGGGCAGAGAGCTTTGTGGTAAAGGCATTCGTTTTCAACTTTTTACGCTTTTATCACATTTCTACTAGAATTTAAAAGAAGGGGACCATTAGAACACCTTAAGAGGCATTAGCACAGAAATTTTATCAAATTCGTTGGAGCCGTTTTTTAGCAATTGCTGAAAAATACGATGTTTTCGTGGTTTTTCGTAAAATCAACCTTACGCGTATGAGCGATTTTGACGAAAACCTTAAAGGTAGGTCCCAGGGTCACCACTAACTCGCACGCCAAATTTGATCATCGTAAGTCAATTTTTTGGGGAGTTATGCTGACCACGTACTCACATACTTATTTTCTAAACCACTTTTTTGAAATCAGAGTGTTCCAAAACATGAAAAAATGCAAAAAAAGTTAAAATTTTGTTTAAAGAATGCTATGCATTCATTATCCTATGTAAACGTAACGGTAATTAAAAGTAATAAAGGTATAGCATATAAAGCATCTTAAATCTAAAACACAAGCATCTAGGAAACTTTTCATGATCTGAGAAAAAGATGAAAAATTTTGAAACCAATAGTGATTCTGTCATCCCTCACAGTGCCATCTCTTAGTGTTTAAGTCATAAATCGTAAACGAACTCGCATATAAAAACACAGATTAATACGCAACTGTAATGATATTGCAACTAAAAATAAAAGTTACCTTTTAACCACAAACAAATTTAGTAAGTAATCAAGACGAGGTTCACAAGAATTTTCAAAAAATATCGAAAACCCACGCTCAAATATATCCGAATATAGCATTAAAGATTTTCGTGGTAAATATGAACATTGTTGGATTAATATCATTTAAATACATGATAGTCAGGGATTTTTATGTGCTTGATACTTAGTGCTAAATATCATATATCAAGAAATGCAGTGGCACAAATCCCCTTGCTAGGCACTAAGTCACCCCATTTGACGATATTTCAAACTCTTTTTTTTTTAATTAACTGATTTTAAAAGTCAGTCTCTCAAATTATGATACAGAGAAAACAATTGCAATAAGTATGTCTATTAACTAACTAATATTAATGATTATGTGAAACCCCATTGAAACAAAATGCATATCAGTCATTCAATACTAATAATTAGATATGAAGGTAGATACAGTAAACAACTATATTGACGCTTAATGATCTAAGGAAATAATCCTAAATCATAATAACTTTAAAATTAGGGGGGGGGGGGATATTTTTAAGTCAAATTCACTAGGCGAAAAAACAAGAAAATGTTATTTATTAGTTTTATTTTATGAAAACAATTGCACTCGTTCACACACAAAAATCAATTAAAAGTTATCTTTGCCTTTTCTAATAACTTAAATGAAACACATAACTTTTTTATGAAACACACTGCACTCGACATTGTCTCGTGATTATTATGTTGATATTATAATTAGTAATAAAAATTATTTCACTTATTTTAATAGTTTAAAACTATAAATCTATTAATTAAAAGGAAGTAAGATACCAGATTGAAAAAAGGAGGAATTTGATCAGTGATTCCTATTGGAACTTTGAAACCGCCTATCTTCTGTAACTGGTTAAAAGAAACAATTTACTAATTATAAGTCCAGTAAATTACCAGATATGGAAGTCCTCGTACTCTTCTTTTAGATTGTAAACTCAGGGTGTATATCCTCTAGAGACCGGGCGTCCACTGAAATGGACACACTTTTGAATTCCCTCTACTTTCTCTACTCAAATGGTACCAACTTTATTCCTTATTCCTCGCATTATTTTAGACCTCGAAAACAGTGGCAACACTGTTTTATCAGTGTTTACATTATTCTACTACTTCATTTATTGATTTTTCATATTTTGAACTAAATACGGTTTCTAGTCTATTTGTTACTAAAATTAATTAATTTGAATTCCCTCTACTTTCTCTACTCAAATGGTACCAACTTTATTCTTTATTCCTTGCATTATTTTAGACCTAGAAAACAGTGGCAACACTGTTTTATTAGTGTTTACATTATTCTACTGCTTCATTTATTAATTTTTCATATTTTGAACTAAATAAGGTTTCTAGTCTATTTGTTACTATAATTAATTTGAATTCCCTCTACTTTCTCTACTCAAATGGTACCAACTTTATTCCTTATTCCTCGCATTATTTTAGACCTCGAAAACAGTGGCAACACTGTTTTATCAGTGTTTACATTATTCTACTACCTCCTTTATTGATTTTTCATATTTTGAAATAAATACGGTTTCTAGTCTATTTGTTACTAAAATTAATTAATTTGAATTCCCTCTACTTTCTCTACTCAAATGGTACCAACTTTATTCCTTATTCCTTGCATTATTTTAGACCTAGAAAACAGTGGCAACACTGTTTTATTAGTGTTTACATTATTCTACTGCTTCATTTATTAATTTTTCATATTTTGAACTAAATACGGTTTCTAGTCTATTTGTTACTATAATTAATTTGAATTCCCTCTACTTTCTCTACTCAAATGGTACCAACTTTATTCCTTATTCCTCGCATTATTTTAGACCTCGAAAACAGTGGCAACACTGTTTTATCAGTGTTTACATTATTCTACTACTTCATTTATTGATTTTTCATATTTTGAACTAAATACGGTTTCTAGTCTATTTGTTACTAAAATTAATTAATTTGAATTCCCTCTACTTTCTCTACTCAAATGGTACCAACTTTATTCCTTATTCCTTGCATTATTTTAGACCTAGAAAACAGTGGCAACACTGTTTTATTAGTGTTTACATTATTCTACTGCTTCATTTATTAATTTTTCATATTTTGAACTAAATACGGTTTCTAGTCTATTTGTTACTATAATTAATTTGAATTCCCTCTACTTTCTCTACTCAAATGGTACCAACTTTATTCCTTATTCCTCGCATTATTTTAGACCTCGAAAACAGTGGCAACACTGTTTTATCAGTGTTTACATTATTCTACTACTTCATTTATTGATTTTTCATATTTTGAACTAAATACGGTTTCTAGTCTATTTGTTACTAAAATTAATTAATTTGAATTCCCTCTACTTTCTCTACTCAAATGGTACCAACTTTATTCTTTATTCCTTTAATTATTTTAGACCTAGAAAACAGTGGCAACACTGTTTTATCAGTGTTTACATTATTCTACTGCTTCATTTATTAATTTTTCATATTTTGAACTAAATACGGTTTCTAGTCTATTTGTTACTATAATTAATTTGAATTCCCTCTACTTTCTCTACTCAAATGGTACCAACTTTATTCCTTATTCCTCGCATTATTTTAGACCTCGAAAACAGTGGCAACACTGTTTTATAAGTGTTTACATTATTCTACTACTTCATTTATTGATTTTTCATATTTTGAACTAAATACGGTTTCTAGTCTATTTGTTACTAAAATTAATTAATTTGAATTCCCTCTACTTTCTCTACTCAAATGGTACCAACTTTATTCCTTATTCCTTGCATTATTTTAGACCTAGAAAACAGTGGCAACACTGTTTTATTAGTGTTTACATTATTCTACTGCTTCATTTATTAATTTTTCATATTTTGAACTAAATACGGTTTCTAGTCTATTTGTTACTATAATTAATTTGAATTCCCTCTACTTTCTCTACTCAAATGGTACCAACTTTATTCCTTATTCCTCGCATTATTTTAGACCTCGAAAACAGTGGCAACACTGTTTTATAAGTGTTTACATTATTCTACTACTTCATTTATTGATTTTTCATATTTTGAACTAAATACGGTTTCTAGTCTATTTGTTACTAAAATTAATTAATTTGAATTCCCTCTACTTTCTCTACTCAAATGGTACCAACTTTATTCCTTATTCCTTGCATTATTTTAGACCTAGAAAACAGTGGCAACACTGTTTTATTAGTGTTTACATTATTCTACTGCTTCATTTATTAATTTTTCATATTTTGAACTAAATACGGTTTCTAGTCTATTTGTTACTATAATTAATTTGAATTCCCTCTACTTTCTCTACTCAAATGGTACCAACTTTATTCCTTATTCCTCGCATTATTTTAGACCTCGAAAACAGTGGCAACACTGTTTTATCAGTGTTTACATTATTCTACTACTTCATTTATTGATTTTTCATATTTTGAACTAAATACGGTTTCTACTCTATTTGTTACTAAAATTAATTAATTTGAATTCCCTCTACTTTCTCTACTCAAATGGTACCAACTTTATTCTTTATTCCTTGCATTATTTTAGACCTAGAAAACAGTGGCAACACTGTTTTATTAGTGTTTACATTATTCTACTGCTTCATTTATTAATTTTTCATATTTTGAACTAAATACGGTTTCTAGTCTATTTGTTACTATAATTAATTTGAATTCCCTCTACTTTCTCTACTCAAATGGTACCAACTTTATTCCTTATTCCTCGCATTATTTTAGACCTCGAAAACAGTGGCAACACTGTTTTATCAGTGTTTACATTATTCTACTACTTCATTTATTGATTTTTCATATTTTGAACTAAATACGGTTTCTAGTCTATTTGTTACTAAAATTAATTAATTTGAATTCCCTCTACTTTCTCTACTCAAATGGTACCAACTTTATTCTTTATTCCTTTAATTATTTTAGACCTAGAAAACAGTGGCAACACTGTTTTATCAGTGTTTACATTATTCTACTGCTTCATTTATTAATTTTTCATATTTTGAACTAAATACGGTTTCTAGTCTATTTGTTACTATAATTAATTTGAATTCCCTCTACTTTCTCTACTCAAATGGTACCAACTTTATTCCTTATTCCTCGCATTATTTTAGACCTCGAAAACAGTGGCAACACTGTTTTATAAGTGTTTACATTATTCTACTACTTCATTTATTGATTTTTCATATTTTGAACTAAATACGGTTTCTAGTCTATTTGTTACTAAAATTAATTAATTTGAATTCCCTCTACTTTCTCTACTCAAATGGTACCAACTTTATTCCTTATTCCTTGCATTATTTTAGACCTAGAAAACAGTGGCAACACTGTTTTATTAGTGTTTACATTATTCTACTGCTTCATTTATTAATTTTTCATATTTTGAACTAAATACGGTTTCTAGTCTATTTGTTACTATAATTAATTTGAATTCCCTCTACTTTCTCTACTCAAATGGTACCAACTTTATTCCTTATTCCTCGCATTATTTTAGACCTCGAAAACAGTGGCAACACTGTTTTATCAGTGTTTACATTATTCTACTACTTCATTTATTGATTTTTCATATTTTGAACTAAATACGGTTTCTACTCTATTTGTTACTAAAATTAATTAATTTGAATTCCCTCTACTTTCTCTACTCAAATGGTACCAACTTTATTCTTTATTCCTTGCATTATTTTAGACCTAGAAAACAGTGGCAACACTGTTTTATTAGTGTTTACATTATTCTACTGCTTCATTTATTAATTTTTCATATTTTGAACTAAATACGGTTTCTAGTCTATTTGTTACTATAATTAATTTGAATTCCCTCTACTTTCTCTACTCAAATGGTGCCAACTTTATTCCTTATTCCTCGCATTATTTTAGACCTCGAAAACAGTGGCAACACTGTTTTATCAGTGTTTACATTATTCTACTACTTCATTTATTGATTTTTCATATTTTGAACTAAATACGGTTTCTAGTCTATTTGTTACTAAAATTAATTAATTTGAATTCCCTCTACTTTCTCTACTCAAATGGTACCAACTTTATTCTTTATTCCTTGCATTATTTTAGACCTAGAAAACAGTGGCAACACTGTTTTATCAGTGTTTACATTATTCCACTGCTTCATTTATAAATTTTTCATATTTTGAACTAAATACAGTTTCTTGTCTATTTGTTACTATAATTAATTAATCTAAGTTCCTTCTTTTTGTGATTCATCAAGAAATAATAATTAAGATTGATCTCAAATGTGGTATGTCAATTTAAAAAGTCATTCAAGTATATTTGAATTTTGTGTTGTATATAGACCGAGTGTCCATTTAAATTGACATTTTGTAAATTTTTTGCACGATAATTTTTTTTTAAGGTCAATATTTATATGTTTTTTAATCCCCAAAAAACGGAAAAACACAAAAAAAATGTGAAAAAAAAATCTCCTTTCAAGCTCAGGTCTCTAAAGGATATATTTTAGGGAATGTTACAAAATAATACAAACCTCCTCATGAAAATCCAATCGAAGAACTACTTCATTTTTTTCAATTTTTACATAAGGTTGACAACTTAGTCTTTTAAAACTCAAAACTAAATATTATAATATTACAACCAAGGATTGCAAACCTTTTAGAAATAGTTTTGATGTTACAATATCAATGGTTTCCCCTAGAAGTCACCTATCTTCTATTATGTTAAAACTACCAATTTATTAATTATAATGCAGTAAGACACCATATTTAAAAGTGAGAAAGTACATAAACTCATCGTGCGGTTTAAAAAAATGAAGGTAAATCCTTAAGAGAAATAGAGAAAATAGAGAAACCGAGAAAGTCACTTATCTGTTCATGGTATCATCCCAAGATGTTACGTGACTGGAACTATTTGAGTTGTATTTTATTGGCGAGAGAGCTTCTCAATGACTATAAACTGCCTGGAACTATTTATACTAGAAGATAACATACCTTGAGCTCACTGACTACCCTACAACGATGAGTGAACAGGTTTCACTATGCCCTGATTGGCTAATTGGAACGATGTGTGATCGATTCGTTAAAACTCTTGTAATATCCATGGTTAGAAAAGTAAAATATCAATTAAAATTTAAACTTACAAGCACTTATTTTCTTTTTTTATCAACTTGTATTTAAGTTTAATTCAAAACTATGCGCGCAAGTTAACAATATTACCATATAAGTTGTGATTTGCTTGGAACTATATCTTTTCGGCGGAAGGATCCATCCTGCAGCGTATTCAGTGAGCTCAGGGTATGTTGTCTTCTAGTATAGATGTGTCCACATACAAGGCAACTAAAAAATTATTCCATGAGAATGCATGTACATTTCTTCGAATAAGTTAAAAAGAGGCCAACCATTAGTGCTGTCAATTTGCTTGGAACTATATCTTTTCGGCGGAAGGATCCATCCTGAAGCGTATTCAGTGTGCTCAGGGTATGTTGTTTTCTAGTATAGATGTGTCCACATTCAAGGCAACTAAAGAAATTATTCCATGAGAATGCATGTACGTTTCTTCGAATAAGTTAAAAAGAGGCCAACCATTAGTGCTGTCAATTTGCTTGGAACTATATCTTTTCGGCTGAAGGATCCATTCTGCAGCGTATTCAGTTAGCTCAGGGTATGTGGTCTTCGAGTATAGATGTGTCCACTTTCAAAGCAACCAAAGAAATTATTCCATGGGAATGCACGTACATTTCTTCGAATAAGTTAAAAAGAGGCCAACCATTAGTGCTGTCAAAATTACAAAAGACATTAAAAAACAATGGCTCCATTACCACATCCCATAACATCTGAATTCCACAACCCAGTCCCCATATTTGAAAGGCCTCATTATCTTCTTTCAGATTGTCAGCTCAAGGGGTTTAGATCAGTGGTTCCCCCTGGAACCTCGAAGCCACCGATCTTCTGTAACCGGTGAGATACGATTGAAGCTGCAACTAGGCACACGAGAAGACCGTGGCCTTCCAACAGGCAACGATAATGAGCGTGAGGTACTGGAACACCAACAGCTAATTTGGGTCATGGTAACTCACGAGTTACAGTTGTTTCAAGTAAGTGAACGACATTTATCAACAATATTGTTCTGGTTTAAGATAAAGTAACTCATTCGGGTTAATTTTCCATGTAATTATACTCATCTAAAGTTGCTGATAATGTATTTCAATGTCTGCCGTGATTCTGATGTTTGACTGTGGTGTCGCAATGATTTTAACTACTAACTTGCTGTCAAATTTTTCATAGTTTGCCAAATAACGTCCAAGTGTTTTGACCTGGCAACCCCTGTTATTATTTTTCAAGTTACAAACGTTATCAGACTTCAGGCTAAAACGCCACAGGTTTTATACCTCAGGCCCGTGAAGGAAAGGCAATCGGCAAATATATGCTCAAATCCCATTTAGCACGCATCCTCCCAAGGAGGTCACTAGAAAGTCATTCGGAGTCCCGGGGATGACTGGAAGCTTCATAGGGACCTCCCTGGGATAATGTGTGCTGTATGGGATGTTTCAGTTGAATTCCACAACCTCTGCTCATTGATCTAGAACGCCACAGGTTTTATACCTCTGGCCCGTGAAGGAGAAGCAATCGGCAAATACATGCTCCAATCCCATTTAGCACGCATTCTCCCAGAGAGGTCCCTAGGAAGTCTTTCGGAGTCCCAGGGATGACTGGGGACTTCATATGAACCTCCCTGGGAGGATGTGTGCTATATGGGATGTTTCAGTTGAGTTCCACAACCTCTGCCCATGTGTTATCCTCGACATTTTTCATTATTTCAAGATACAATGACAATGATCGGTGATAAAACTAATTATGATTCTACAGGACATAAATGTCACGTTCCATGTTTAGGATAAAAATAACTTAATTACTATATATTATAAATATCTAAAATGCAAGTTTATCTACAACTATGTGCGTTCCAAAATACCAATAAAAATATTAATGACTGTCCCAAGTGTTCACATATTCAAAGGCAATGCTATCATAGCTCAAAACAAAGGAGGTGAATTTTTATTCGTGATAACATGAATGAAATGTTTACATCTTAGTGGAAATTAAGGCAGTGTGGTGAGTCGGAAAACAGTCTTTGTGAGGCAGTCGAACATATTTATTGAATTAATAATTTGGAACTCGGAGAGATAGAAATCGTACGTGTGATTAAGATGACCGATTGGACGAGAGTGAATCAGCATCATCTCGTGAAACACACTGGAAACTATCATGGCATTGAAACGTGGAAATCATGGTGAGCTTAGCAAAAATTAAAATACCAAGCGTGTGTGAACTATAAAACCGTCTGACGAAAACAACAAGCAATACTGAATAATAATTATAAGATTCGCTGTTAGAAACGACACTAACGTAAAAAAATCTCACATAAATGGATTGTCGAACACTTGGGAAGTTATTGAATGAATCGAAAAAATAAATATGGGAATATGCTATTTGAAAAGATGAAATAAATTGATGTAACTTATAAAAGAGATTATTATTACATGAATATTTCTATAAAACTGGAAATTGACTTAAGTCATCCATAGTGTTTCAAAATAATACATCTTTCCAGGGGTGTCCTTATCAGTGGGCTGGCGAGTTGCCGCAGCAGGCTTTGACGATTTTGCATCAACATGGCCTACAAGGAGACATAACCGAACTGCAGCAAGCTGTTTGGTACGAACATTTGTCCCCTTTATATTTCATACAAATACAGTTTTTCACTGGTTCTTTAATACTTTTAAGTAATATAATTTATTTCCTAATACTACTAATTATATTTTAGTTAAAATTTCCATTACTTCGCTTATATTAAATTGAGATAAGTTAACTTTAAATTTAAATTCTTCAGATATCCCATCTAAAATAAATCTAAGTATAATAATGAATAGTTTAAAAATCTAAAAAACACGCTTTAATAGAAAAGTAAACTAAAAAGTAGAAAATAATTTTAAATAAGTTTGAAATAAGAATAGAGTGATTAACAAGAAATATTTATTTTATCTTAAAAAAGCGTGGGGTGCTTTTTAAGATATTTTCATAATGGCTCTACTTTTACCAATATCTGTCATGTAATATTTACAACAATTGACATGCTTTTTTACGATAAAATAAATATTTCTTGTTAATCACTCTATTCTTATTTCAAACTTATTTAAAATTATTTTCTACTTTTTAGTTCACTTTTCTATTAAAACGTGTTTATTAGATTTTTAAACTATTAATTATTTTCTACTTTTTAGTTTGGTTTTCTATTAAAGCGTGTTTTTTAATTTTTTAAACTATTAATTACTTTTTCTGAAAACTATAATTTTTTTTAGCTAATTTTTTTAGTTAAGTGTACAAAACTCTCCAGTTGTTCCTGCCAATAGTCACATGCTTGTCTCAAATTTAAGTAATGTGTATGCCTTAGTACACGCCGTATTACTTGGCACAAAACACTGCCGTGTCTCTGAATATGAAAAATCACTAATCCTGAAGATCCTGGTAAGGATAATGCGACTAAAAAAACACGCTGTGTATAACCTTCGTGCCCACGACAAATCTTTCAAATGTCTGCCTAATCAATTGTCGATAATAGATTCTGTGATTACTGCTATTGTAACGGGTAACGGTACACCAGGGTTCGATTCCGGAGAAGGTTGGTTGGTTGGAATTTAACGGCGCAAGGGCAACACGAGCTAACCCTTATGATAAAAGCTACAAACTTGTTGAATTATTGTATTGTCATCGGTCTTTGACAAGTGTGCAAAGTTTGAATAAAATCTGATCGCTCAAAGTAGGGCAAAATCGAGCCCAAAAGAGTCGGTTACAAGCAAACATACAGGTGAAACTAATAAAAGCATGTTAAAAAGAGAAATGTTTATCCAGCACCTTCTCCTCTAAATGCTTCTTATTACACTAGTGATATTCTTTTATCTAAATTCACATACATTTATATGTATTTGCTTCATACATCCTGAGATTTATTCTCTTTATAGAAAACAAGATAATATATTTTTTCGGTGCAAACTCCACTGGCCCTTGCCATACATTAAGGGGGTCCGGTACCGAAAATAAAAAAAACTTTATTTATGTACATTTTTATGTCAAAAATTTATTTTATGTATGAGATACTATTTATATATCTTTGAGAAAATGTTTTTTTAAATATTGTGTTTAGTTATTTAAAAAAAATTTAAAAACCAAGAAAAATCCATAATAATTGATGTTTGCGTATTTTGATATAAGTCAAGAAAAAAATAAATTTTTTTTCAAAGTGAAAGCTTTCTGTAATACATAATTATATAAAGAAAATTTCGTCTTCACAGAATTTTGATAGGTAAATTAAAAAAAATTAAAAAAATTCTCAAAGTTAAAATTATGTTATCTTTTATGCTAAATGTTATATTTCAAAACAGAATTAAAAAAATAAAATTCTGTGAAGACAAAATATTTAAAACTATATAAATTAAATGCTCCAAAAATTTGAATAGCCAATTGTGAATGGTTCTGGAGATATATCGTTTTGAATATGCAACATCTGTGAAAAACACTAGTGCTCGAAAAACACACTTTAAGCAGACGCTTCAATGTGTTACGCCCATTAGTGATGTTTAAATCACAGGCAATTTTGTGGCGTTCTAACCACCGGAGGAATAAGATAAGAACATCATTCTCTTCAGGAATGTATGAACTATTTTTTAAAATCAGAAAAAAAATTTGGGATTTTTCAAGAAATTTCGGTACTGGACCCCCTTAAAGGGAGATATGAGTCCTGGATAACAAAATCAGTCGTATTTTCATTCAACTTAAAAATGCTTTAAATTATTTAAAATACAATACTATAAATTTATTTTTTGACTAAGTCAATAATAACATACTTTTTATGATTATCAAACTTACATATTTTTTTATTTTACATATAATTTAAGTAATAAGCTTATATTTGAGACTCAGAATTTTAAAATTATTATTTGGTAACTTTTCAGAATAAATATATGATAAATTACCATAAAAATCTTACCGAATCCAAATAAACTCTCTATTTCATACAGTTAACCTATGTTTTTATCCAATATACCTTTAAAATTATATTTTAATAAATAATATGCTTTGCATATACAAAAATTTTAATTTTTCGCAACATAAAATATCACACATTGAATATTTATTTTTCTTAATTTTAGAAATATTTTAGGCTCACTAGATAGATCTTAAAAGTTTTCATTATCATGAAAAAAATTAGATTAAAATATTTAACAAAATTTGAGAAAAGTCTACCTAATTAAAAGTTACCATATAGTAATTTTAATATTCTACGTCTCATATATACGTTTATTACTTAAATTATATATAAAATAAAAATTGAGTGTGTAATAATCATAAAAAATATGTTATTATTGACTGTGTCAAAAAATGAATTAAAAATATTGCATTTTAAATAATTTAGAGCATTTTTAATTTGAATGAAAATACGACTAATTTTGTCGCCGAGGACTTAACTAAATTTTACAAAATTTCTCTTTAATGACTTCACAAATGAGGACTAGAAATGGAAAACTACCTTAGTACCAAAAAAATCGAAAATAATTTTTTTACGGAAAAATGTCCTAAAGACCAAGCTAAACAAAGTGGAGAACTCCCAAAGAGCAAACTCCAGTAGCAATAGTTCAAATTCAATCTGAAGTATGTACTTAACCATTGCCTTAAGTACCAGATGCGATCATTTTTCGACTCTCTTGAAAACTTTTCTTTTTTGGACTTAGGTCATTTTCCATTTCTAGTCCTCAAATGGCTCTACCTTCGCAAACAATCTTCTCTAAAAATTTATTTCAGCCATATCGCGTAGTTTTGCACACTATTTAATGTTATACAACCTTTCAAATTCAAAGAATAGATGTGTTTATACAAAGAAATAAAATAAAATCGCACTGGACAAACATCGAATCATCTTTCGACAATCGAACCGTTTCAATGCGTTTATATCATTTTAAAGCGATGTTTATGCAGGTGGTTATCAAAATAATGGAAACACCCCAGATTTATATGGAATCCTTTATAGCTCAATACCACCTTTGGCATTAGTCCGAGAGGCGAATGCAATTTTTGGACCTCATCGAACATCATTCTGAATTTTTTATAGAAATTGGAGAAAATTGAGTAGATTAGGAATCCACTGGTCTGCCGTGGCAAAAATGGCCGAAACTGATCAAAAATCGACTTGGCATGAGTTGAACTAAAATCCGATTGCCAAATATGTCATAACTTGCCAAAAAGAGAACAAGTTTTTTCGTCTGGCAACCCTGCATTTTGATTTTCAATGAGAAAAAGCGCAAACGATTTTTGATCTCTGGCTCGGAAAATGTGTATCTTTTAAAAGTAAGCCAAATTGGCGACATCAGTTACGTCATCCGTGACGTAATGTTTATTGCCAACTTGGCTACCTTTTAATAGATGCAAGTAGACCGTCGCCAGATATCTGAATCGTCTGCAACCTTCTTAATTGATAATTAAAGAGTGAGGGTTACCAAATAAAAAAAAAATGGTCATTATTTGGCAAGTTATGGCTCATTTGGCAATTGGATTTAGTTCAAATTATTAAAAGTCGAATTTTGACCAGTTTCGGCCATTTTTGCCACGGCAGACCAGTGGATTCGAAATCTACTCACTTTTCTCTAATTTCTATAAAAAAATCAGAATGATGTTCGATGAGGTCCAAAAATTGCAGTCGCCTCTCAGTCTACATGTAATACAGCTTGGATTCCCCTGGGAATCGAATCATACAAGTCCTGAATAGTGTTTAGAGAAGTACTGTATAATTCTTCATTTCTTTTTCGACATTACATTCCGCTTCAGTCGCCCATTCAGTATAGTGATTAGCGCATCAGACTACCACGCTTGTGGATGTCGATTAGAATCCAAGGTAAGACATGGATGTAGGACGTGGATGTCCTAAGTAAGGGACAACAATGATGGGCTCCTTCACAAGTGGCGATCGCTACCGGCCTTGTAGTGGCCAAGTGACTGTAAGTACTTGGGCCCGCCATTAGAACACACACAAAAAATCCGCTTCCAAACTCGTCGGTCTCTTTCACTCAGCTTCTCCTATTCAGTCCACTATCCACAGCAAATAGTGGACTGAGTGAAAAATAAGGGTTCGTATTGAAATTTTTGAAGATAGCGTTACTTTTACTTAGTAAACTAATACAAATACAAATACAAATTTTAAGACCAACGACAGGCCCAACAGGGTTGGTCGAGTAAATATATATATACACGTATATAGAAATAGAAAATAATTTGCATACGATAGTTACACGATCATACATACAAAACGGTCCCTTAAGGGGAGTTTAAACCTTTTGACGCCAACTAAAACAGCTTTTTTTGCGTAATGTTCAATATGCTTTAAAATAAAATATACTTTATATTTTTAATTGTAATTTTTTATACGATACGACGCTTATTTTCTTCTTGAAAAACAATAACTATTTTAGACATAAATATATATTTTTTTAAAGTTATCAAGTAAAACGTAACGATGAAAAATTTAGAAAAAAAAATTTGTGAACATAAATTACCCACAAGATATTTTATTAAGTTTCTGGAATAAACTCAATATTATTATTGGAAATTAAAGCTAATTTATGGGTTTATTCTCTAAAGCAGAATTATTCTTTTATACAATATAAAAATATTTTTATGTAAAAAATAACGATAAAATTTAAATTTTAAATATTTTTTCAAACTATAAATGGCGTTTTAAGAAAAACTTGTCATCTATATTCTTATTTCCTGCTTCAGAGAATGTAAAACTATCACGTGCATATTCATATATTTTTTTAAAGAGATAGAACAATAACTTTTTATTTAATATTGTGGGTAACTTATATACATAATTTTTTTTTTCTAAATTTTCCATCATTACGTTTCACTTGATAACTTTTTAAAAAACATACTTATGCTTAAAATAATTAATGTTTTTCAAAAAGGAAATAAACATTATGCTGCATAAAAAATATCAATTAAAAATACCGAATACCTTTTATTTTAAAGAATATCGAAAATTACGTAAGGAAAGCTCTTTTTGTTGTCGTCAAAAGGTTTAAACTTCCCTTAAGAAAAAATTGCATCAGATATATAGAATATCGTAAGAAAAACATATTGGTGCAAACCGTAAGATTCTACGATAATTAGAACCGAAGATAAAGCCATCGTTCTTATTTTTTTGGGGGTACTGTACAATGGCAACCCCGCAGATGCCGTAAAGAACAGTTCAATTCATACTTCAAAAGTCTAACTCACGTTAAAAAAATGTATCCCGGTCAAGCCCCCATGTAATTACGTAAGGAAAGCTCTTTTTGTTTTCGTCAAAAAGTTTAAACTCCCCTTAAGAAAAAAATTGCATCAGATATATAGAAAATCGTAAGCAAAACATACTGGTGCAAACAGTAAGATTCTACGATAATTAGAACCGAAGATAAAGCCATCGTTCTTATTTTTTTGGGGGTACTGTACAATGGCAACCCCGCAGATGCCGTAAAGAACAGTTCAATTCATACTTCAAAAGTCTAACTCACGTTAAAAAAATGTATCCCGGTCAAGCCCCCATGTAATTACGTAAGGAAAGCTCTTTTTGTTTTCGTCAAAAGGTTTAAACTCCCCTTAAGAAAAAAATTGCATCAGATATATAGAAAATCGTAAGCAAAACATACTGGTGCAAACCGTAAGATTCTACGATAATTAGAACCGACGATAAAGCCATCGTTCTTATTTTTTTGGGGGTACTGTTCAATGGCAACCCCGCAGATGCCGTAAAGAACAGTTCAATTCATACTTCAAAAGTCTAACTCACGTTAAAAAAATGTATCCCGGTCAAGCCCCCATGTAATTACGTAAGGAAAGCTCTTTTTGTTTTCGTCAAAAGGTTTAAACTCCCCTTAAGAAAAAAATTGCATCAGATATATAGAAAATCGTAAGCAAAACATACTGGTGCAAACAGTAAGATTCTACGATAATTAGAATCGAAGATAAAGCCATCGTTCTTATTTTTTTGGGGGTACTGTACAATGGCAACCCCGCAGATGCCGTAAAGAACAGTTCAATTCATACTTCAAAAGTCTAACTCACGTTAAAAAAATGTATCCCGGTCAAGCCCCCATGTAATTACGTAAGGAAAGCTCTTTTTGTTTTCGTCAAAAGGTTTAAACTCCCCTTAAGAAAAAAATTGCATCAGATATATAGAAAATCGTAAGCAAAACATACTGGTGCAAACCGTAAGATTCTACGATAATTAGAACCGAAGATAAAGCCATCGTTCTTATTTTTTGGGGGGTACTGTACAATGGCAACCCCGCAGATGCCGTAAAGAACAGTTCAATTCATACTTCAAAAGTCTAACTCACGTTAAAAAAATGTATCCCGGTCAAGCCCCCATGTAATTACGTAAGGAAAGCTCTTTTTGTTTTCGTCAAAAGGTTTAAACTCCCCTTAAGAAAAAAATTGCATCAGATATATAGAAAATCGTAAGCAAAACATACTGGTGCAAACAGTAAGATTCTACGATAATTAGAACCGAAGATAAAGCCATCGTTCTTATTTATTTTTTTTGGGTACTGTACAATGGCAACCCCGCAGATGCCGTAAAGAACAGTTCAATTCATACTTCAAAAGTCTAACTCACGTTAAAAAAATTTATCCCGGTCAAGCCCCCATGTAATTACGTAAGGAAAGCTCTTCTTGTTTTCATCAAAAGGTTTAAACTCCCCTTAAGAAAAAAATTGCATCAGATATATAGAAAATCGTAAGCAAAACATACTGGTGCAAACAGTAAGATTCTACGATAATTAGAACCGAAGATAAAGCCATCGTTCTTATTTTTTGGGGGGTACTGTACAATGGCAACCCCGCAGATGCCGTAAAGAACAGTTCAATTCATACTTCAAAAGTCTAACTCACGTTAAAAAAATGTATCCCGGTCAAGCCCCCATGTAATTACGTAAGGAAAGCTCTTTTTGTTTTCGTCAAAAGGTTTAAACTCCCCTTAAGAAAAAAATTGCATCAGATATATCGAAAATCGTAAGCAAAACATACTGGTGCAAACCGTAAGATTCTACGATAATTAGAACCGAAGATAAAGCCATCGTTCTTATTTTTGGGGGGGGGGGTACTGTACAATGGCAACCCTGCAGATGCCGTAAAAAGAGTTCAATTCATACTTCAAAAGTCTAACTCACGTTAAAAAAATGTATCCCGGTCGAGCCCCCATGTAAGAAGAGTCACCAAGCCACACAGGTTGGTTGGTTGGTTGGTTGGTTGTATTCAGATTATCTGGCGCCGTCAGCAACACGAGGGTTATAATGCGCCGAAACATTTCGTCGTTAGACAAGCCAACATACATTTACAAACACCCATGCCAACACGGGACTCGAACCCGCAACCTCGCGGTCCAGAAGCTAGCATGCTAACCACTATACCGTTTGGTCGGCCCAAGCCACACAGGAATCAATTGACGTATTAATAACGTTTTTATTTAAAATCATTAAAGGAGACGTTTCCACTTGCGTGACCGCAGCCATCGCTTGTACATTTTACTCAGCTAAAAAACAAACACAATCCTTCGGTTCGGTTTGCCGACCAAACGGTATAGTGGTTAGCGTGCTAGCTTCTAGACCGCGAGGTTGCGGGTTCGAGTCCCGTGTTAGGCATAGGTGTTTGTAAATGTATGTTGGTTTGTCTAATGACGAATGTTTCGGCGCATTATAGCCCTCGTGTTGCTGACGGCGCCAGATAATCTGAAAACAACCAATCCTTCGGTTCGTTGTCACTCGCGACTCTTGATTAGTGATGCCATTCAAGAGTTGGAAATTACTACTAACATATATTGGTATGTAAAGCTGGTATTCCTCTATTTCGCATACAAAGCAAGTACTTTTTGGTACATCCAATTTACTTCGTATAACTTTGCCTGTTTTTATGCTCAAGTTATAACTAGTAGGTACATATTTTTAGTTATAAAAATTTTTTCTTGGTGTGGTAAGAAGGATTTCTACTTCATAGAAACGAAAAGGAATTTGAGTGCAAACCAAAATCTCTCTACAATATTTATTGTCACTCTCAGTACAAAGAGTCGTATATGAATCTAACGGTGTTATCGGTTAAGCCATTTTGGACTTAAAGTAACGATATGATTATTCATGTTAATACATCCATTAACCACATCGTACTCATTTAGAACATCCCAAACGCAACAAAAAGAATTGATATCTCCCAAAAAAAAAACATTTTAAAAAATCCCACCAGGTAAAAAGGTCAGTCAGAAAAAGTTACGAAATCTAATATTTGCCGCCAAGTGAACATGTATAATTTCTTTGGGTTACTTGTACACAATGAACTAAATTGGGATTATTGGGGGGAATCCCTATAGGCAATCAGTACTTGGTAGGTTAGAGTTTTTAAAAAATTAATCTCAATTCAGTGCAGTGGGTGCAAAGTAGCTCAAGCATATGAAATGAGATTATTCCGAAATAACTCTAGCCTGCCAATATCTGATTGCTTAAGGGGATTCCTCCCAATAACCTCAATTTAGTTCATCGTGTACAAGTAACCCAAAGAAATTATACGCGGCCGCTTGGCGACAAACATTAAATTTCATAACTTTTTCTGGCTGCCCATTTTACTTGGCGGTTGTTTTTTTTTAAACGACTAGTTGTTTTTTGGGAGTACTGTACTTGTTCAATTGAAAGGCCATGGAAATCATTTATTCACAATTAGAGAAATGTGACTTATATTTCTAATTCTATTTAGAATATAACAGTTTTCCACAACCAAATTCGCCAAATATCTTTGGCGAGGTCAACTACGGAGACTTATGGATTCTATCCGATAGCCGAAGTTCCATTCAACACCTTAAAAACTGGGCCCTCGTCGGAGACAAGACCAGTCTATCCATAATACGCAAAGTCAAGAGCATATCCCGACTGCACAAAGTGCACTTTCAGTGGATCCCGTCACATGTAGACATCCACGGAAATGAATTGGCTGACACTCTTGCTAAGGAGGGACTAGAACACCCTGTCCTCTCTACTCAAGAACTCACATATCAAGAGTTATACTCAAAGAAAATAGCTCAAAATAAAGCGAAATGGCATATACCTCCATCTCACGAATGGTATAAAGCCAAAAAACCAGGACACTCCCTATCTCTTCCTTGTGATAGGCACACCAATACCCGTCTGTCCCGACTTGCTAGTGGTCACCTTAAAGGCCTCACATATTCCGGGGGGAGCAAAAATTTTCCTCTTTGCCCTAAATGCCAAAAAGAACAGGCATCACCTCAGCACATTTTGGACTGCCTTGGACTGGACTGGGAGGACATTTATAGCTGTCCACAACTAGTGTCAGACTTCATTAATGTCAATGGCTTCACTGATATTGTCTGACTTCGTCAGACAAAAGGGAGATTAGAAACAACATATAACAGTTTTTTTGTCATAACAACCATGACAACTTTCTGAAATTTATATATAAGCAACAAACTCGTTTTAATTATTAAACGAAGCATTAATTGAATTGTTCTTTATAAGCAAATACCATACCTCTAAAAAAAAAAAATACATGCAAGTTAGGAAAAATAAAGCACTGTAATTCTAATACAAAAATTTTAGGTGTATGTTTATAACTCGTTTAAGAGATACAAAAAAAATCATTATCTGCTTATTTGTTTTCCAAATACGGAATTTAAGATATTTCGAAAAAATTATATTAAAGGAATATATTTTTCAAAATTTAAGTTTTCAGTCATTCAAAATTACATAATGTCTCATTTTTAATTAATATTTCCGAAATACACATAACCTAATAATGTTTTTATTTCATTATTAAATAAAAACAAACATATAAATAATTGTGGTATATTTATTATTCAAACGCTCAATGTTTATTTCTGATTTTGAAAAAGTGGTTTTATTTTATAAAAATTCCTTTTATTTCCATCATATTTGATAACCAAAATCTTCTTCTTACAATACTATTCCAAAATAGGCATTAATGCAAGCATCTGTTTAATAGAATGATTTTTAATATCAAAAGCATACACTTGTCTCATTTATAAATATTATTCTAAATCTGAAGAGAATGATGTCAATGAGATTTATATAGAAAAAAAAATCACACACTGAATTACAGAAAAGGTGTAGTTGAGAAGTTATACATCAATTAATTTTCTTTTATGACGTCTATTTAAAGTGAATTTTCCTTACAACTTCTATCTAAAGTAAATTCTTTTATGACGTCTACCTAAAGTGAATTTCCCATATGTCGTAACAGTTCGTGTTTCCCGAGAATGAAGAATTGTATCAAATTTTCTTGGCAAATCCTTTGAAACAGAATCGGTGCACAAAACACGCATCTTCGTGACTATATGAAGCTTGTGGTGTCAGTTATTTTTTCTATCCTTTATATCAACTTCAATTTTGCGTGTATGAGTGTGGGTGGTTGGCTGGGTATGTCTGGCGGGCATCCAATCGGAGGCCTAATTAACCCCCTGGACGTCATTCAATCGGGCTGAAATTTGGCAGAAAGATTCGATGTCGATGGCGATGCATTCTATCAAATTTTGGCGGTTGTCACTGTCACTAAAAGGTCGCTTAGTGGAATACTTATAAACCAAGTTGCCGTCATCCATTCGTGCTGAAATAGAGTTAAACCGATCATTGAAGAAACCCTTTACTGTTGTCAAATTGTTTTAATAAATAATAAAATTGTTTTAATCAGAATAAATAAAAGGTATGTTTGGATGTGAGTGCATAAATTCAAGTTCATTTTAATAAATAAATTTTGAAACGTATTTTGTCGCGCGTTGATAGAAATATTTTCGATAGTTAAAATTAAATGCAAACACCAAGTACACGCTGTTTACAGAATCGTCACCGTGTTAACGAATATAAGAATTGGTAATTGTCATAAGTTGTTTTCACGGACATTCTAGTAATTTTTATTGAAGGATTTTCTTGTACAGTAATAAATGCACATCCTCCTTTTTCCGGTCTTGCAAAGTGAAGGTGCATAAATTCACACTCATTTTTAATGAATTAATTTTCAAAAGTAATTTACCGCCTATTTTGCTGATAGAGATGTTTTTGATATTTAAAAATAGATGTCAATACCAAGCACACGCTGGCAACAGAAACGTCGCTTTGTTAATGAATATAAAAATCGGCAATGCATATAAAAGATTTATATTGAAAAACTTTTTTTATGGGTTACATTATTTCGACCAAGAGCAGAATATTGTTGAAGTGAAAAGATGCTAACTACGATTTGTCAAACTATTCATGAGAGTGAAAAAACTTTGTAAAGTTCTAATTCAACATGATCTTAGGGCTTTTGTGTACAACTCATTTACCACAAATTTTATTCAGCAATCAAGTTGCAGCTTTTTCTAATTCTGAGTCTTTCCGTTTCCAAAAATACTAAAAGTAGGGTTAGCCCATTTTCAATCTAATGTATAGTTCACTTATTGAGGTAACTCTCCAACTTCTTATTTAACCAGAATCACACTACTGACACCGAATAAAAAGATTTTAAAAAAACTGTAGAATAAGTGCATGGTTTTATGATACGACTCTTACCAAATAAAGAAAAATTCACAGTAATGCAATCTTGCGGATTTGGTTTCCAGCTGTAGCCAAGTAACTTAGTTGATACAGAATTCATGAACTGTCCCGTAAAATGCCGAATTATCCTTTATAGTCCGAGAGGCGACTGCAATTTTTGGACCTCATCGAACATCATTCTGAATTTTTTATAGAAATCGGAGAAAAGTGAGTAGATTACGAATCCACTGGTCTACCGTGGCAAAAAAGGCCGAAACTGGTCAAAAAGCGACTTGGAATGAGTTGAACTAAAATCCGATTGTCAAATATGTCATAACTTGCCAAAAAGAGAAAAGCTTTGGCAACCCACTGCATTTTGATTTTCAATGAGAAAAAGCGCAAACGATTTCTAATCTCTGGCTCGGAAAACTTGTATCTTTTAAAAGTAAGCCAAATTGGCGACATCAGTTACGTCATCAGTGACGTAATGTTTATTGCCGATTTGGCTCATTTGTGAAAGATGCAAGTAAGCCATAGCTACACATCCGAATAGTCTGCAACCTTCTTAATTGAAAATTAAAGATTGAGTGATACCAAATAAAAAAAATGCTCATTATTTGGAAAGTTATGGCGCATTTGTCAATTGGATTTAGTTCAACTTATTAAAAGTCGATTTTTGACCAGTTTCGACCATTTTTGCCGTGGCAGACCAGTGGATTCGTAATCTACCCACTTTTCTCCAACTTCTATAAAAAATTCAGAATGATGTTCGATGGAGTCCAAAAATTGCAGTTGGCCTCTCAATCTATTAGATGACGCCAATAGTGAATACAAGTAAATTGCAATTAGCCAATTAGAATCCTTTAGCATCTAAACTTTTCAATTTCGAACCTGCTTTGTAGGTCAGAAATTTTTATTAATGTTATTATTTATATAGCTTATCTTTTAATGTTTGGTCCTCTTTTTTTTTTTTTTAAATCTTTTATATTAACTTCGATTTCGGTGGAATCCACGGAGGCCTAATTAACCCCCTTGCCGTCAACCAATCGGGTTGAAACTTAGCAGACAGATTCGATGTCGATGACAATACAACCTATCAAATTTGGGGCTATGACTGTCACTAAAAAGGTCATTTATACGGAATACTAATAAACCAACTTGCCGTCATCCAATCGCGCTGATATAGCATTCAACCGATCATTGAAGCAACTTTTTCCTCTTGCCAAAACATTTTATAATAAATAAATAATAAAATTGTTTTAATCAGAATAAATAAATGGTATTTGAATGTGAGTGCATCAATTTTCGTTCATTTTTAATAAATAAATTTTGAAACTTAGTTCGCCACACATTTTGTTGATAGAATTGTTTTTGATAGTTAAAATTAAATGCAAACACCAAGCACACGCTGTTTACAGAATCGGCGCCGTGTTAACAAATATAAAAATTGGTAATGCATGTAAAGGATTTATATTAAAAATAAAAATACAGCAATTTAGAGTATGTTCCGAATCCCAAAAAACAATCTCCACATAATGCTGAAATAAATATTTGAATACATTCAATTTAATTCTGTAATGTAATAACCCAAAAAGCACAGTGATATTGGCCAATGTTGGAAAGAGGGGTTCTTTAAAGATTGGCCATTTCATGCCAAATCTCGAGAGTCGTTCCAAAATACAAGATTTTTTTTTTAAATAAACATTTCAAAATCATCGCAAAATATATTTTTTTACCCCTCTGCCCTTTCTGGTAACACTATGTTTCAATTTTAAAACTCTGCATAAAAATTGCAAAACTTCCGGTATATTTTACCCAGAACAGGACGAGATTGGCCAAGAACCAGAGTCAAATTGATTGGTAAAGAAAATGAATTTTGAAAGATTTTTAGATGCATAAGTTTTAAGAAAAATTGCGATTTTTTCTACTTTCAATGTTAAAAAAATTCAATTAAAAAATATATATATTCTAGTATCTAGCAGATGGAGGTTTGAAACATTAAGAATGATATTACAAACAATTTCCAACCATAATTTCTTTTCTTGGCGCACAAAATTCGAGTAATTGTTCAAACATATGCTTATTATAACGAGATAAATGTTAATTAATTAATTAATCGATAATAATAAAACAAGCTGTGTGTCTGTGGATCTATAGAAACTTACTTAAAATTGAAGTAGAGCTCTGAAATTTTCAGCATAAGTAGTTTTGGTCTTCTAATTGTATACATCATAAACAGAATATTAAAATTTTAATTAGTTATTTTTTAATTTTTTTTTAATTAATTAATAAATATGTTACAAAACGATATCTAATAGGGCTGTAGGTCTGAAATTTTCAACATAAGTAGTTATGGCCATTTTATCGGAATTTTATAAAACAGAATTTTAAATTTTTATTTTGATATTTTTTAATTAATTAATAAACATTTTACAAAATGATTACTAATAGGGCTACAGCTCTGAAATTTTCAACATAAGTAGTTTTGGCCTTTTAATTGGACTTTTAAAAAACAGAATTTTAAATTTTTATTTTGATATTTTTTAATTAATTTTTTTAATTAATTAATAAACATTTTACAAAATGATTACTAGTAGGGCTACAGCTCTGAAATACAGCTCTGAATGAACCTTCCTGCGAGCGAAGAGCCAAAAACTGGGTCCTATACACGAATGACAGATTTCGGTACCGCGAGACCTCACAGCTAGCTAAAATATTGCACATGTTAAAATTTCGAAGCGAAGCACGGGTATTTAGCTAGTTTATGAATAAAACTGAAAAAAAAATTTCAAGTAAACATCATTACTAATTATATACTTTTAAGTGAAAATAATCCGTTTTTTTAATTATAATTTAAAAAATAAAAAAAAATTCAATTGTGATTGTACGTGATTTGTGGAAAGTGTGTGTGTGGTTGAGGGGGAGGGAAGGGGTTTGGGGGAAGTCACATGTTCCGGCTGCACTAACATTTCCAACCACGGTCCGCCACAGGTGTCCCGGAGATAACTGGGAACTTCCTAGGATCATCCCTAGGAGGTAATGTGCTATATGGCATCATAATTTCTATATTGTTATGCGACTATATTGGAATACTTTATAGACTGAGAGGCGACTGCAATTTTTGGACCCCATCGAACATCATTCTGAATTTTTTATTGAAATTGGAGAAAAGTGAGTAGATTACTAATCCACTGGTCTGCCGTGGCAAAAATGGCCGTAACTGGTCAAAAATTGATTTTTAATAAGTTGAACTAAATCCAATTGCCAAATGCGCCATAACTTGCCAAATAATGAGCATTTTTTTTATTTGGTAACCCTCACTCTTTAATTTTCCATTAAGAAGGTTGCAGACGATTCAGATATCTGGCGACGGTCTACTTGCATCTATTAAAAGGGAGCCAAGTTGGCAAAAAATATTACGTCACTTATGACGTAACTGATGTCACCAATTTGGCTTACTTTTAAGAGATATAAGTTTTCCGAGCCAAAGATCAGAAATCGTTTGCGCTTTTTCTCATTGAAAATCAAAATGAAGTGGGTTGCCAGACGAATAAGTTTGTTCTATTTTTGGCAACTTATGACGCCGACCAAACGGTATAGTGGTTAGCGTGCTAGCTTCTAGACCGCGAGGTTGCGGGTTCGAGTCCCGTGTTTGGCATGGGTGTTTGTAAATGTATGTTGGCTTGTCTAATGACGAATGTTTCGGCGCATTATGGCCCTCGTGTTGCTGACGGCGCCAGATAATCTGAATACAACCAACCAACCAAGTTATGACATATTTGGCAATCGGATTTTAGTTCAACTCATTCCAAGTCGATTATTGATCAGTTTCGGCCATTTTTGCCACGGCAGACCAGTGGATTCCTAATCTACTCACTTTTCTCCAATTTCTATAAAAAATTCAGAATGATGTTCGATGGGGTCCAAAAATTGCAGTCGCCTCTCGGACTATTAGTAATGTTATTATACATTTTGAAGCATGTAGTTTATTTCTTTGATACAGTCAGTGGATTTCCTATTATCGCAAGCACAAAGAAGTGGTCCTCGATTATTCTTTGATGTATCAACATTTAGAAGAAGTGCACGTTGCATGGGAAAAAGATGAAGAAGCTCTATCTTTTGAAGCTGTAAGTACATACTTTCATTTAATTTATCGAGTATTAAACGTAATAAATACCGACCTAAAAAAAACTAACGTAAAAAAGAATAGAGGATGAATGATACCTTGCGTGATACTCTCAGCTAAAACTAATCATAAAATTAATTATTGAAATAAATGTCGCTAATTGATTACTTTATGTAGGTCACCAACTTTTCTATTTGATTGTTTGTTTTATTTCTGAGTCTTAGAAAATTTGGTGTTTAGAAATTTTATTGTGAATTTAAGTTCACTATGCCAAAGATAAGTATGGAGATTGTTTATATTTAGCCTATGTATTTACTAGGTTTTCGGCGTGTGTTTTTTATAAGTGATGCGTTTCATTGTAAATTATCATATGAGTTGTTCATTTCCAAAAGTCCCTAGTTGTCTAGGGGACAACAGTTCAAGAAGCGAGAAAAACCTGTATTTTATTAAACTCAAGAGTTAATTTATGACTGTTATATTTATAAAATTTGTAAATAAATTAGAAACACAATTTACAAGGTCTTAGGTCGGTATTATTTTATATAAAGCAGTAAAAAGCTGTTTTAATATGCAACTAGGTAGTTTTGGAAAAGTTTTTTGTAATTAGCTGGTTTTGGAATTGGACCTTGTGCAATCAGCTAGTTTTGATAAATGTAACTGGTCAGTTTTGGAAATCAAAAACAACAATGAGACTGAATGTGATGTTAAAAGTAGTTTTTTTTATTTAAACTTTTTACTTCCACTTACCCTTTTTACAACACCTTCAACTCTCACTTCTTCTTCAACATTTTCAATATTTAAACTCGTTTTCTTTCACAAGATCACAAGAAAAGATAGTCATAACACAAGACAACACCTTCAACTCTCACTTCTTCTTCAACATTTGCAATTTTTAAACTCGTTTTCTTTCACAAGATCACAAGAAAAGATAGTCATAACACAAGACAACACCTTCAACTCTCACTTCTTCTTCAACATTTGCAATTTTTAAACTCATTTTCTTTCACAAGATCACAAGAAAAGATAGTCATAACACAAGACAACACCTTCAACTCTCACTTCTTCTTCAACATTTGCAATATTTAAACTCATTTTCTTTCACAAGATCACAAGAAAAGATAGTCATAACACAAGACAACACCTTCAACTCTCACTTCTTCTTCAACATTTGCAATATTTAAACTCATTTTCTTTCACAAGATCACAAGAAAAGATAGTCATAACACAAGACAACACCTTCAACTCTCACTTCTTCTTCAACATTTGCAATATTTAAACTCATTTTCTTTCACAAGATCACAAGAAAAGATAGTCATAACACAAGACAACACCTTCAACTCTCACTTCTTCTTCAACATTTGCAATATTTAAACTCATTTTCTTTCACAAGAAAAGATAGTCAATAACACAAGACCTAACCTCATAGAAATCACTCAACTTTCAATCAACACAGTTGAATAAAAATAACTGATTCCCTAAAAGTAGATTAGCCAACTGTAATTATTAGTAAAAAGTGTAGAAATATAGGGCTGCACTATGAAAATGTCCCCCAATTTTTCAGAATAAACAATTTTGTGGAAGCTTACAACAAGTGACTGGGTTGGTCTCTTTTTTTATTGCAACTAGTAAGTTTTGGAAATAACTTAATGAAAGCCGCCATCTTAGATGCTAGCAAGTGAGTAGTTTTGAAACAGTATCTGAGTTTGCAACAAGACAGTTTTGCAAATAGAATGAAATGCCACTAGGCCCGGTTTGAGTTTGTATTCGATTTCAGTCCTTTTTTTTTTAGGAATTAGAAACTTTTGTCACTGTAAAACTATTTTAAAAAGTGTATTCCAGTTGTGCCAAAAACATGCAATTCAAATCTCAACTTTTCAAATTTTGTCAATCAGATTTCCAGCTAAACAAAAATAACTGATTCCCTAAAAGTAGAAGGTTAGCCAACTGTAATTATTAGTAAAAAGGGTAGAAATATAGGGCTGCACTATAAAAATGTCCAAATTTTTCAGAATAAACAATTTTGTGGAAGCTTACCACTAATGACTGGGTTGGTCTCTTTTTTATTGTAACTAGAAAGTTTTGGAAATAACTTCATGAAAGCCGCCATCTTAGATGCTAGCAGTGAGTAGTTTTGAAACAGTATCTGAGTTTGCAACAAGACAGTTTTGCAAATAGAATGAAATGCCACTAGGCCCGGTTTGAGTTTGTATTCGATTTCAGTCCTTTTTTTTTTTAGGAATTAGAAACTTTTGTCACTGTAAAACTATTTTAAAAAGTGTATTCCAGTTGTGCCAACAACATGCAATTCAAATCTCAACTTTTCAAATTTCGTCAATTAGACACTTTTGGAAATGGACGACTCATATATTCTAGTAGTTTTTTAGTACATGAACAATTAAAGAAATAGTTTGCCTTTTTAATTGAGACTAGATATATAAAACGTTTATATTTTATCACTCTTCCTACTGATATTCAGTTGAGATTAATTTGTTTGCTGAACTGGTTGATAGATGTATATTTTACTCAATTTTACACAAATGTCATACTTAAAAAATAAAATTGCAGAATGGTAAAGGATATGTGTCAACTAAGATTTTTTTTTATTATTATTATTATTTTTTTATTATTATTATTTTTTTATTATTATTATCATTTTACTAACTGATTTTCAAAAGCGATTATCTCTTTAAAAATTCAAAATTAATCTAAGACTACAATTTAATTCAAATTTTTTTCCTCTATACACTGAAGAATATCTCCATAAAATACGTTTCTCCTTACCTTAATGCATTAATTTACTAAATATACTATGATAAAAGAAAACGATATTTATTATTCTTAAAACTAGAAGTGTGGAACATCGCACAACTTTCAATAACACAATAATATTGGAACAGTATCTGAGTTTGCAACAAGACAGTTTTGGAAATAGATTGAAATGCAACTAGGCCCGGTTTGAAATTAAAAATTATTGTGTAACTTACCGTTTTCATATTTTCACTCATTTAAATGTAAATGGCCAGTTTGGTGATATTTTTAGCTATAGAAAACCCCAAGATGGCAAAATTGGCAATGTTAGTCGTTAGTCATTACATTGTCCTTTCTTGTGCGTGAAACAGAAAAAATCAATCTTTAATGGGTAATGCTCAAGGGCAAAGAACTCTGTATTGAAGGCACTCGTTTTTCAACTTTTTATGCTTTTATCACATTTCTACGGGAATTTCAAAGGTGGGGACGATTCGAACGCCTTAAGAAATAGCACAGAGATTTTAATCAAAAACATTTGAGCAATTTTTTATCAAATGCTGAAAAACATATTTTTTTTCATGAATTCAACCTTATGCGCATGCGCGATTTTGACAAAAACCTCAATAGTAGACCTTAGAGCACCACTAACCAGCCCACCAAATTTGAACATCGTAGGTCAATTTGTTCTCGGGAGTTATGCTGACCACGTACACACAGACATACAAACACACACACACACATTTTTTTTCTTTTTTTTTTTTTTTTATGAAATCAGGGTGTTCCAAAACATGGAGGAATGCAAGAAAGTCGAAAGCTGTTTTAAGACCCGAATGCTATACTTTCATTACCTTTTGTAAACATATAGGTAATTGAAAGTAAAAAATTAACAAATACACCAAACTACTATTTAAAAAAATTTGATTTGAAGGCATGAGATTCGATTTCTTGCTACTTTGTTTGGCCCATTTTTAGAAAAAGCAACCCGTCAACAGGGGAAGCCTTTGTCTGCTAACGCACATAACATAGAGCAGTTTTCAATGCTTTTATCCCATCCGTAGGCAATATGAGGACATTGTCATCAATGTCGGTATCATCATTATCTCAGACCACATTGATGATGGATTCGAGGATTTTGTAATCCAACAAATTATCTTTTTGCAGATATTTTTCAACACCACCCACTGCTTTTATATACTAATACAAAATTGTAAGTAAAATGCTCCGAAAGGTTTGTGGAATTGAAAATCAAGTGCTATACCACAACAGCACAAGTGAAATATATTCCTGTTTCTGAATAGTTTTTCATTTATACTATTTTTAAATCCTTTATATTAACCTCGATTTTGTCGATGGCCGGCAAATCTGTGGCCCTTGCCGTCATCCAATCGGGCTGAAACTTGTCCCATTCGTAGGCAATATGAGGACATTGTCATCAATGTCGGTATCATCATTATCTCAGACCACATTGATGATGGATTCGAGGATTTTGTAATCCAACAAATTATCTTTTTGAAGATATTTTTCAACACCACCCACTGCTTTTATATACTAATACAAAATTGTAAGTAAAATGCTCCGAAAGGTTTGTGGAATTGAAAATCAAGTGCTATACCACAACAGCACAAGTGAAATATATTCCTGTTTCTGAATAGTTTTTCATTTATACTATTTTTAAATCCTTTATATTAACATCGATTTTGTCGATAGCCGGCAAATCTGTGGCCCTTGCCATCATCCAATCGGGCTGAAACTTGGCAGACAGATTCACTGTCAATGACAATGCATTCTCCTAAATTTTGGCGGCTGTCACTGTCAATAGAAGGTAACATTTACGGAATACTAATAAAATAACCTGCCTTCATCCAATCGCGCTGAAATAGCATTTAAACGATCATTGAAGAAACTCTATCCTGTTGCCCAAATTGTTTTAATAAATAAATAATAAAATTAGTTTAATCAGAATAAATAAAAAATATTCGGATGTGAGTACATGAAGTCACATTCATTTTTAATGAATAAATTTGTAGTTTACCGGATATTTTTCCGATTGAGATATTTTTAATATTTAAAATTAGATGCCAGCATAAATGGCGCTTTGTTAATGAATATAAAAATTGACAATGCATATAAAGGACTTATATTAAAAGCTTTGTTTTTATGGGTTATATTATTATTTTGTACGCGTACTTTAAAAAATTTCGGCCGGTTAAACGAGAGATCCGGTTAAACGGAGGACGGTTAAGAGAGAGTTCTACTGTAAATAGATATACTCCTATTTCCATTTCATAGTCACAGTTGTGCCAAATTTATTAAAGTGATAAAGAAATTAATAAAAAATAAAAGGTTTAGTAAAATAATTTTTGAAATATTCACACATTTACAGAACATTTTCCACTACTAGGTTTCCTACAATGATTTCCAAATAAATATGATGTAAAATAGGAAATAAATCAATTTGTATTTTTACTTTTTTCTCTCAAAAAAAAAAATTCCGAATTGAATCAAATTATTTTCAGATGCAATTTAAAGAATTGGTTGCACACATGGATAGAATATTTTAAAATGCATCTAATATTTATTTGTAAGATCTATTAATGTAATTTTTTACAAAAAAATTTTCGAATTTAGTTGTTTCAAATTTTTAGAAAAAGCATTCAGCTTCTAATACTGTTTTACATACAATACACTGATATTGTAAAAATAAAGTGCATACATATATAAAGACAAAATTTATTTTAACAAATAGAAACACTTGTGGTGGTCTCGTGTACAAATGTCAGATACAACACCTCGACACTAGTGGTCACTTTTTCCTAGTGATTAACACGCATGCCTACTGATCCAGGAACACCTGGTTCGACTCCCCGTTAGCGCATTTCGCTACATTGGTGACTACTGGAAAACGAACCATTCTGCCATATATCGGCTCCTTTTGAAAATACTGCCCGATTTCCACACTTCCATCGCAGCAAGCAATCTCTGGCGACTCACTGCCACTCTCAACGCACTCAACTCTATCGCAAGCAAATCAATCGTACGTCACTTCGCAACTCACTAGGAAGGGGCTATGTGGTGGTTTCGTGTACAAATGAGAGATGCAAACAACACCTTAGCACTAGTGGTTACTTTTGCCTAGTGGTTAACACGCCTGTTTACTGATCCAGGAGTCCCTGGTTCAACTCCCCGTTAGCTCACTTCGATACACACTTCATTATATTCCCACCTGTTCAAAATGATGAAAGAAACATGCTCTGTTTATATTATCATTGATCACTTAAAGTATTGAGTGAAAATTAAAGAAAAAAATTTATATTTTAAAACGTAATTAATGTTACATCTCGTTGGCTTAGAGTGAAAAGGTGCAAACTCCAATTTCCCAAAGTTTTCTTAGGATAAATAAAACTTAATAAAGAACTAATTCACCATGAGCTTAGTGCTTCGCGTATCTCTCCTTTACCACTAATTTAATTCAGTGGTCATATTTACAGCTTCTACTAAACGAAGGGACTTTTCCTGTTTTTAAGGGGGTCCAGTACCGAAATTTCTTCAAAAATCACATTTTTTTTTTTTTTTTTTCTGATTTAAAAAAATAGTTCATACATTCCTGAAGAGAATGATGTTTTTATCTTATTCCTCCGGTGATTAGAAAGCCACAAAATTACCTATGATTTAAACATCACTAATGGGCGTAATACCTTGAAGCGTCTGCTTAAAGTGCTTTTTTCGAGCACTAGTGTTTTTCACAGATGTTGCATATTCAAATCGATATATCTCCAGAACCAGTAACAATTGGCCATTCAAATTTTTGGAGCATTTAATTTATATAGTTTTAAATATTTTGTCTTCACAGAATTTTATTTTTTTAATTCTGTTTTAAAATATAACATTTAGCGTAAAAGATAACATAAAAAAAAGCAAAAATTTCAATATTTTAACTTTGAGAATTTTTTTAATTTTTTTTAATTCACCTATCAAAATTCTGTGAAGACAAAACTTTCTTTATATAATTGTGTATTACAGAAAGCTTTCACTTTGGAAAAAAAATTATTTTTTCTTGACTTATATCAAAATACGCAAACATCAATTATTATGGATTTTTCTTGGTTTTTAAATTTTTTTTAAATAACTAAACACAATATTTAAAATAACATTTTCTCAAAGATATATAAATAGTATCTCATACATAAAATAAATTTTTGACATAAAAATGTACATAAATAAAGTTTTTTTTATTTTCGGTACCGGACCCCCTTAAATATACCAAAGAGTGATTTGAGACCAAAAGTGGTGTTAGTGCCTATTTTTCTCTAAGCCGACGGTTTACCGTAGTGTGAAGTCCACAGGGCCTAAATTCACATGGTGTCTCAACTTTTTCTTAATTTAGTTTATCTTTTGTTAATTACAGTTAATAATGTATACTCCTGTTAAATTGGCTAATACAGGGTGTCTAGCGAAAGACTCCCTGATTTTAAAATTAAATAACTCAAAAACAAAGATCGATAGAAGAATGAAACAAAAAGTATAGTCATTTTGAAAGCTGTAAAAATCTTACACTAAATTTTCAAAATTAGTTATAAATGTTGCCAACAGGTGGCGCTGTACACTGAAGGTCTTATAAAAACAGAGTGCTTGGAAGCTCAGAGCTATAAGTCTTCGGACAGTTTCACTGTTTAAACGTGAAAGAAAGTTAGCGTGATTGCAACGAATGATTGCAGAAGACAAATTTATAACATGCTTCTAAAATTTTCAACTGCAACGCCATCTGTTGGAAAAATTTGTAACTAATTTTGAAACCTTTGTTTCGGATTTTTACAGCTTTCAAAATAACTATACTTTTTGTTTCATTCTTCTATGGATCTTTGTTTTTGAGTTATTTAAATTTAAAATTATGGAGTCCTTCTCTGGGCACCCTGCATCACATTTCACAAAAATAACCCTCTTAACTCATGTGGGTAAAAGTGTATACTTTTGTGCTTTTTTCAAAATTAGTTATAAATGTTGCCAACAGGTGGCGCTGTACACTGAAGGTCTTATAAAAACAGAGTGCTTGGAAGCTCAGAGCTATAAGTCTTCGGACAGTTTCACTGTTTAAACGTGAAAGAAAGTTAGCGTGATTGCAACGAATGATTGCAGAAGACAAATTTATAACATGCTTCTAAAATTTTCAACTGCAACGCCATCTGTTGGAAAAATTTGTAACTAATTTTGAAACCTTTGTTTCGGATTTTTACAGCTTTCAAAATAACTATACTTTTGTTTCATTCTTCTATGGATCTTTGTTTGTGAGTTATTTAAATTTCAAATTATGGAGTCCTTCTCTGGGCACCCTGCATCACATTTCACAAAAATAACCCTCTTAACTCATGTGGGTAAAAGTGTATACTTTTGTGCTTTTTTCAAAATTAGTTATAAATGTTGCCAACAGGTGGCGCTGTACACTGAAGGTCTTATAAAAACAGAGTGCTTGGAAGCTCAGAGCTATAAGTCTTCGGACAGTTTCACTGTTTAAACGTGAAAGAAAGTTAGCGTGATTGCAACGAATGATTGCAGAAGACAAATTTATAACATGCTTCTAAAATTTTCAACTGCAACGCCATCTGTTGGAAAAATTTGTAACTAATTTTGAAACCTTTGTTTCGGATTTTTACAGCTTTCAAAATAACTATACTTTTGTTTCATTCTTCTATGGATCTTTGTTTTTGAGTTATTTAAATTTCAAATTATGGAGTCCTTCTCTGGGCACCCTGCATCACATTTCCCAAAAATAACCCTCTTAACTCATGTAGGTAAAAGTGTATACTTTTGTTTGTGAAATTTTATATTGAAGTCAATGTGCATAAAATACTTGAAACTTTCTAGTTAAGCACTGTTATGACATCCCTTTTTATTTCACAGGAGGAAAGTTTGTGTCAATCTTTTACTGAATTTATTGCCCATTGTCTGACTTTAATACGCCAGCATAGAACCCAGTTTCCTGCTCATAATACCGTTGCAAGACATAAACTGAAGTTTATGTTGAAGTAAGTATTGAATTTTAATTTTTTACACTAATTAATAATAAAATCATATGATTAACAATTTTACGGATGATTCAAAATAACATCACTACATTCTTTAAAATGTATTTGTAGTGAGAAACTCTGAATGTGTTGAATTTTATTCTTGTAGCTTTAACTAATTTTAGAACATTTTAATAAGTATAAAAATAATTTAATAGTTGTTCTCCAACTCGCATCAATTGAATTTTTTAAGCTACGTAGTTATCCCTAGAAAAAATTATGAAAAATCAATAAAATAATTTATATTTGTTCCGTAATCGTGGTCCTTTTATAAGATACAAGTAAATGTAAAAACCATATCTTTAAACAAAATCGTCTTACTTTGTAGCTAAATTAATAATCTCAATAAAATAATTTTGATTTAAGACCACGCCTCCAACTAGATGCGCTGGTGTCACAGGTTGGTTGGTTGTATTCAGATTATCTGGCGCCGTCAGCAACACGAGGGCTATAATGCGCCGAAACATTTCGTCATTTAACAAACCAACATACATTTACAAACACCCATGCCTACACGGGACTCGAACCCGCAACCTCGCTGATCTAGAAGCCAGCACGCTAACCACTATACCGTTTGGTCGGCACTGGTGTCACAGGAAATCTCCACATATTCTTTTAGCACTAATGATATTGTTGCGTTGGACGGGTTCGAAAGATTTGAAGCCAAAGCGGATCAAAACTTGCAGAAATGTATTCCAATATAATTCTTCACAGATTCTCTTAACAGCTCCAGAACTTCTCGTTCTAGTAGACACAATACAGCTCTTTTCACAACAATAGAACACAAAACAGCAGTTAAAAACTTGACAACACAACTGCTAAATCGCCGCAAAAGACAATGCAATGCAGTTCGCTTTAGAACTACTCGAAATGTTCACTGAGACTCAGTAATTCCAGTCAACTAACTGACTAACTTCAGTCAACTAACGGACTCAGCTAACAACTAGTCATAGTCATAGTCATAGTGAATGGGGGAGGTCAACTGAGCCTAGGTGCTGATTACAGCTAACAACTAACTCAGTGACTCAAAATCAGTCAACTAATTTCCCTCTGCTCTCTTGGTCAGCCTTATATAGGACAGGTGAATCTTCTAGAGGTAGATATTTGGAGAACTTTCCAGATCGAAGTCGAAAAGTCCTATATACATGTACATGGGGACCGAAAATGTCGCCAAATGGTCGACAAGTTTGGCGACATTTGGCGATTTCTCGCCAAATTTGGCGACAAAAATTAGTCACCAAAACCGTCGCCAATTTGGCGAGATCGCCATTACCATAATGTTAAATGCCCTGCTCCTTAAAACTCGCTTCCCAGAGTTACTTCTGTAAAACTCGTTATCAAGCATCAATACCCATATTGCAGGGAAGCCAAGCTCACGACGAACTATTGCACTGCCTTATGCGAGATGAACATAAATTTTATTATTTACAAAATTAACACTACGAAATATTTACAAATATACAAAAATTCGTAACAATATAAATGGGACATTTTTAATTATTATAGAATCTTCTTTCTCCAATATAATTTGTCTATTACAATCCAAATATGACATTAGCAGAGATCGTCTGATAATTTATAGATATCCTCAATAGTAATAACATTGAGTGGTGTTCACGGACATGACAATTCCCTTGCTATTGTTTAGTTTCGAATGAAACTGTAGGTTTATAAACATGAGATTACTAAATTGATATCTGTACAACTAGTACTATCAAATAAGTAATTAATAATAAATATTTAATTATTCTTAACTAATTTTATCATGACCACGGAAATGATAGTATGATCTTACTTAGTAATTAATAATAAATATTTAATTATTCTTAACTAATTTTATCATGACCAAGGAAATGATAGTATGATCTTTACAATTGCACCTATTTCACATGTAAATAATAAAATATGATTTTTGTATTGAAAAATAGTATATTCAATGTATATTGGAACCAAATTGGTTACATTAGACTTATTTCCAATATCACAGTTTACTTGTTGTGTCAGTTGGTGAGCTGTTAAACAACTAAAAATTGCTATCCACTGACATGACGCTTCAGCATTGCGACTAGGGGACTGGCATTAATTGTATTGAAATTACTACTCATAAAAGCTTTATACCCAGGCATAACATTGCTTAAGGGGGTCCAGTACCGAAATTTCTTCAAAAATCCCAATTTTTTTTTTCTGATTTTAAAAAATAGTTCATACATTCCTGAAGAGAATAATGTTTTTATCTTATTCCTCCGGTGATTAGACGCTTCAAGGTGTTACGCCCATTAGTGATTTAAACACCACTAATGGGCGTAACACCTTGAAGCGTCTGCTTAAAGTGCGTTTTTCGAGCACTAGTGTTTTTCATAGATGTTGCATATTCAAATCGATATATCTCCAGGACCATTAACAATTGGCTATTCAAATTTTTGGAGCATTTAATTTATATAGTTTTAAACATTTTGTCTTCATAGAATTTTATTTTTTTTAATTCTGTTTTAAAATATAACATTTAGCGTAAAAGATAACATAAAAAAAGCAAAAATTTCAATATTTTAACTTTGAGAATTTTTTAAAAAAATTTTAATTCACCTATCAAAATTCCGTGAAGACCAAATTTTCTTTATATAATTATGTATTACAGAAAGCTTTCACTTTGAAAAAAAAATTATTTTTTCTTGACTTACATCAAAATACGCAAACATCAATTATTATGGATTTTTCTTGGTTTTTAAATTTTTTTTAAATAACTAAACACAATATTTAAAAAAACATTTTCTCAAAGATATATAAATATTATCTCATACATAAAATAAATTTTTGACATAAAAATGTACATAAATAATTTTTTTTATTATTTTTAGTACCGGACCCTCTTAACATACTTTATGTCTAAAAAAATAGAGACATCAAGGAAATAGGAAATGAAATTAAAATTCTGATAAAGCAAGCAACCTAACGTTGCGACAGCCCACGAACATGTCAAATCATGTCGTTGGACATATTTTTTTTATATAAATAAAATATATTTAAATTTATATTACTTGTTTTGAGGAGTTTTGATTGCATTAAAATATATTCCATGATTATCAGAAATATCGAACTTATCTTGTGGTTAAAAAAAAAATGCTGCGAGAAGCTTTTGTGCGTTTTAAGGAGAATGATCCAAATACTTTTATTATCCAACGCACGTCAGTTTACTAGTGAGGAAATTATCAACTTTGTATTTTAAGGGTATTGTTTTGAAACAATTTGGAGCTTCTGATAAATATACGTACTTATTTATTATACAGGTTGAATATAAATGTGTTCTAAAATTTTGTACGTGTAATTGTGTAAATTAAAATTCTTTTAACAATTAAGAAACTTCAGAAAACCCACTATTGCGATTTCTTGTAATTGATACATTTGCAATTTTATTGTAAAATTTAATTATTTTAAGTGAATATTCTGTAAAATATATAATTCATTATGATCATAAACTTTTTTTAAAAAACATAACTTCAAGTAATTTTAATATAATATTGTTTATTAATAATCTGGATAAAAAGTAGTGCCTCTGTGAAATGTTTATTTTTATGTGTTTTTTTGTTATGTGTTTAAAAATTACCTTGATTTATCGATAATCATTTATATCAACTGCGTTAGACGTTTAGTGCCTCTTTTACAATGTGCTAGTTTAATGTATTTCTATTTAAAAATCAATGAAACTTGAATAAAAGAAAATAAATATTCATTCATTGGTAATTGAAAAGAAATGTTAAACTATACATTGATGCCGTACGGAAATGTAGTTGGAGCTAAATTCTGAGTATATATTTTTATTTTTTATATTAAACAAAAGACCTTCCGAAATTCATGTTCTGAAAATATCCAAAATATTAATAAATAATTATTATTTTTGTTTAGCATGACCCATAATTGCAAGAAACTAGAAATTGTGTTTACGATTAATTATGTGAGCCGATATCATGAGGTTCCGACGTACGGATGTGGGTCGGTGGATATGAATGCATATTTGTTGTAGTTATAATGATTATTTTTCCATATAACTTTGCCACCAACTAGAGTTATATAAAATAAAAACATAACTATTAGATCTGTACTCTTATCTGTATTAAGAATAGAAAAAAAAGAGCAAAATGTCCCGTGCGTCAGCTAGAAAAATGCCCGAAGCATGATTATTTATTATTATTATTTTTTATTTTTTTCCCCCCTCTACTTTGGTAATGTTTGCCTGTGGTATTATTCTATTTGAGAAGTAGAAAGGTGCTTCTATTTAGTCTTTGTAGTCGTGGCGACATCTATGAACTACATTTTAAAACAGTGAATAAAGTAGAATAACGATTGTTATTATTGTCTTATTAATTCCTCCAGCTGCCCAACAACGATGGCCAATATCACTCAACATTGGCCAATCCCGATGGTGACCATCGTAAACCGTCCATTGTTACCAATATTGGCCTATCTTTCCCAATGTTGGTTCAAATATACGCGAAGTTTAGAAATGTGTTGATGGATTGAAATATTTTATTTATAAGAAACGACTGAGGGCACAAAAAATATTTAGTGATAGTTTTGACAAAGTTTATTTTTAAATAAAAAAAAAAAAATTGTGTATTTTGGAACCAGACCAGGACTGGCCAATCTCCCAGATCCCCAGTGTCCGGCATTGGCCAATGTTACTGTGATACCTGGGTCATTAATTTTCAGCTTTTTCTTTTATGATGAGATATATATTCTAAAAATACCTAGTTTGCACATTCAAATTCAAATATAGAATAGAGCTAGTTTGGGAATGAAATTTGATGCACATCTAACTAGTCCATAAAATATATACAAGGGCAATGACTTGATAAAATTTAGAATTACGAAAACTATGTATGATAAAATTTTCATTTATAATGTGTTGGGTATTAAGATAAAGTTCATTATTTGTTTGTTTGTTTGTTTGTTTGTTTGTTTGTTTGTTTGTTTGTTTGTTTGTTTGTTTGTTTGTTTGTTTGTTTGTTTGTTTGTTTGTTTGTTTGTTTGTTTGTTTGTTTGTTTGTTTGTTTGTTTGTTTGTTTGTTTGTTAAAGTACTTGTCATATCGAAGTAAAGCGGTAACCCTTTACATTGATCTTTAACAAGGCTCTAAGTGGAATTACAAAAATAGCTTATTCCATCGACTAGGCGTGAATTTGAGGGAATTATCTCAACTGGTACACTATATCACACTTGTACACCATAAATTTACATAGATATAATGCGTTATGAAAGATTTGGCTTATTGTTATATATCAACTCTTTCGAACCAGCGTTCTTAACCCAGCCATATAACTCATCAAAAAGATCCTTGATTTACTGTTCAGTTAATATTAAAATATTGGGATGCTTGAGAATGCTTCGAATTCTTTCTCCAAGATGGTCAAAGAGTCTCGCACTACTGTCTATCTATCACGAGAATAGTTACCATCGGAAAGTCTGGATGGTGACGGTTGCTATAAAACCAAGTCTCTTCCATTTCGAATAGGGGTGATGCATACAGGAAGTTGACGTCCATAAAGGTTACAATACGGCAAGTACATCTGTCATTTTCCAGGAATCCCCCATGGAAAGTAGTTGTAGTCTTGTTTTCACTGCAACAGACAACCTGGCAGTAATTATACTTGTAATTAGACAGACATTTATTATTGTCGTTTTCTTTGTTATCTCGTGTGTTTTTATAATTGAATAATGAATTATATTTTTACTACTCTTGCAATTTTTAATATATTACTCCTGATTCTCAGTCTCTCTAATACTCTTGGCTTCGTCCTCAATTAAACTTCTTTTTCATTCCATCTTCTATAAGACATCTTAGTTTTATATAAGATGGAATGCTCTATTAGTTTTAAAAGAGTTAATAAGGATGGATAAGATGGAATGAATGATGGATAATATGAAATGCTCTTCTAGCGTATGAGTTTACTTGATCTCGTGTTGAAGCCTTATATAATAAGAATACTGTGTTTTTATTCGTTTTTGCCTATTATTTTGTTTCAGATGTTTAAATGTCTTGTTCTCAATGAGAGCTTTCAATGAACTCTTTCCTTTTAATAATAAAGTTCAGTGATTTTTATTTCAGGAGTTTAAATTTCTTGTTCTCAATGAGAGCTTTCAATGAATTATTTCCATTTAGTAATAAATTTGTATTTTTTTATTTCATGTGTTTAAATTTCTTGTTCTCAATCAGAGCTTTCAATGAACTCTTTCCTTTTAGTAATAAAGTTCAATGATTTTTTTTTCAGGAGTTTAAATTTCTTGTTCTCAATGAGAGCTTTCAATGAATTCTTTCCATTTAGTAATAAATTTGTATTTTTTTATTTCATGTGTTTAAATTTCTTGTTCTCAATCAGAGCTTTCAATGAACTCTTTCCTTTTAGTAATAAAGTTCAATGATTTTTATTTCAGGAGTTTAAATTTCTTGTTTTAATGAGAGCTTTTAATGAACTCTTTCCATTTAGTAATAAATTTGTATTTTTTTATTTCATGTGTTTAAATTTCTTGTTCTCAATCAGAGCTTTCAATGAACTCTTTCCTTTTAGTAATAAAGTTCAATGATTTTTATTTCAGGAGTTTAAATTTCTTGTTTTAATGAGAGCTTTTAATGAACTCTTTCCATTTAGTAATAAATTTGTATTTTTTTATTTCATGTGTTTAAATTTCTTGTTCTCAATCAGAGCTTTCAATTAACTCTTTCCTTTTAGTAATAAAGTTCAATGATTTTTATTTCAGGAGTTTAAATTTCTTGTTTTAATGAGAGCTTTTAATGAACTCTTTCCATTTAGTAATAAATTTGTATTTTTTTATTTCATGTGTTTAAATTTCTTGTTCTCAATCAGAGCTTTCAATGAACTCTTTCCTTTTAGTAATAAAGTTCAATGATTTTTATTTCAGGAGTTTAAATTTCTTGTTTTAATGAGAGCTTTTAATGAACTCTTTCCATTTAGTAATAAATTTGTATTTTTTTATTTCATGTGTTTAAATTTCTTGTTCTCAATCAGAGCTTTCAATTAACTCTTTCCTTTTAGTAATAAAGTTCTATGATTTTTATTTCAGGTGTTTTAATTTCTTGTTCTCAATCAGAGCTTTCAATGAACTCTTTCCTTTTAGTAATAAAGTTATATTATTTTTATTTCAGGTGTTTAAATTTCTTGTTTTCAATGAGAGCTTTTAAGGAACTCTTTCCTTTTAGTAATGAAGTTCGCGTAGAAGTGTCGAATGCTTTAAAGGTAAATTTTCTTAAATTGATGTGACTTAAATACTTATTTTATTCAAAGAGACTATTCACTTATTTACAATATATTTTGAATGTTAGGCTCTATAATTGAGTGCAAATTTATAAATACAATTATTTGAACAACTTAAGGAAACTTGGTACCCTTTGTTTTCACAAAATATTTATAAAAAAAACATCTATTTTTTTTTTTTTTTTTTTTTTTTTTTGCGTGTTAATAATCTTTGAAATCTTCTCCCTATACTGCCAAGTTTTTGATCTGATCCGAAACTGCAATTGCATAAAAAGTATATTTTTAAAGAGAATTCAGCATAGCATAGCTCCTTCAAACACATTTTTCTCAGTTCGTGTTTTTTGGAATTCGCACTTTACTCAAAATGCTAAAACTCCAGCAAATACAAATGAAATGACTTGACTTTTTTTTTTTTTTTTTTTTTTCATTCTAAAGATTTATTTGAGAAAAATAGGCATGGATTTTTTGAATAAAATGCTTGTTTTTTGGGGTGTTTTTACAAGTTTAAATGTGAAAAATATCCCTTTTTTTACGATTTTTTTACCTATAGGTATAGTATTTACAGTTTTTCTCAAAAAATATTTTACTTAGTCAAAATCCAATGCTTATAAGTTTAGAGTATATTACTAGAATTTTTTTTTTTTTTAAATCAGGAAAAAATATTGAAAAACGAGAAAGAAGAGAGAATTTAAAAATTTACCATTTTTTGAAAAATTTTAAAATTTTGAAAATTTAGAGAACTTTTTATTTAATAAAATTTAGTTATTGTGTAATAATACTTCCAACTATGTAAAAATTATAATTTTAATGGCTTAAATTAAAAAAATAGTTTTAAGCGTACCAAGTTTCCTTAAGTAAAGTTGACCTTTTGTACATTAAAACTTGTACTTGTTTTTTACATTTAAAAATTCAAAAGTTCATTATAATTAAATTTTTAATTTCTTTTCATAATTATGATTTTCAGAGAGGTACAGTTCTGTGGCTAGAAGAAATCCGAGGTGTACCAGTAAGTTGAATAAATCTTATTGTCAACTTATTGCATTAACATATGTATTAAAAATAGAGTCCACTAAAAAAATAATATGTCAATCACATTACAAATCATATAATCATAATAAGTGAACATAATCTGTCTTTCTGAATAAAACTTCATATTAGAAGCAAAACAATTTCTGAAACACATTATAATTTTTCATAAGTTATGTTGTTGATGTGATTTTAGCATAAGGTAAAATTTTGAAATGTCCTGTGTTTAAATTAATGCATGATAGTGAAATAAGCAAAAAAAATTTTAGATTAAAATTTTCGAAATTTTTGTCGACGTGATCTTTAGTTTAGTATTTTTAATTAGAAGTATGTTTATGGAATCTGTGAAAGAAACTATCTGATGTCATACAAATATTATTCGCTTTAAATACTTCATTTTTACTTTCAATCACCCATATGTTAACAAAAGTTAATGAAAGGTTGTTTTTTTTCTGTTTTTCTTTTTTCTTCTTCTTTGCATTCTATTTGATGCATTTGCTATGCATTCTATTTGATGCATTTGATATGCATTCATTTGATGCATTTGCTATGCATTCTATTTGATGCATTTGCTATGCATTCTATTTGATGCATTTGCTATGCATTCTATTTGATGCATTTACTATGCATTCTATTTGATGCATTTACTATGCATTCTATTTGATGCATTTGCTATGCATTCTATTTGATGCATTTGCTATGTATTCTATTTCATGCATTTGCTATGCATTCTATTTGCTATGCATTTTCTATTTCTATGAAATCTTTTTCAAATATTAACCCCTGCATTTGCAGTTAAAAGGCTTGGTGGCTTTTTTTTTTTTTTTCTTTTTTTTTTTCTTTTTTTTTTAATAATTTCTATAAGGTCACGTACTTTTTTTCAAAGACACTAAAATGCTAACACTCTTCGTAGCCTAAAAATTGTAGTTTTAGGAAAATTAAATGAGCACTTTTTAAGAAAATGTTCCTTTGTAAATAAAGAAAATACTTGTTTCGAGAAAACAAGGTTTTACTTACATAAATTTAATGAATAATAAACAATATTTGATAAACAAATAAAAAATCTTCTACAATAGCTATAATAATTAAAACGCTACTGAATGCAGAAACAAACATAGTGTTAGAAAATACAAAAATTAAAAAACGATTTTTTAATCATGTCTATGCACCTACCCCCTTAAGCGATAAACAGTATTTTCACTAAGAATCTTTTATGAACTGACCTTTATAATATCTAATTTGAGGCTCCTCCACGCATCCTCTTCGATGCTCTAGAACAGCGTCAGCCACTAGGCGGCCCGCGAAAGCTTTTTCTCCGGCCCGCCGGCAGTACAGAAGAGCAAAAATCAAATTTTGCGGAAATAATTTAAATTTATTTACAATAGTATGTGTTTACTACTAAAAACTGCATTTTCCATTAAGTGGCCCGCGTCAGTAAGTCTAAAAATTCCTTTTTTTTTTCCTGGGACGAGAAAAAATAAAAAAAAAGCAATAGTTTGAATTATTACCAATGACGCATTCCTTTGCATTGCTTAGTTTTGTACTTATGATACCCTACCCCCTTGATTCGTGAATGGCACAATTCGATTTCTGCTTTTCTGAATGTGATGAGAAGGAGTTGGGTGTTTTAATGCATACTTGCCTCTTTTGTTTTGACGTGAAAAAAAGTATCATGATCTCTATGACTCCAGTGCAATAATGGCGTCGAAGACTAGTTTTAAACGCAAAGTAGATAATGAAAAGCGGATCGGCCGTCATTGTCTCACAATTAACTTCGACTAAAATGGAAGATTTAGGAGGTATGGTTTAAATATCTATATTGATTATGAGTTTATGTCAAGTGACATTGTTATATTGTCACAAAAGATTAACTTTTTTTATGACTTTGATTTACGATGTAAAGAAAATTAATTTTTTTAATTATTTGAAACAAGAATCAAATATCAATTGTTATTTTATTAATATAAAAAAGTTAAATTATTGTTTCAGTTTTCAAAATTGTTTTATATAGTTGAATTTATAGTAATTATCACATTTCTAACATTGAACATATGTAGTAAAGCAATATATTTATTGGCGTATTCGGTATAAATATGCGGCCCACGGAAAGTTCCAACATAATCATGCGGCCCGTCTATAAAAGTTAGTGGCGAACGCTGCTCTAGAACAAGAATCTTTTTCTTTTTTTTTTTAAATTTTATATAAATGTATTGTTCACATTTTAGTGGAAATTAAGGCAGCCTTGGCGAAACTGTCTTTTAAGGGGACTGTTGAGTCAAAAATAAAAATTCTTCAATTTTTGTCCGAAATTCATGACATTTTTTGCGCAATTCAATAGCAATTAGATTAAACACAACCCAAAATTTCAAAAATTTATATTGATTTTTTTTTCAAGAAATTAAATTTTTATTGAAAAATTTAGCGTTATTTCCGTATTTTTAAAAACGCTCCTTGCGATTCAAATTTTTTGCAATATGTCTCAATTTCTTTCTAATAATTGTGCATGGATTTTGAATTTGATTCATTGGTTAATTATTTAAAAGTAAAACTTTGGTACAACGGCAAAAAATGTAAACTTTTTAAACAGAAGCATTACGAAAATTGCTGTAAAACAATAAAAAAATACCAGATTCCAAAATCCATGCACAATTGCGTTCAAAATAGTATAGTAAACAATATCTCCAAATTTAAAAAAAATACATCAACTTTTGAATCTCAAGGAACAAATCGAATACCCTAAAAATCTTAAAATACGCATGAAGAGAAAAATGCAATTTATGAAAATGAAATACAGACGATTTCTGATGTGCGCGCTTAGAAAAACGTAAATAATATTCTTAATTCTTCTCGGATCAGCAAAAGTAAGGTATGTACTGAAATCTAGAATTTCAGGCTATATTTTCCCACTAAAATATAAAAATCGAAAATTTTGAAATTTTTGCCTTAACAGTCTCCTTAAAATGAAATCAACATATTTATTTAGTTAATCGTTGGAAATTCGAGGGAGAGAGAAAGAGAAGTTACGAGTGATCTAAATGACATATATGAAGAAAGTGAATAATAATCGCTTCGTGAAACGCACTAGAAACTATCCGCGGGAATGGTTCTGAGCTTGGTAGAAATTAAAATACCAAGGGTGTATGAACTATAAAACCCTCTAATGCAAGAACGAGCAATACTGAATATTTATTATGGCACTCACTGTTAGAAAAGACGCTAACGTAAACAAATCTCACATAAATGAGTTTTCGAATGTGAGAAAAGTGACGATCTGTGAAGGGATAAAAATATATATATAATACCTGCTTTGAAACAAGGAATTAAATTAATGTCGATTCTGGGGATATGTAATAATAATATCTTTTAGGATCGACATTAATTTAATTCCTCGATTCAAAGCGCGTTCCTATTTTGAATTGTTTCACCAATTCGTTCAATAACTGCCCACGCACCGCTACTTATGTGAGATTTTTTTATGTCAGCGTTTTTGTAACAGAGAGTTCTATAATTAGTATTCAGTAATGCTCGTTCTTGCACCAGACGGTTTATAACTTCACACACCCCTTGTATTTGAATTTCTGCAGACCCCAGCACAATTCCCACGAGTTGTTTCCAGTGCGTTTCACGAGGGGATTTATTCAAGCATTCTCTTGATATCAATCGTTTTGATCACTAGTAATCTCTCTCTCTCTCTCTCTCTCTCTCTCTCTCTCTCTCTCTCTCTCTCTCTTTCTCTCTCTATCTCTCTCTCTGAGCTTTCAAATTATTAAAACACTAACTAAATACTTCGACAAATGTCTCTCTCTCTTTCTCTGCTCTCTCTCTGCTCTCTCTCTCTCTCTGCTCTCTGAGCTTTCAAATTATTAAAACACTAAATACTTCGACAAATGTCTCTCTCTCTCTCTCTGCTCTCTCTGAGCTTTCAAATTATTAAAACACTAACTAAATACTTCGACAAATGTCTCTCTCTCTCTTTCTCTGCTCTCTCTCTCTGCTCTCTGAGCTTTCAAATTATTAAAACACTAAATACTTCGACAAATGTCTCTCTCTCTCTTTCTCTGCTCTCTCTCTCTCTTTTTCTACTCTCTCTCTCTGCTCTCTCTCTGCTCTCTCTCTGCTCTCTCTCTGCTCTATCTCTCTCTCTGCTCTCTCTCTCTGCTCTCTCTCTCTCTCTCTCTCTCTGCTCTCTCTGAGCTTTCAAATTATTAAAACACTAACTAAATACTTCGACAAATGTCTCTCTCTCTCTTTCTCTGCTCTCTCTCTCTGCTCTCTGAGCTTTCAAATTATTAAAACACTAAATACTTCGACAAATGTCTCTCTCTCTCTTTCTCTGCTCTCTCTCTCTCTTTTTCTACTCTCTCTCTCTGCTCTCTCTCTGCTCTCTCTCTGCTCTCTCTCTGCTCTCTCTCTGCTCTATCTCTCTCTCTGCTCTCTCTCTCTGCTCTCTCTCTCTCTCTCTGCTCTCTCTGAGCTTTCAAATTATTAAAACACTAACTAAATACTTCGACAAATGTCTCTCTCTCTCTTTCTCTGCTCTCTCTCTCTGCTCTCTGAGCTTTCAAATTATTAAAACACTAAATACTTCGACAAATGTCTCTCTCTCTCTTTCTCTGCTCTCTCTCTCTCTTTTTCTACTCTCTCTCTCTGCTCTCTCTCTGCTCTCTCTCTGCTCTCTCTCTGCTCTATCTCTCTCTCTGCTCTCTCTCTCTGCTCTCTCTCTCTCTCTCTGCTCTCTCTGAGCTTTCAAATTATTAAAACACTAACTAAATACTTCGACAAATGTCTCTCTCTCTCTTTCTCTGCTCTCTCTCTCTGCTCTCTGAGCTTTCAAATTATTAAAACACTAAATACTTCGACAAATGTCTCTCTCTCTCTTTCTCTGCTCTCTCTCTCTCTTTTTCTACTCTCTCTCTCTGCTCTCTCTCTGCTCTCTCTCTGCTCTCTCTCTGCTCTCTCTCTGCTCTCTCTCTGCTCTCTCTCTGCTCTCTCTCTGCTCTCTCTCTGCTCTATCTCTCTCTCTGCTCTCTCTCTCTGCTCTCTCTCTCTCTCTCTCTGCTCTCTCTGAGCTTTCAAATTATTAAAACACTAACTAAATACTTCGACAAATGTCTCTCTCTCTCTTTCTCTGCTCTCTCTCTCTGCTCTCTGAGCTTTCAAATTATTAAAACACTAAATACTTCGACAAATGTCTCTCTCTCTCTTTCTCTGCTCTCTCTCTCTCTTTTTCTACTCTCTCTCTCTGCTCTCTCTCTGCTCTCTCTCTGCTCTCTCTCTGCTCTCTCTCTGCTCTATCTCTCTCTCTGCTCTCTCTCTCTGCTCTCTCTCTCTCTCTCTGCTCTCTCTGAGCTTTCAAATTATTAAAACACTAACTAAATACTTCGACAAATGTCTCTCTCTCTCTTTCTCTGCTCTCTCTCTCTGCTCTCTGAGCTTTCAAATTATTAAAACACTAAATACTTCGACAAATGTCTCTCTCTCTCTTTCTCTGCTCTCTCTCTCTTTTTCTACTCTCTCTCTCTGCTCTCTCTCTGCTCTCTCTCTGCTCTCTCTCTGCTCTCTCTCTGCTCTCTCTCTGCTCTCTCTCTGCTCTCTCTCTGCTCTATCTCTCTCTCTGCTCTCTCTCTCTCTCTCTGCTCTCTCTGAGCTTTCAAATTATTAAAACACTAACTAAATACTTCGACAAATGTCTCTCTCTCTCTTTCTCTGCTCTCTCTCTCTGCTCTCTGAGCTTTCAAATTATTAAAACACTAAATACTTCGACAAATGTCTCTCTCTCTCTTTCTCTGCTCTCTCTCTCTCTTTTTCTACTCTCTCTCTCTGCTCTCTCTCTGCTCTCTCTCTGCTCTCTCTCTGCTCTCTCTCTGCTCTCTCTCTGCTCTCTCTCTGCTCTATCTCTCTCTCTGCTCTCTCTCTCTGCTCTCTCTCTCTCTCTCTGCTCTCTCTGAGCTTTCAAATTATTAAAACACTAACTAAATACTTCGACAAATGTCTCTCTCTCTCTTTCTCTGCTCTCTCTCTCTGCTCTCTGAGCTTTCAAATTATTAAAACACTAAATACTTCGACAAATGTCTCTCTCTCTCTTTCTCTGCTCTCTCTCTCTCTTTTTCTACTCTCTCTCTCTGCTCTCTCTCTGCTCTCTCTCTGCTCTCTCTCTGCTCTCTCTCTGCTCTCTCTCTGCTCTATCTCTCTCTCTGCTCTATCTCTCTCTCTGCTCTCTCTCTCTGCTCTCTCTCTCTCTCTCTGCTCTCTCTGAGCTTTCAAATTATTAAAACACTAACTAAATACTTCGACAAATGTCTCTCTCTCTCTTTCTCTGCTCTCTCTCTCTGCTCTCTGAGCTTTCAAATTATTAAAACACTAAATACTTCGACAAATGTCTCTCTCTCTCTTTCTCTGCTCTCTCTCTCTCTTTTTCTACTCTCTCTCTCTGCTCTCTCTCTGCTCTCTCTCTGCTCTCTCTCTGCTCTCTCTCTGCTCTATCTCTGCTCTATCTCTGCTCTATCTCTCTCTCTGCTCTCTCTCTCTGCTCTCTCTCTCTCTCTCTGCTCTCTCTGAGCTTTCAAATTATTAAAACACTAACTAAATACTTCGACAAATGTCTCTCTCTCTCTTTCTCTGCTCTCTCTCTCTGCTCTCTGAGCTTTCAAATTATTAAAACACTAAATACTTCGACAAATGTCTCTCTCTCTCTTTCTCTGCTCTCTCTCTCTCTTTTTCTACTCTCTCTCTCTGCTCTCTCTCTGCTCTCTCTCTGCTCTCTCTCTGCTCTCTCTCTCTGCTCTCTCTCTGCTCTCTCTCTGCTCTATCTCTCTCTCTGCTCTCTCTCTCTGCTCTCTCTCTCTCTCTCTGCTCTCTCTGAGCTTTCAAATTATTAAAACACTAACTAAATACTTCGACAAATGTCTCTCTCTCTCTTTCTCTGCTCTCTCTCTCTGCTCTCTGAGCTTTCAAATTATTAAAACACTAAATACTTCGACAAATGTCTCTCTCTCTCTTTCTCTGCTCTCTCTCTCTCTTTTTCTACTCTCTCTCTCTGCTCTCTCTCTGCTCTCTCTCTGCTCTCTCTCTGCTCTCTCTCTGCTCTCTCTCTGCTCTATCTCTGCTCTATCTCTCTCTCTTATCTCTCTCTCTGCTCTCTCTCTCTCTCTCTGCTCTCTCTGAGCTTTCAAATTATTAAAACACTAACTAAATACTTCGACAAATGTCTCTCTCTCTCTTTCTCTGCTCTCTCTCTCTGCTCTCTGAGCTTTCAAATTATTAAAACACTAAATACTTCGACAAATGTCTCTCTCTCTCTTTCTCTGCTCTCTCTCTCTCTTTTTCTACTCTCTCTCTCTGCTCTCTCTCTGCTCTCTCTCTGCTCTCTCTCTGCTCTCTCTCTCTGCTCTCTCTCTGCTCTCTCTCTGCTCTATCTCTCTCTCTGCTCTCTCTCTCTGCTCTCTCTCTCTCTCTCTGCTCTCTCTGAGCTTTCAAATTATTAAAACACTAACTAAATACTTCGACAAATGTCTCTCTCTCTCTTTCTCTGCTCTCTCTCTCTGCTCTCTGAGCTTTCAAATTATTAAAACACTAAATACTTCGACAAATGTCTCTCTCTCTCTTTCTCTGCTCTCTCTCTCTCTTTTTCTACTCTCTCTCTCTGCTCTCTCTCTGCTCTCTCTCTGCTCTCTCTCTGCTCTCTCTCTGCTCTCTCTCTGCTCTATCTCTGCTCTATCTCTCTCTCTGCTCTCTCTCTCTGCTCTCTCTCTCTCTCTCTGCTCTCTCTGAGCTTTCAAATTATTAAAACACTAACTAAATACTTCGACAAATGTCTCTCTCTCTCTTTCTCTGCTCTCTCTCTCTGCTCTCTGAGCTTTCAAATTATTAAAACACTAAATACTTCGACAAATGTCTCTCTCTCTCTTTCTCTGCTCTCTCTCTCTCTTTTTCTACTCTCTCTCTCTGCTCTCTCTCTGCTCTCTCTCTGCTCTCTCTCTCTGCTCTCTCTCTCTGCTCTCTCTCTGCTCTCTCTCTGCTCTCTCTCTGCTCTATATCTCTCTCTGCTCTCTCTCTCTGCTCTCTCTCTCTCTCTCTGCTCTCTCTGAGCTTTCAAATTATTAAAACACTAACTAAATACTTCGACAAATGTTTCCCTGGATTGTCACACTACCTTAATTTCCACCAATAAGTGAACATTACATAATATCCACTTAAGGGGATCTGGGACTCAAAATTCTAAAATCTTTATTTTTAGAATTATTTTTTTGAAAATTTTTATGCAGTAATTTATAATGCTTTAAATTTTTAAAAACTCATTTAAATTTTCAAATTTTAAAAATATTTTTTTTTTAATTAAAAAACTTCAAAATTTTGATATTTCCTAAATTTGATATATCTAAAACACTTTTTTAAAAAATCTCTTCATTTTTGCATAAAACTACTTCTTATAATTCATTTCAAAAATTGTCTTCATGATTTTTCAATAAAGTAATTAGAAAAAAATTTAAAAAAATATTTTTTGCAAAAACTGTATAAAATCCATAGTATTCTAAGCTCCAAAAGCTTTTTTTAAAAGAGTTAAATAAAAAAACATAATTCATGAAGACAAATTAAAGAGAAATATATATGAAAAATAATTGTGGAAAGTTTCATAGATTTATATCAAGTAATTTTTAAGTTATATCAATTTAAACTCCATAAAGGGACAAAAAGCCATCAGAGAGAAAAACAGTCTCAAAGTTTCAAGATAGCATGTCAGATACAGTTGTCATATAACAAAAACTTAAATATTTCAAGTTCTACTAAAGATAGAAAGAACATTTTTATGCCATTTTGTTTAAAAATATTTGCATTATTTTTTTTAAATAATAAAACTTTTTTTGAGAATTTTAAAAATTTAAAGTCCCGGATCCCCTTAAGGGAGTCCGGCACCTCAGTAAGAGCACACGTTATTTTCAACAACTTTTGGGGGCATCTCATTTAATGATCGATTCTTCGATCATTCTAAAACTTTCATAGTATAATATTTGGATACTTATGAAAACTTTAACATGAGATTTTTACTATTTTTTTGAAAATTCAAATAATTATGACTTTTTAAAAATATGTTTAAGAAAATTGTTAACATTTTAGACTAATTATTTTTTTAAAAAGTATTAGTACCATTTATTCCTCGTGTTACAGTACTTAAATACATTATAGAAAAAAGTATAAAAAAATTATAAGCATTTATGTCGTATAAATTTTAAGCTATGTGCCCTCAAACATGAAAAAACGGCATATTGAAAAATTGGGCTATGAAGTTAAGAAACATGCATTAAGGGGGTATTCTGGTTTAGAAGCCCGAATTTTAGGTATTTTTTCGGACGCGATAAAAAAAAAATATTTTTACTATACATTTTTTATAAGCTTTTTATTGATATTTTAAGAATACAAAACATTAATAATATAAGAAAAAAAATTAAATTTCAAAAAACTGCAGGTCGGCGAAGTGGGGACTGATGGAAAAATGGCTTGTCCTGGTGTGCAGGATATAAATCCTTCCCATGACCTGAAATGGAAATCCATGAGTAATTCGTAAATAGGAAGGGTGTAGTTATCGCACTACGAAACGTTTTTGAAAAAGAAAATTTTTGTTCACAAAATGGCGGTGGTTTGAAAAAAAAAGTTTCGTATTTTCCCTGTTTTTTTGTCGTTCGGAATTTTTTAAAAATACAAAAAAAAAAAAAAATTTAATTCTTCGTAGTGCGATACTATAATGTATAAAGAAGCTGTGTGTAAAATTTCAAGTGAATCGGTTGAGTAGAATTAAAGATATCATGCACACCGTTTCCAGAAAAGTAGTTACGAGAAAAACGAGTTTAAAGTTTGAGGACTAATCGCGCGCAGTCGGAGTCGTTTACTGACGTTTTATACTCACTTGTTATTAAAACGATCACCCAGTTCCCGAGTAGTGAATTTTGAGAAATATACATCGAGTGAAGAAAATACATCGAGTACAAAAGACCTTGGCGGCCAGAGTTAGCCGATCGTCTATTGTTTGTTCGCGCGACCCGGCTGCGAAACGGTTTTGTCGGCGCGTCACAAAATGAGCTGTAACTCCGAAAATAATTCGAATTTCGAAAAATCCTTTTAGGGACATTTTCTTGAAGGGTTATACTATGAAAATATGCACAAAAATCGATTTTTTCGAATTTCTAAACCAGAATACCCCCTTAAATACCTTCATTTTGTTAACTTCAAAAAATTATTAAAAATATTTCAGAATAAGATATAATTACGAATGAGGCATCATTTTAAAGAGAAGAAATTAAATTTTAATAAACATTAATAAACTTAAAATTAATAATCTGAAAAATTTTCATGTGCCGTACTCCCTTAAGTGTTGACTTCTCAGAAATATTCATACGCATAATCTTTCTTTTTAGTTGTACCAAGTTAACAATATCTTTGATATATTTTAGTTTTACAGTCGTAAAAAGTAACTACGATTTTAACCTACCCATGTGTTTTACCTTACTCCATTAAATGATCATTCGGGTTTGATAGTAACTTTGTGTATTTATTAGTGTATTGTATATCATAAAACATTACACAATTTGTTTGCTTTAAAGAGTAAAATTATTCAGCTTTATGTTGAATAAAAATGAATATACATGAAATATTGTAGAAAATACATGACTTAGGAAAATTGCATAGATTTATTTCTATTATAAATACTTGATATTTTTCGTTTGCTTTAAAGAGTAAAATTATTCAGTTTTATGTTGAATAAAAATGAATATACATGAAATATTGTAGAAAATACATGACTTAGGAAAATTGCATAGATTTATTTCTATTATAAATACTTTATATTTTTCGTTTGCTTTAAAGAGTAAAATTATTCAGTTTTATGTTGAATAAAAATGAATATACATGAAATATTGTAGAAAATACATGACTTAGGAAAATTGCATAGATTTATTTCTATTATAAATAATTGATATTATTCGTTTGCTTTAAGGAGTAAAATTATTCAGTTTTATGTTGAATAAAAATGAATATACATGAAATATTGTAGAAAATACATGACTTAGGAAAATTGCATAGATTTATTTCTATTATAAATACTTTATATTTTTCGTTTGCTTTAAAGAGTAAAATTATTCAGTTTTATGTTGAATAAAAATGAATATACATGAAATATTGTAGAAAATACATGACTTAGGAAAATTGCATAGATTTATTTCTATTATAAATAATTGATATTATTCGTTTGCTTTAAGGAGTAAAATTATTCAGTTTTATGTTGAATAAAAATGAATATACATGAAATATTGTAGAAAATACATGACTTAGGAAAATTGCATAGATTTATTTCTATTATAAATACTTGATATTTTTCGTTTGCTTTAAAGAGTAAAATTATTCAGTTTTATGTTGAATAAAAATGAATATACATGAAATATTGTAGAAAATACATGACTTCGGAAAATTGCATAGATTTATTTCTATTATAAATACTTGATATTATTCGTTTGCTTTAAAGAGTTAAATTATTCAGTTTTATGTTGAATAAAAATGAATATACATGAAATATTGTAGAAAATACATGACTTAGGAAAATTGCATAGATTTATTTCTATTATAAATAATTGATATTATTCGTTTGCTTTAAAGAGTAAAATTATTCAGTTTTATGTTGAATAAAAATGAATATACATGAAATATTGTAGAAAATACATGACTTAGGAAAATTGCATAGATTTATTTCTATTATAAATAATTGATATTATTCGTTTGCTTTAAAGAGTAAAATTATTCAGTTTTATGTTGAATAAAAATGAATATACATGAAATATTGTAGAAAATACATGACTTAAGAAAATTGCATAGATTTATTTCTATTATAAATACTTGATATTTAATTTATTTTTAGGTGAGATCTGATGCAATTAAGGACTTCATAAATTTCGTCGATACTATGAATAATGATCTTCAAAAGGGTCGGAATTTCTATCATTTAATGTTTGAAATGTAAGTATAGTATTATATACTAAATATAATTTATGATTAATTGTACATTATTGGTCATTAAGTATATTATGTAAAAGTGAAAGTAAACTTAACTATCTTTCACAATAGCGTATGAATATGAATTATGTAAATGAAAACATTGTATTTTTTCTATAACAAGAAAATTACATAATTTTAAAAAACACAATTTACTTAATTTTTTTATTTGTAACACATTACACATTACTTAATTGTCATACATATTTAGTTTTTAGACGAACAAAATTCTTTTAAATAATTACTAACCCACACACCACAAAAAAAATATTCTTAGTCAAGTTTGAAGCAGTAATTATATTAAAAAGTGAAGGTAGGGGCAAGTACAAAAAGAGCAAGTACTTAAATTTAATAAAAAAAACATAAAGACTTTAGGAAATAATTCTTTGCTTTGATTAATAAGTAAAGAGATGTAATTACTAATGCGTCATTATTTGTCAAAAATAAAAAAAAATCGTAAATTTTTATTTTTTTTTATTTTTTTTTTGCTTGCTTGCTTGCTTGGTGACAAGTACAAGGAAAATTGTCCTTAAATGCCAGTAAATATAAAAGCCTAAATCATAATCATAGAAACACTAATATGTATTTTTATTACGAACCTTAATAAAACTATCACCCCATTGTAATTGTAGTAGATTGAATTTTTTAAATAAAATATTAAAATTTTAAAACTTCTGTATTATATTTCCCTTGAAAGTGTATTTTATATCCAAAATACTTATAATAAGTTCCCTCATAATTAACCTTTTGTGTTGAAATAGAATTAAAATATAGTTTTTATCATTACCTTTGAAGTTATTTAAATTTTTAAAAAAAAGACTAAAATTTTAACATAAAAAGACAAGGTCTTGGGTCATAGGAACCCTGGCTAATGGTAAGTGCTAAGTTTATTTAATGGTGTTTCTTTTCTTTTTTTTATTACCATAGTGTGGGTGTGAGTTTCTGCGCCACTGTCTATAGGCAGATGTCAAGATGGGTAAGTACAAAATATGCTTTAAAATAACTAACATTTTAGAAAGATTGTTAAGAGGGATCGTCAACCTGTCTCTTCTCTATTAGTCAGAAAGGCGACTTCAAGTTTAAATACCCCACCGAACATCACTCTAAATTTTTTATTGATTGTAGAGAAATGTTAGTAGATAATGAATCCACTAGTCTGCTTGGGCAAAAATGGCCGAAACTGTTCAAAAATTGACTTTGAATAAGTTGAACTAAATTCGATTGCCAAATATGTCATAACTTGCCAAATAATGAACATTCCTTTTTATATTGTAACCCACTGCTCTTTAATTTTCAATGAGGAAGAATGCAGACGATATTTATTCTCTGGCGAAAAATATTTCCATCTTTTAAAAGAAATCCAAGTTGGCGATAAATATTACGTCACTGATGACGTAATATTCATTGCCAACTTGGCTGATTTTTAAAAGATGAAATATCCTATCACCAGGAACGACAAATCATCTGCAACCTGTTTAATTGAAAATTAAAGAGTGGTGGATTACCCGATGGGCAAGTTAGGACAAATTTGATAATCAGGTTTAGTTCAACTCATTCAAAGTCGATTTTTGAATAGTTTCAGCCATTTTTAACTTGGCAGACCAATGGATTCATGATCTACTAACATTACTCTACATTCCGTAAAAAATTAAGAATGATGTTCGATGAAGTACCTAAACTTGCAGTCATCTCTCAGTCTATATACACCTGAGGCTTCATTTCATTGGTTACAAAAAATTTCAACGTATTATTTTAAACCACATAAACTTTTATACCAAGTATATACAGTAATATAAAATGTTAAGGAAAAATAGATATATATTCTTATTATACTTTAAAAAGCTTTTATAAGCTAGCTTATAAAAGTTTTAAAAAAAATTTAAAAAGCACAAATTTTTTTTCTTTATATTTTATTAATAATCCTTCATTAATGTTGATATATCTGGTATAAAATTCTTATATTAAAAAGCTTTACTTCGGCAAATATTGTAGCCAATAAAATATGGCATTAGATCTATTGTCAAGGAATAAGCTGTTGATCGCGCTTAAAAGAGTCGAGTAAAATTTATTATGTTTCTGTAAATTAAAATATAAGTAAACGCTTAGTTTTTAATGCTTTAACTTTTGTAGTTCGTACTTTATTTATTTTCTTACAATCATGCAATGCTTCTTAAAATGCATTCTTACATTACTTAAAAGAATTTATTATCTAATTTTAATTTGAAAATTAGAAATTATAAATAACTTCTTCAAAATTTGTTTTCAATACATTTAAAAAATTTGAATTAAAATTTTACAACATTACAATATTTATTTAACTTGCAATGTTTTATTTTCATAATAAGTCCACGATATTTTAATATTCATCATCGCATAATCTTGAACACATTTACGAGTTAAAAGAACTTACCAGTTAAAAGACCTTATGTAATAAAAAAGAAAACACTTTATTTTGACGAAACATTTAAATTCCATCACACACGACACTTAAATAAAAAGTTGAGAATAACCTCTGAATCTTAATGGATTCATTTAAGGCGTCTTCTCACTTTAGGCACCTCGAAAATAGGCTATTTTCGCGATTTTTTTTCGAGGATTTTTGCAAACAATTATGGGATAAAATGGATCCTATATAATAAACACATCTTTCAAGTACAAGAAAAAAATTATTTTTTATTTTTTTGAACAATTATTATAATAAAACAGTAGCATCGAAAAACCCGTGTAGAAATGTAATGTTCGTGGCTTTTTGATGAAATTTCGGAAACTATCCGGCCGATTGTCATGAAATTTGAATGACATATTCTTCATAGTTATGGCTATAGCGCATATCATCAGATTTTTGATATTCGCGAAAATAACAAAATGGCGCACGTTTTTCGAAAAAGTAAAAAACGTTTTTTTGCAGTTTTTTGTAAAAAAAAAATACTTCAAATCAAAATTTCAAAAATCTGATTATATGCGCTATAGCCATAACTATGAAGAATATGTCATTCAAATTTCATGACAATCGGCTGGATAGTTTCCGAAATTTCATCAACATTACATTTCTACACGGGTTTTTCGATACTACTGTTTTATTATAATAATTGTTCAAAAAAATAAAAAAATAAAATTTTCTTATACTTGAAAGATGTGTTTATTATATAGGATCCATTTTATCCCATAATTGTTTGCAAAAATCCTCGAAAAAAAATCGCGAAAATAGCCTATTTTCGAGGTGCCTAAAGTGAGAAGACGCCTTAAATAAGTTTGAGTTTTACTATAACCAAATTACTTACTTTAAACATAGTATTTAAAAATAATAAACAATCAAAGAAAATTATTTATTTTATGAACGGTAATGCGTATGATTTATACAAGGTGTCCTCAAAGTTCCCGTACTGGGGATTCGGGAATTTATTATACATAAAACAAAAAAAACTTTAAAACAATTATTTTTATGCTAGTGATGAAAAACACTTTCAACCTAAAGTTGAAAACAAGTTAACCTGCATTTATAACTAAAGTTAAAAATATCCGACACTTTCTTAAAGGCAAAGCTGAAATCATTTGTGCGTGAATTTCTTTAGAAATAAGGGCTTGAGAAGCAATGGGGTCCAAGTGACTTTTCTTAACTTTTGAGAAAATACACTTTAAAGTTTCTTATTTATATTTAATTTGTATGAAAATTATTTGGTGTTCAAATATTAACCTCTGGAATGAAGATATCACTAGTTTTCATAGAATTTAATATAAATAAGAAATTTTAAAGTGTATTTTCTCAAAAATTAAGAAAAGTCACTTAGACCTCTTTGTTTCTTAGTCCCTCAAATATATGCGTTTCAAGATTCTGGAAGTGACTTCTTGTATTCTTTAAGTAATTACAATTTTTCGATCCTCTATTGTTTCATGAATATCTTCATTAACTTTGTTCGTTAAATATCCCCACAGAAAAAAAGTCTGGAATACTCATATCAGGGAAATACGGTGACCAAAGATTTCTTGAAATGAGCCGATCGCCAAAAATATCTTGAAGCATATACATAGTTTCATTACTTGTTGAACCAACCAAGAACCAAGAATTTCTTTCATTCATAATAATGCTAAAAATTGATAGATAAGTTCTCTGTGTATAGTATTTAGTGGCGCAACCAGAAAATTTCTGAGGGAGGGGTTTTACCTAAGGGGGAGACAAGACTCCCGGAAAAACGAATCAGTCGTATTTTCAGTCAAATTAAAAAGTTCCCTAAATCATTTAAATTGCAATATTTTTAAATTAATTTTAGACATAGACAATAATAACATATATGTTATGAATGTTACACTTTCAATGTTTATTTTATTTTATGTATACTTTATGTAATAAGCCTACACTTGGGACTCAGAATTTTAATGGAAATTTTTAGTTAGGTACACTTTTTTCAAATTCTATTGAATATTTTAATCTAATTTTTTTCCATGAAAATGAATATACACAAGATCTATCTAGTGAACCTAAATTTTTCTTAAATTAGAAAAAATAAATATTTTATGAGATATTTTATGTAGTGAAAAATGACAATTTTTGTATACAACAACTCTATTATTGCTTTAAATATATATTTAAAGATATATTAGGTAAAAAAGAGGTTCACTGTTTGAAATAGAAAGTTTATTTGCATTTGGCAAAAATTTTATATAAATTTATTGTATATTTATTCTGAAAAGTGTACCTAACCAAAGGTTGGCATAAAATAATTATAAAAATCCAAGTCCGGATATAGGCTTATTACATAAAAAATATATAAAATAAAATTATCAAATTAATAATTATAACAAACATGTTATTATTGACTGTGTCAAAAAATAAATAAAAAATATTGCATTTTAAATAATTTAGAGCACGTTGAAGTTGAATAAAAATACGACTGATTTGGTTGTCTGTGACTCTTGTCTCCCCCTAAGTGTACTCTAGTACTTCTCTGTATACAAACAACTTCCGTGCAAAACTTTCTCATCCCATACTTGCCACATGTCATGTCATCAATACTTTTGCAGTTTCTTAATCTGTCACATACATTATGACAAAATATTAAAATGGTTTTTGTCTAGTTTTCAAGTTATGCAAAACAACTTCCGTACAAAGCTTTCTCGTCCCATAATTGCCACATGTCATATCATCAATACTTTTGCAGTTTCTTAATCTGTCACCTTCATTAAGACAAAATATTAAAATGGTTTTTGTCTAGTTTTCAAGTTATGCAAAACAACCCAACATGTGACAATATTTTATCTAGATCCCATATTATCCATGTTTTCTAGATAATAAATTATTATGAAATTTTTCTCAGGCTATAATATCAGGCTGATTTTACTATAAATTTAAGGAGAATGAAATACAAGGGCATATGTAGCACTGATATCGTATAAAGATTATAACAACGTTTGAAACAGGCATATTTTTGCATTTCTTTTAAACGACACTTTATAATGAGCTTAAGTAGGCTAAAAATAATTTACAATTCCCTTATTTATTTCCATATTCTTGGACGCAATAGCTGCTTTAGTGTGATATGGTAGGCCCCTCCACCTGTCTGCACGCCATTACTATCATTAGTTGACTACCATTACTATCATTAGTTGACTACCATTACTTTCATTAGTTGACTACCATTACTATCATTAGTTGACTACCATTACTATCATTAGTTGACTACCATTACTATCAATAGTTGACTACCATTACTATCATTAGTTGACTACCATTACTATCATTAGTTGACTACCATTACTATCATTAGTTGACTACCATTACTATCATTAGTTGACTCGAAAAGCAGAGGTCCCAAAAACTTTGCATCTTTCATCTGATTTATCATATATTCAAAATAGTACTCAAGCAGCTAGCTCAATTCTCTTAATTCGTAATAAACTGATCTTGCAATGAAATACAAAATGGTGTGGATTTTTATTGTTGCACAGCTTGAGTGCGAGGAAAATCAAACGATAAAAATGAAAGGACTGTAGACTGAGAGGCGACTGCAATTTTTGGACTCCATCGAACATCATTCTGAATTTTTTATAGGAGTTGGAGAAAAGTGAGTTTTTTTACGAATCCACTGGTCTGCCATGGCAAAAATGGCCGAAACTGGTCAAAAATTGACTTTTAATAAGTTGAACTAAATCCAATTGCCAAATGCGCCATAACTTGCCGAATAATGAGCATTTTTTTTTATTTGGTAACCCTCACTCTTTAATTTTCAGTTAAGAAGGTTGCAGACGATTCGGATGAGTGGCTATGACTTACTTGCATCTTTCACAAATGAGTCAAATTGGCAATAAACATTACGTCACTAATGACATAACTGATGTTGCCGATTTGGCTCACTTTTAAAAGATACAAGTTTTCCGAGCCAGTGATCAGAATTCGTTTGCGCTTTTTCTCATTAGAATCAAAATGCAGTGGGTTGCCAGATAAAAAAGTTTGTTCTCTTTTTGGCAAGTTATGACATATTTGGCAATCGGATTTTAGTTCAACTCATTCCAAGTCGATTTTTGATCAGTTTCGGCCATTTTTGCTTCGGCAGACCAGTGAATGCGTAATCTACTCACTTTTCTCCTATTTCTATAAAAAAATTCAGAATGATGTTCAATGGGGTCCAAAAATTGCAGTCGCCTCTCACTTTTCTCCTATTTCTATAAAAAAATTCAGAATGATGTTCGATGGGGTCCAAAACTACTGATAAAACTGTCTACTGATAAAATTATAAATAAACGTTAAAACTAAAGAGTAAAATAAATTAAAAAAAAAAAAACACAGCACTGATTTTTTTAAGTTGGAGTACCTGAACTTTTAGGACATCCTGTATTAAGAGGTTACTGCAAATTATCTGCAGGTAAGGCACTATGTTTAATCTTCCGCTCCATTTATAGTCAGTAATTTTTGTTACTGGAGCCAATATTTTTTAAATGTACACATTTTTACATTTATAACTTGTTTGTATGCTTTTGGATCATATCAAAAGAAATACATTAACTTTTTTAAATAACTTATCATGAAAATTTCAACCAGAATATTGAATACAAAAGATATAATTAAAAAAAAGCTCGTAATAGCGATAATTGATACAGTAACTTATTTAACAGTTCATATTCCTTCAATATTACAGATTTGTTCATCATATTTGCCATTCTTTCAAAATGCATAAACAAATTTTTTACCTCTGTTTACACATGATGTAATAATAATAAACATCACGAATCAAACTTCTGCTATTAAGTAATAAACCATTATTTTGTTTAATGCAGCTATTTCAGGAGATCAAAATAAAAATTGGTGAAGCAGTAAGTAATACTTGATCCATAATCTCGTTAAAATTTTAGTTCACTTCTTTTTTTTTTTTTTTTTTTTTTTTTTTTTGTAAGTTACAAATGAAAACAAAATTTTGTAAAAGTGTATATATTTACTTTTCAATTTTACCGGAGTTTTAATTGACCAATTACAACTATTTGTCATATAAAAGTTGTAGATTATTGAAGGTGAATATATTTAGATTTATTTCTTTTAAAAAACACTGTTGCCGAACAATATGTTAAAGAAATCCAACAAAAAAAAATTCGCATTTTATATGAAGTAATAAGCAGATTGATTTGATGTAAATCCACAAGATTCTCTTAGGTAGGTTATAACTTTTGTGCTATAAACACAACAACAAATGTCACCATACTTTTAAAACTTATGTATTGCAAACTAATTATCATATAATAATACATATTTAAAAAGTTCCTAAAGTCTCATACTCAAATATCATGTTTTTTTAATTTTTACTCTTTTGTAGCAGTCCATTGATATCAGTTGGGTCAAAAGGAGTTCAAAAAGGATCCATGGCGTCAGCAAAAAAATTTAAATATTAAGGGGAGTCAAGGTTTAAGAAGGTCGACAAATCAATTTTGAGATCAATATTGTAAAAAAAAAAACTACAAATAGTTTTGAATTCAACGGTTTAAAAAGTTTTAACCTTGCTAAATTCGAAGTATTTTTATATATTTTTTAAAAAAGTATTGTGCATCAATTTATATTATCGTTTTTAACCTTAACGGCACATATCTCCAAACGCAATTTTGGAGACGTAAGGAACAATTACTCGAAAACTATTAAAGATAAATGCCTAAAATGTTCTTATCAATATGTTACAAAATTTGAGGATAGCGTTTTTTAATATTTTTGAAATTAAAGATTTTACACAGTTTTATTGTCACCAAAAATGGCAATTTTTAAAAATTGTTTAGAATGTCGGACCTTTTAATTTTTTTTTTTCGAGAAATAAAACAAAATATTTAAAAATGCTACACTCAAATTGTGTAACATATTAATAAGAATACATGTCAAAAATTTTAGGCATATTTCTCTAATAGTTTTTGAGTAAATGTTCCTTACGTTCCCAAAATTACGTCTGGAGATATGGGTCGTTAAAGTTGAAAAAAAAACTGATGCACAACGATGCAACTGATGCATACTGATGCAACTGATGCAACTGATGCAAACTGATGCAAACTGATGCAACTGATGCAAACTGATGCAACTGATGCACAAACTGATGCACAACGTTTTTTTCTAAAATATATAAAAAATACTTCTAATTTAGCGATATTAAAACTTTACTCTGTAGGATTCAAAATTGTTTGTAATTATTATTGCAATATTAATCTCAAACTGATTTTTTGACTTTCTTAAATTCCGACTCCCCTTAAAAACATCTTTTTTGCAAAAGAATGAGATAACACGCACTTTTTAATGAGGCTTCAATGAAGAAAAATATCTCAATAAGAATACATTATTTGTAGCGAACGAAATTGCCCTATTATTTGATTGATCGTCTTGGAATATCAATCAACACTCACTGTCATACCAAAATAAAGAAGCAAGTATTTGAGGAATTTATTTTAGTTAACTCACCACTTTAAAATAGATTTTCTCCTATTGAAGAAGAAAACGCGACAGTTTCCTTTGAAAGACGTACAAGAGGGCATTTTCCTCGGATTCCATTATAATGCAGATAAAAATAAATTAATAATCATTGAACGAAAAATTTTGAGAAAAAAAATTTGAGCAGTGAAAGAAAATGGAGAATGGAGAATAAGACATAATCATAAATTACAATATAAAGTTAGAGAACCAAATATAGTAAAAGTAATTAAAGTACCTCCACTAATATGGTTCGGTCATATATACAGGTATGAAAAGGAAAATCCAGTCAAGAAAATAACATTCTATATGTCTGATGGGAAAAGAAAGAGAAGTAGGCCACGTACAATCGGGTGGTTCCAAAAAAAAAAATATTTTTGAAATTCATTAGGTAAAAAAAGTTGTTACATATCTTGATAAGAAAAATTGTAAAAAAATTTTTGAAAAGAAATAATATCCTTCGATCGCGCATTCATCTCAAAGTTTGGAAAAATTACTAAAAATAACTATTTTTCTTAATTTTAAAAATTTGTAAACGCTATGTATTTGAAAGGCAATAGTTTGCAATATATAATGAAAGGGTGATATAACACAGAAAAATAATATTCTATGCATTTTTAAAACAAATATAAAGAATAAAAAATACTCAAAAGTAAAATTTTTTGTTAAGAAATTTTAAAAAGGAATAATATCTTCCAATCGCGCATTCACCTCAAAATTAGAAAAAATTACAAAAAATAACTATTTTTTCTAAATTTTAAAAAAAAAATTATTGTCTGCCAATCGCGAATTTACCTCAAAATTGGAAAAAATTACAAAAAAATAACTATTTTTTCTAAATTTAAAAAAAAAAATTATTATCTTCCGATCGCGCATTCTCCTCAAAGTTAGAAAAAATTTATATAAATAACTATTTTTTCTAAATTTTTAAAAATTTGTATTATCTTCCGATCGCGAATTCAACCTCAAAGTTAGAAAAAATAACAAAAAATAACTAATTTTTCTAAATTTTTAAAAATGTATACAAGATGACTAGACGTGGACAATCTGGAGAAGTGACTAAAGAGTATTGTTGTTAATAAATTGAGATCAATGCCGTCAGATAGGTCGTATTGGTGGAAATTGACTGAGACAACCTTTTCTGGAAATCGACTGTAGAGCTTAAGAAGACATTAAAATGCAGAAATTTCAAAGAGATTTTGGCTTCGGCATTACTATAGTTAATTTATTTTATCCACTTATTTAGTGTGTTTTCTTTGTACACTTGGTATATTATTTTATCCTTTTTAAGCGTTATTTCTTTATCTAATTATTTAGCATTTTCTAATTTAATAGGTTTTTCTTATTCTTTGCAGCAATACACTCATTCTACTGTACAGTGTATTTTACCTCATTTCACTCATAATCTGTATTTGTAAAATTGTAGGCTTTTGAAAACGTTGGAAACACTCCTTACTACTTAACTCGCTATAATCAGGATCAAATGAGTAAATTTCTGTCGAACTTAACCCCAATGGAGACTTTTGAATTACTTCTGGTGCTTCAGGAATTCAGAAGTTTCAACACTTGCCTATCAGAAGAGTAAGTTATTATTTTAGTATTGAAAGTCTCCAGATTAACAGTTCTTCAGAATTATTTATATCCCAAAATTTACTGTTGTAATCATCAACACAAAATTTCTCTTAGTTGTGTTTTATTTCGTGTTGTAAAAAAAAGTTAAACATGAATCTTATGAGAAAAATATTCTGTTTAGATTGTTTAAAGTGGTTTTACTAATTTTGACAAAATAATTTTGACACGAATACTTCATTTTGAGAAAATATAATTGAACGAAAAGATATGTGCTAATCTGGACCAATATTCTACATTATTCTGCACTTCAACCACAGTATTGTAGAGGGATATTAAAGACAATTGTGTAATATCAATTATCCTGGTTGAAAAACACTTAAATTCAAAATAAATCGAAACCTAACTAATTTATAAAGCTACTAAAAACCAATAGAGTTCCATTAATTATAATTAATTTCACCAGAGACAATGCAAAATATGCGTTTAAAAAGAAAAGAACACAAACTTAAAAATATCGTCAATTTATTACAGTAACGTCTCAACATAACTTTTTAAATGTCTTGTGTTCTTTCGTAGTAATAAAAACAGCTTTAAACTGTAAAGATCGAATGATATTTTTTTTATTCACAGTTATGTTTGCAATTTCTAATATCTGTAATGGATTATATTTTCAGAGAACAATCGAGCATGGCTCTTTCTTATTCACACATATGGTTTGAAAGTAGTATAAGAGAATGGTTTTCAGCGGCATTATCCAAAATACGTGGTCGTATTTACTTCGCCCTGGAGCATGACCGAGTAAGCCCTTTTAAAGTTACTAAACTCTCACATTCTGTGCAAATATGTTATGTACAGTACGCAAAAAAAGTACGAACGATGGCTATATCTTCGGATTTAAGGAGACTGTTAAGGCAAAAATTTCAAAATATTCGATTTTTATATTTTAGTGGAAAAATATAGCTTGAAACTCTTGCTTTCAGTACATACCTTACTTTTGCTGATCCGAGAAGAATTAAGAATATTATTTGAGCTTTTGTAAGCGCGCATATAAGAAATCGTCTGTTTTTCATTTTCTTACATTGCATTTTTCTCTTCATGTGTATTTTAAGAATTTAAGGGTATTCGATTTGTTCCTTGCGTTTCAAAATTTGATGTATTTTTTTTTTTTTTAATTTGGAGATATTATTTACTATACTATTTTGAACATAGTTGTGCATGAATTTTGGAATCTGGTATTTTTTTATTGTTTTACAGCAATTTTCGTAATGCTTCTATTTAAAAAGTTTACATTTTTTGCCGTTGTACCAAAGTTTTACTTTTAAATAATTAACCAATGAGTCAAATTCAAAATTCATGCACAATTATTTTAATATATACTCGATTAGCTTGTACAAAAAAATTGAGACGGATTGCAAAAAAATTGAATCGCAAAGAGCGTTTTTAAAATTAAGGAAAAAACGCTAAATTTTTCAATAAATAATTTAATTTCTTGGAAAAAATTAATATAAATTTTTAAAATTTTGGGTTTTGTTTTATCTAATTGCTATTGAACTGCACAAAAAAATTCATGAATTTTGGACAAAAATTGAAGAATTTTTCTTTTTGACTTAACTCCCCTTAAATATCGTAGAATCTTGCGGTTTTCACTAAAATATTTTGTTTATGATATTCTATGTCTGGTACATTTTTTTCTTAAGGGACTGTTTACTAAGTAAGTTTATCTCTAACATTGAAATTTCAACACGAACCAATATTTTTATGTTTTTATTCGCTTACTCTAAATACCAAATTTCAGTTCATTATATAGAGAAACACGAAGAGAGAAAATGTTTTGGCCGATCTTCAGGGAAAATCTTAGTATAAAGAAGCGTATTTTTAAGCTCCTACTTTAAAGCAGGGAAGAATCGAACTTTTTCGTGCTTCAAGACGTTACGGTCGTTCATACGGTCCCTTAAAGTGAGCCTTTTTACATTTTTGCTAAAAGATAGAGAACCCAAAGTCAAAATGGAACGAAAAAAATTCAGGAGGAGTTTTCGACCATGATAAATCTAATGAATGCAAACAAAATACATGTTTCTATTTAAAAAAAAAAAAAAAGTAAAAACTTGTTTTATCAATTAATAATTTATTATTAAAAAACTGTGTGTTGCAAAAGTTGATTACTATTTATGTTTGGCATTTAACAAACAATCGTTTGCAACAAAAACTACTAAAATATATTAATTATTTAACAATTTATGGGCAAAAAAGCAACTTTTTCTTTTAACATTAATTTGTCAATTCTTTGACCACGTTTAAATTTCTAACCACTCATTGGAAAATTATGAAATTTGGATTTTGCCTTTTTTTATGCCAAATCTAAATATGGTATAACATTATGGGGTTGCCATTGAACTTTTCAAAGTTTGGTACAGTTTAAATATATAGATGACCCCTTATGACAAAAAAAAACTATATACAATTAATTAAATCCTTCCACGATATACAACGGTACTTGACTTTTTTATTTCATCAATTAGAATACAAGATAAAGACATCGTTCGCAATTTTTTTTTCCGTACTGTACATATTTCAATAAGTACGAAATAAATATTCCTGAAACAATGACTGCATTTCATGGGATTTAGCAGTGAGGAAAAAACTTCGTATACTGACACTGAATATATTGCGAACTCTAATCCAGCGTTTGTCAACTTGTTTTTACTTGCGAACCCCCTTAACCAACCGTCACTGTTCCAAGTGCCTCAACCTCATGTTCATTATTTTTAATTACAAACACCTACATATACAATTAGGCCAATGATTAGGCCAATGATCCTACCCTTCTCGACAAGAACTGATCTTGCAGATAAAAAAGTGTACCAAAATTAAACTTAAAAAATTCATATCATTTTGGCTTAAAATTATTTCGATTGCAATTGTGCTATTTTGATTTTTCAAAACGAAATATAATTTACATTGAAAATGCCTGTTGTTCAACGATTTTCATCATTTCTCTTATGTTCAACTATCAATGTTCACCATTATATCTTTTTTCCGCGTACCCCTTGAGATCATTTTACGTACTCCTAAAAGTACGCGTACACAAGTTGAGAAACGCTGTTCTAATCAAAGCAGGTAGAGAGGGGGTGGGTATTGTTTTAAGGAAAGTTGGAGATAAAAAAAGTCAAAAAATCAATTTTGAAATTAAAATTGTAAAAAAATTTACTAAAATTTTTAAATCCGACAGTACAAAAAGTTTTAATTTCACTAAATTAGAAGTATTTTATAAATATATTTTTAAAAAAAGTGTTGCGCATTAATTTTTATAATCGTTCTCAACTTTAACAAACCATATATCCAAACGCAATTTTGGAGACATAGGGAGCATTTAATCAAAAACTATAAGGGATAAATGCCTAAACTTTTTACTATATATCCTTATCAATGTATTGCATAATTTGACAGTGGAATTTTTAAGTATTTTGTTTTATTTCGTTTTTCGAAAAAAAAATGTCTGACATTCTATAGAATTTTCAAAAAATTTCATTTTTGGTGGCCATAAAACTATATAAAATCTTTAATTTCGAAAATATTAAAAAATGCTGCTCTCATATTCTGTAATATATTGGTAAGAATATATAAAAAAAAATTTAAGCATTTATCTTTAATAGTTTTTGAGTAAATGTCCTTACGTCTCCAAAATTGCGTTTGGCGATATGTACCGATAAAGTTAAAAACGATATTACAAATTGATGCACAACATTTTTTAAAAAAATATATAAAAAAATACTTCTAATTTAGTGAGATTAAATTTTTTTGCACCATCTGATCTAAAATTGTTTGTAATGTTTTTTTTTTTTTTTTTTTTTTTTTTTACAATATTAATCTCAAAAATGATTTTTTACGTTCTTAAACTCCCGACTCCTCTTAACTCATAAAAAGTTATTTCAAATTGCATGTCGATTTTCTTTCTGTTGCGTGGGTTCATCTAAAACCCTTGTTTAAGGTAAATTTTATTCGTTGCCAATAAAATTAAAGTAGTGTTGTAAGATTCATTATACAGAAAAGCTCTATTAAAATCTTTTAATTTTAGAAGCACACATTTAGCAAATGTTTTATGAGCATTTAAACATGAATTTTGCTTCTATAAATTTGCTTCTTTTCAATAAATTAATCATTGTAAATATTATGTAAAATGTATTTCAGGAACTGTATAACCAGCCACCAGAAATAGCCATCGATCTGCAAGATGATGTAACTAAGGTATTAATTTAAGAATTTTTAAGTTAAAATAAATTAAGAAAATTTAATGTAAAATAAGTAAAGTTAAACAAATGTATCCAGGCTTTTGCTGACAACTGTTATTAAAAGCAGAAAATGTTGTTATTATACACAAGTTGACCTGCCACAAACTTCTAATATTTCGTAATGTTTGTTTTATATTTTCTTTCTACTCCATATTACATGGCAGTAATTAAACCAAGGGTAGACGCCAGTTCAGCCAAGGCCTGAAAATATTAGAATAATAAATAATATAACCCATAAAAGTTTTTAATATAAATCCTTTATTTATATTGCCAATTTTTATATTCATTAACAAAGCGCCGTTTCGGTTGCCATCGTGTGCTTGGTGTTGGCATCTAATTTTAAAAATTAAAAACATCTCTATCAACAAAATATGAAGTAAACTACTTTTCATAATGTATTCATTAAAAAGTAATGAGAATTTATGCACTCACATGCAAACATCTTTTATTTATTCTGATTAAAACAATTGTATTATTTATTTATTAAAACAATTTTGACAACAGGAAAGAGTTTCTTCAACGATCAATTAAATACTATTTCGATTGATGACTGCAAGTTGTTGTATTATTATAATTCCCTAAAAGCGACTTTATAGTGACAGCGACAGCCTCCAAAATTTGATAGAATGCATTTTTATCGACATCCAAACTATCTGCCAAGTTTCAACCCGATTGGATAACGGCAAGGGGGTTAATTAGGCCTCCTCAGATTTTCTCACCATCGACATACCCAATCAATTACCCACATACACACGCACGAAATCGAAACTAATACAAAGGATTTAATAATAAATAAAGCCCTAAGAGTATTAATATTTGCATTTATTTCAGTATAAATAGATGCTTACGAGTTTTAAAATGTGCTATCACATTCTGCATATTTTGTATAAGAGCATAACATAAAAAATAGTCTGATAGTGCAAAGCGTTTTTGGCAAAGAATTTCTTACGAAAATTGAAAAAATTAGAATAAATTTTACAATGGTTCAAAAAATTAGAACAACCTTAAAAAATAGTATAATTCATTTAATCGAACCCACTGACTGTCATGCACGTATATATACGTCATTTGATTCCCAGTTTTTCCAGCAATACACAACATTTTTAAATTTATAAATGAAATTTAAAATAAAATATTTTTTAAATATTTTTATTAGGATGTTATTTTATAACATATCTGAAACAAAATAAATAAAAAATAATTTAAAAAAATTATGTATTTGAAAGTATTTGAATTAGAAATAAAATTTAAAAACTATTGCAGGGAAAGCAATTGTAGAATTTCGCCCATTCCCATGACCGTCAATGGGTTAAGCGAAAAACAGTTGAATTGTCAATATGTAGTGGCATCTCTCTTGTCCTTTATAACATCACTTATACGATCTGACATACTATGCACTAATTTTTTGTAGTCTCCGCATATTCTCCAAGGAGTTTAAATCGGGCAAATTAGTTGGCCTAAGAAGTACTTTGATTTTATTGAAATTAAGCTAAGAAGTGATGGCTTTTAACGTATGACTAGATACAAAGTTTTGTTGGAAGATTAAGTCATCCTCCAAATGAATATTTCAATAATGGAATCATAAAATGCCCAAGTACCTCCTAGTATAATTTGGAATTTATTCCTTCTATCAAAATATACGGCTTTCCTAAGCCCTCAGCACTCATACGCTCCCAAATCATGACAGAGGTTATTAAGCTTCACTGAACGTTTCAAACAATCTATAGTAAAAGATTCCTGCTTGCAACACATTATAATACCTTGATGATACAAAACAAATACAAATTTTAAGATCAATAACAGACTCAAGGCTCAACAGGATTGATCGAATACACGTATATAGAAATGGAATTTGCATACATAACAAAAAATACAGAAATTGATGAATAACATGATAGAAGATACAGGAGTTGCAGAATGCAATATAGAAACACCAAAATTGCATATTACAATATATACCAAGATAATTAATTTTACAAAATTAACATAATTACACCACATGCAGTTTATAGTTCAAAAGTTACAGGATCATATATGATAGTATACGATAGTTTCAATACACAAAATACAATAGTTTCAGGATCATACATACAATAGTTACATGATCATACATACAATATACAATAGTTATAAGATCATACATACAATAGTTACTGGATCATACATAATAATACAATACAATATACAAAGTTGACACAGCGGATACTGGAAAAATGCAGTACATAATGCAAGCTGACAAATTTTATAGAATCTAGAAGTAAGCAAACATAAGTATAGTAACTAAATAACCTAAATTAGATACACTTAAGTTTTGTAGCACAAAATATGAGTTACTTACCTAGCCAGTGAAATTCAATTATTGTCCATTGATGATCTCCCAATGCATATCTAACTGATTCTAAAACTCTTAACGCTCACGGAATTTACAACATTAACATTTGACCCGGACGTAACATCTGCTCATCATTAAAAAGTATATTATTCCAGACCTGAATACCCCATTGCAATCGAACCCCCACCATTTCCATAATTTTACAGTTTTAAATCGCCTCTGGGAATATTTTAATGTTTTGAAAAATGTCAGTATTTTTTTATAAAACCTCCTAATTATTTAGACTCATGTGAACAACTTGTCATATGTCAGCTTATTGTAAACCTTAATAATTTTCCCTTCCATCCCCTTTGTTTATATCTAGAGATATGTCATGCACTTTCTAAGATAGTGCAATGCCTTTTTTTAGTTATTCTAATATTTTGAATTAGAGTTGTGTACCAGAACACAATGGCAAGAGTATTTGAAGCAATCTTTTGCAGATTCTGACAAATTTTCAATCATTCAAAAATATTTGCCAGATTAAGCACTTTTTCCTGCTGGAATATTCAAGGGTCTAAATGAACATAGATTTTCAAAAACAGATAACATATATTTTAATATACAAATTCACATTTGGTTTTTATTCTTGAAAACAGTATTGAAAGTATAAGAAATAATTTTAAAAAAAACTATGGTTTTCATTTCAGATCAACGAAGAAAAAATACCTTCAGATAAAATAAAATACAGTGCTTCAGCTGTAGAAGCTGTACAATCTTTCCGTCAAGTAAGCATTAAAGAAATTATTTGTTTGGATTATATATAAATTCTCAGGTAGCATTTATTTTTTATACATAAAGTGCTCTAAAAGTGAAGGACAAGTTTGTACTGGAAACAATTTCTAAGCAAATACTTAATGTATGATTTTTTTATTCAAAAACATATGTCAAAACTATTTAACAAAGAAACATTATAAATCAATTAAGTTAAAAGTATTGATACCGTAAACCATGGCCAAAAGGAACGGTTTTTCTTTCCAATGAAAGCTGTACAATCTTTCCGTCAAGAAAGCATTAAATAAATTTTTGGGGGGGATTTCTCAGATCGTACTTATTTTTTATACATAAAGTGCTTTAAAAGTGGAGGAAAAGTTTATATTAGAAATAATTTTTATGCAAATATTTATTATAATTATACTATAACAAATATTAGCATACTATATTAGTATAGGGTACAAATATATAGTATACTATTTATAGTTATACTATGTAATTGTTTTTTAGTTTCTTTTGATTCTATTACGTTTCAATAATCGTTTTCACTAAGTAATTTTGAATTTAAGTTACATTTGATATTTTTTCAATTTGGAAAAACCTCTGTATTTGCTCTCAGGCATGAGATGAATTGTAAAATAATTTAATTTATCGTGCTTTTTCTTGTATTTATTAACTTAGTTGTCAATAGGAATAAAAAAGTAACATTTGGAGAGTGACAATAATTAAAAAAGGGTTTTCATAAAAATGTTATTTTTACTAGGAAAAAATTAATTTATTTCATCGTTTAAGCTATTTGGCCCATTCTTTCCGTTGCAAGTTGTTCATGTTCATGAAGATCCATGAACTAAGACATTTCCTATCCAAATAGTTATGTATGAGCAAGCATAAGATCTGAGCATTCCTCCCAGCATACTAAAAAAAATTTTAATAAAAAAAATTATTATTATTATTATTTTTTAAGTATCCTTCAGCATACTAAAAAAAAGGGTTTTATACAAAATTTATTATTATTAGGAACAAATTAACTTATTTCATCAATTAGAAAGCTATTTGGCCCATCCTTTCCATAGCAAGTTGTTCATGTTCATGAAGATCCTTGGGCGAAGACTTTCCTGTCCAAATAGTTGTGTACGAGCAATTGTAAAGACATCGTATTCATTCCCCCAGGGTTTTAATTGAGTTTTAATTTTAAAAAAATCATTATTTTTTTTAGTATCCCCTAGCATACTAAAAAAAGGTTTTTTTAAAAAAACAATTTATTTATATTAAGAACAAATTAACTTATTTCATTGTTTAGAAAGCTATTTCACTAATCCTTTCCATAGCAAGTTGTTCATGTTCATGAAGATCCATGGCCGAAGACATTTCCTGTCCAAATAGTTGTAATTCTAAGGTAATCGTGTTCATTCTAAATTCTATCGTGCAAATTCTCTTTTTAACTAGACTAGCATTATTGAGATAGGGAAAGCTAGGAAGTTGGGTTTATGACGGGTTTTTTTTTTGGGGGGGGGAGGTTCAATTGATTTATTATACCAGTCAATGACCGCTGCTGGTACAGTTATTAGTTTTCGAATTTTTAGGTACGATTTACTTTTCCTGTTATGTATGCTATCCGATCTATTATGTATGCTAATTGTAATATCTACCATTGAAAACTATTTGTACTTTATTTCATCGGGTATTTTTTACTTTATTTAGCCTTTAGTTAATCCTTTCTTTTCATCATTAAATGTAGCACTTTAATTGTATACATTTACATCATTAGACATATGTTTAATAATATTTATATCTAATTTCAGAAAGATTATTTTGAAATTTTAGAAAATTAAGAAAAAAAGTGTTTATTAGGTTTTATTATTATTATTTTTTATTACCTGATAACTACTACCATATGTTTTGCTCTAGATTTACAATCTTTTAAAAGTTCACGTGCTGGCTTCTAAACCGCGAGGTTGCGGGTTCGAGTCCCGTGTTAGGCATGGGTGTTTGTAAATGTATGTTGGCTTGTCTAATGAAGAAAGTTTCGGCGCATTATAGCCCTCGTGTTGCTGACGGCGCCAGATAATCTGAATACAACCAACTTTTAAAAGTTCACTATTTCGCCGCCAATTTTGAAGAGCCATGTTGTCTAGGACTCACTATTCTTTGTCTTTTCGAGCATCCATAAACGGAGTGACTTTTTTTCATACCATAAAACATCAAGTGGTGACTTAAACTCAATTTTTTTTTTTTTTTTTTTTTTTTTTTTTGTAGCAATATTAGAGTATGAGGTGTTAAAAAAATCATGGAGTGGATTCAAATCAGTCGCTACACACGGGAATCTCTGCATCCCAAATAAATTTCCCTAATAGCACACATCCTCCAAGGGAGGTCCCTAGGAAGTCCCCAGTCATCCTCGGGACTACGAATGACTTCCCATGGACCTCCCTGGGAGGATGTGTGCTATTAGGGTTGTTTTAACTTGCTTATGTTAGATGAAACATTTGTATGTTGCACGTTATGGAGATTTTCACAAAATCTTAAAGGGACTTGGTACCCCTTGTTTTCATAAAACATAATAAAAATATAATTTAATTTTTTTTTTTATTATTATTATTTTCACGTTTATAATCTTTGAAATCTTCTCCTTATTTTAGCAAGTTTTTGAGCAACAATTGCAGAAAAACTATATTTTTATGGAGAATTTAGCATTGCTCCAATAGCTTCTACGATGTTTCAAACGCATTTTTCTCAGTTCGTGATTTTTTAAACTCCCACTATACTCAAAATGCTAAAACTTCAGCAAACATGAATAAAATGACTTGAAATTTTTTTGTGTCATTCTTAATATCTATTAGACAAAAATAGGCATCAGTTTTTGAATAAAATAAAAAAAAATTGAAAAAATTTAAATGTTGAAAACTACCCGTTTTTTACGCTTTTTTTACATATAGGTACAGTAATTATCGTTTTTGTCGAAAACTATTTTACTTATTCTAAATTCGATGCCTAAAAAGTTAGAATATATTACTAGGAATATATTTTTTAAAAAATCAGGAAAAAATATTGAAAAATAAAAAAGAAGATAGACTTTGAAATTTTATGATTTTTTTTTTTATTTTAAAATTTAGAGCACTATGTGAATTTTTTTTTTTTAATAAAATTTAGTTTTTACTTAATAATACTTCTAAATATGTAAAAATTATAATTTAAAGACTTAAATAAAAAAAAAATTGAAGGGTACTAGGTCTCCTTAATAATAAAAAAAAGGAACTTTATGAAATAAGAATGATTTTATGCGACACACAAATACATTTTAGTTTCCCGCAAAAGTTTTCCCGGTAGACATTTCCACAGTGTAATTTCTAACTATTCTCTGTACTATTTATGCGATTTTAACATAGAATTACACTTGTTATTGCCTTTGTTTAACAAAAGTCCTAAATAAGCCAATCTTATTCCAAATCCATTTCAAAACTAATGATCATGAATTCCATCTCTTTCTGGTACTGCTGGTTATAACTTCTGGTTGAAGTTTTGTATGTATCTATATGATATCGATTACACACCCTGTATAATCGATATATCGATTATACAGGATGTCAAGTGAAGGACTCCCTGATTTTAAAATTAAATAACTCAAAAACAAAGATCGATAGAATAATGAAACAGAAAGTATATTTATTTTGAAAGCTATACTAATTTAGAACTAATTTGAAAATACTAAATTTTCAAATTAGTTCTAAATGTTGCTAACAGGTGGCGCTGTGCACTGTAGTTCTAATGAATAAAGAGTGCTTTGAAACTCAGAGCGATCAGTCTTCGGACAGTTCCACTGTTTAAACGTGAAAGAAAGTTAACATGATTGCAGTGATTGATTACAGAGGACAAATTTATAACATATTTCTAGAATTTCTCCACTACAGCGTCATCTATTGGCAACATTTTCAACTAATTTTGAAACTTCTGTTTCAGATTTTTACAGCTTTCAAAATAATTATACTTTTTGTTTCATTCTTCTATTCTTCTCCGTTTTTGAGTTATTTAATTTTAAAATCAGGGAATACTTCGCTAGACACCCTGTACTTTTAACTCGACACATTGCCTACAGCATTTTTAATTGTGTTTAGGAATGTTCATCTCAAACAGGCGGATAAACGGACAGAGCCTTTGTATAAACTTCTTTCTACACAAATGTAGTGTTGAAGCTAATGTACAGTTTCAAGAAGTTACTAAGTTCCCCATTTTTGATATTTAAAATGTATTTGTTGCCTAGTTTCCTATCTTATTTACGCCCAACCTGATAGCTAAGGGGTTAGCGCTTTGGTCTCGCAGGCCAGAGCTGTAGGTCCCGACCTGATTAGTCGCTGTAAGTCCCGACCTGATTACTCGCTGTAAGTCCCGACCTGATTAGTCGCTGTAGGTCCCGACCTGATTAGTCGTTATTGTGCATAAAGATAGGTCGTTGAGCCTACAAATTAACCTACCCAAAATATGTACAATCAAAGCACGTTTCAGTCACTATTGAAATAATTGAAACATTATGGTAAAAAGAAATACTTTTTTCAAATATGTGGTCATAGACGTAACATGTTTCATGCCAGATAGTTTATTCATAATTTTTGCAAAGCAAAAAAAAACCTCTAATGAAAGATAATTAAAGTATTTCCCTCCTAATGAAAACAAAACTACCATTAAATAAGAAAGCGTGTACTTGTTAGTCTTATAATTAATTACAGTTAATTCTTATGACTCTTTAAAACAGCTTCATTTATTAAAAATTCTTTTATTATGAAATTACAGCTCACTGAATTTTGGTACCAATTGATGTGGCCAGACAATTATACTGCATATCCTTTCATTCTTTCCATAATTGAGGTAAGCTTGAAAAGTATTTAAACACGTTATGTCTATTATGTCTGCAGAATTTTATAATGTACAAGAATTATGTATGTGTGTTTGAATCTACATCCGCATCCGCCCTATTTCTATAAATAAGGTACCATTAGATTCATCATAATTGTATGAGTTTCACCGAGCCTTTAGAAATTTTAAAACAATTTAAAGTTTAAAGACCTATATTGTCTTTTTTGCAAGCAACATTTTAAATAAGTCAACTTTTAGATATCCTTATAATTTATATTTGTTATCCAAGAGTTAGTAAATGTGCAAAATTTTGTACACATAATTAAGTTTAATTTAAATTTGTAATAGCTAAATTCTTCTGACTTTCATTATTGTCATAAAGCATATTAAAATTGAAATGATCAAAATAGGAAGTCCGTCGTCTTATCACAAGTAAAACTAAAAATTTAAGGAGGATAAAGGACAAAAAGATAATTTTCTGCTTAAAATAGTTTTTAAGAACATGAAAATATCTCTACAGCAGAAAGCCTCTCTTTGACAATTTAGGCTATTCATCATTAATCGTTTTGCACTATGCATCATTAATCATTTAGTATTACTATTTATTTATTTTTTGGGACATGCTATTTTTTGAAGTACTACAACAATATCCCTAAAATAACTTTTATCCTTTTATTTCAGGCGTACTAATTTTTGGAACTTCCGAAGTATAATGCAGTAAAAATAAACATGTTTTCAATTTTAAATTTCCAAAAGTTTTTTTGCGAAATATAATTTAAAATTTTATTGATAAAATATTGTACTCTATTTTCTGCTAATTATTTTAGTCTTTTTTCCTGTTTTCTATTTTCCTGTTAATTATCATAATACTCTATTTTCTTGTACTCTATTTTCCTGTTAATATTAAGTACCTTTTCACCCATTTATTTCTGGTGTAATAATTTTTGGAACTTCCGAAGTTTACTGCATAAAAAATAAACACGTTTTCCATTTTAAATTTCCAAAAGTTTTGAGAAATATAATTTAAAATTTTATTGATGAAATATCGTACTCTATTTTCCTGTTAATTATTGCAATTTTTTTTATTCCTAAGGCCACAACAGCCGGAATAGTGTTATATAGCAATTTACTGTGGAAACGTTTAAAAGATGATCAAAAGTGTTTCACTTCTACAGGCTATTTTTTCGTCACGTGGAAGGTAAGCAAATAGTGCATTGTATTTTCTTATTGAATATGAAATTGTTTAATTAAAATGTTACTGAAATATCACTTTACTTCTAATCAGAGAGAGCAAAAAAAAAATTAAATAGAATTTAAAATTTAAATGTAATTTATATATTTTTCCTCTTTTCTTTGCTTAAAACAAGATTGCATTTGTTTAATTTTTTTGTTCAGGTTTAAGTATAGCTTCATTCACATCGGTTAATAATATTGAATTTTTTTTAGTCATCCAAAACTAAACGTATTTCTGAAAAAAATTATTTTCATAGGCATGTGAAAAAGATAGTGAAAGCTTAGCGTTGATAGTGACCCTTAGCGTTTGAAAACAAATTGCTAAGTGTAGATTAGTGTTAAAATTCGCATGAAATAATAAATATAACACGAGTTTTAAATTATTCATTTGAGCAGAAAGTTAATAATGAATTAATATTAATATTGCAGGAAAATATCCAATTATCATTTGTGAAATATCAAGGATTTAAAAATAATAGGGGTGGGGAACATCGCACAACTTTCAATTACATTATAATATTGGTCATTGTATTAAAATTTGATATGATGTTATTTACCGTTTCACTCATTGAAACAAAAATGACCAGTTAGATGATCTTTTTGGCAATAATTTTTACATGAGCTAAAAAAAACATGCCAAAATGGTGAAATTGGCGATGTTATTCGGTAGACATACTGTTCTTTCTCTTGCGTCAAATGGGGGAGGGGGGGAATCAATTGCAGATGGGCAATGCTCAAGGGCGTAGGGCTCTATTTTAAAGGCACTCGTTTTTCAACTTTTTACGCTTTTATCACATTTATATGGGAATTTCAAAGGTGGGGACGAGTAGAGCACCTTAAGAGACATTAGTACAGAGATTTTAATCAAAATCGTTAGAACTGTTTTTAGCAATTGCTGAAAAATATGATTTTTCAGGATTTCAACCTTATATGCATCCGCGATTTTGACGAAAACCTCTATGGTAGGTCACAAAGCCACCAGCTCCAAGCCAGTACTCCAAATTTGAACATCGTAGCTCAATTTTTTTTGGGAGTTATGCTGAACACGTACACATATACATGTTTTCTATACCACTTTTTTTAAATCAGGATGTTCCAAAACGTGGAGAAATACAAAAAAAAAAAAAATTTCAACTAAATACTAAATATGTAAATCTGCAGGCACCCTTGTGTATTTTTTGTTATTGATGAAATTTTAAAGGTATACATAACATCATAAATACGTCCACTGTTTATCTTTATTCCAAAAAATGTTTGATAATTTTAAAATCTTCAGCTTGGAATCGCTGAGAGCTTCTAATTATATTTTTCAAATATTAATATGTGATATCGCAATTTAATATTAAATTAAAAATATAAAGCAAATATAGTAAAAGTGGCTAATAGAATATCTCTCGCATTCTAGAGTTGCATTAAATAACATTTTAATAATTTAGAGGTTTATTATAAAGATATGTTTCCTTTGCAGGTGATATTATTCATCAATAATTTAGTATTATAAAGATATGTTTCCTTTGCAGGTGATATTATTCATCAATAATTTAGTATTATAAAGATATGTTTCCTTTGCAGGTGATATTATTCATCAATAATTTAGTATTATAAAGATATGTTCCCTTTGCAGGTGATATTATTCATCAATAATTTAGTATTATAAAGATATGTTTCCTTTGCAGGTGATATTATTCATCAATAATTTAGAATATTCTCTTGACGGCTTGTTTAACTTAGAGGAAGATCTCAAAGTGGAGATGGTTATCGAAGCTGTTTCACAAAAGGAACATAAAGCTAATGCTGAAGAATACAGGGTGAAGATAAAAACCCTGATTTCTGAAGCACAGACACATGTGCTAACGATGATCGATTGTTTTGTAAAAAGTGTTTGTCATCATGTAAGTAAGAAAATATTCTATACAAAATAGTGAGGAATGTGTAACTGAAAAAATTTGTTGCTTTTCTTTTAGAATTTCCACTCAATACATCAAAACTATTGCATCAAATTTAAGCAAACTTTTTTTTTTTTTTTTTTTAAAGTTCTGACGAAAATCGTTTTGTATACCCTTCGTTTAGATCTGTTTGCACCTTCAATGAAAAAGCGCATGCAAACCAACATGATTTTGAAGTTTTAATAAATTTACCAAATTCAGCTTCATGAGAAATTCCATCAACACCGGATAATATATTGATTTAAAAATTTGGTACTGCTACGCAACGATTTCTTAAGTTGAAAAATATACACAACGTTTCAAAAAATAAGTTTTAATTATTCTTTATAAATAAATATTCAGACAATCTTTATTAGATTAGGTACGCGTGTAAAAAATAAACGTGATTTAATTAACATAAAATATGCTAACATTAGCAGATACTAACTATAGTAATCTAAAAAAAAATTTATTGATAGGCAATAATTATTTATTAAAAGTTAGTCAGTAAATTTTGCGAAAGTAATTGACAAAGGTTGTTGGGATAATACAAGACTGATACATGCAAATTTTCTTGCATTCTAATAAGATATAGACACGTGCGTTAAGAATTAATTCAGTTTTAATAAACAAATACAAATTAAATTGAACTTAATAAACAATTTCAACATTTATAATACATTTGTGTTTTCAGTGTAATGTTTCTGTAAAAAAATCATAAGACTTTGTTGATTACTGTTTACAAATTCCTGAATTTTGTATTTATCAATTTTATAATCAACAGTAGTATATATAATGTTTTTTTAATTATAGAGACGACCCTGCGTATAAGAAGTCCCGTGTTTTAGATTATTAAACGTAATTCAGAATTATCGATTCCAAACTTATGTTTTGAATATAATCTGGGGCATCTTTTATTCTGGCCACCTTATAGTTTCCAATATTTAATTTACTTCGTGGGAAGTTGACAAATGTTTAACCTTGCAAATAAACTATGTTACTTTCGAGTTTCTTTAATGAATTTTTATTAATCTGTTGTTAAACATGACACTATAAATCCTAGTAGCTTCTGAGTAATTTTAAACTAATACCTGTATTTTTATAACGTCCTAAAACACGCAAACTTACGATTCCATTCGATTTAAAGTTGGACTTTAAAAATACTCTTCTTAATATTGAGATTTGCCCTGAAAATCGGCAAAAACATTTTCGCTTATAAGTGACGTGTTTTTCAACATAATAAACTGAAATTTTCTATTTAGGGTAAACGAAGTATTCTAAATCAAATAAAAATATAAAAATATAGAAAATAAAAGTTCGTTTTGATATTTTCAAAGTTAGAGTTAAATTTAATTAGTATTCGCCCCCCCCCCCCCCCCAACAAAAACATTTGTACCAGACATTTAAAAATTCATAAGCAAAACACTTTGGTGCAAACCACAATATTTTACGACTTTTGGAACCAAAAATTTAACCATTGTTCAGATTTTTTTTTCTTACATACTGTTCATATTTATAATATTGGAAAGTTGTGAGATAAGCTAATCTGCTAGAAATTTTTAATCAATTTATAAAATATCTTTAAGATCAAAGAGTACGGCATCTTAGTGTCCCAGTACTGATTTATGAATTCTAAATTACTGAAGGGCCACAGCAAAGGATTATCCGAGTCCAATTTTTTCGAAAGCTAGGTTTTCCCTCCAACTGCAAGGTTGTAGCAGATAATTTAGCCATACGGTGTCCTCTGGAAAAATAAATATCATGGTACATGAGATTTGGAACAACCATTTACCTCAACCCTGATACAAGCCCTGAGATTTGAAACTTTAAATCAGCTTTTCTGAAAAATTGAGAAAAAAGGACTGATTTTTCTTTGCCGTTCTAGTTTTACTCAATATTGACTACTGTTTCTCAATTTGTTAAAATGTGGACCATTTACATCATTGACAACCATTTACCTCAACCCTGATACAAGCCCTGAGATTTGAAACTTTAAATCAGCTTTTCTGGAGAATTGAGAAAAAAGGACTCTGATTTTTCTTTGCCGTTCTAGTTTTACTCAATATTGACTACTGTTTCTCAATTTGTTAAAATGTGGTCCATTTACATCATTGAACAACCATTTACCTCAACCCTGATACAAGCTCTGAGATTTGAAACTTTAAATTAGCTTGTCTGGGGAATTGAGAAAAAAGGACTCTGATTTTTCTTTGCCGTTCTAGTTTTACTCAATATTGACTACTGTTTCTCAATTTGTTAAAATGTGGTCCATTTACATCATTGAACAACCATTTACCTCAACCCTGATACAAGCTCTGAGATTTGAAACTTTAAATTAGCTTGTCTGGGGAATTGAGAAAAAAGGACTCTGATTTTTCTTTGCAGTTCTAGTTTTACTCAATATTGACTACTGTTTCTCAATTTCTTAAAATGTGGGAAATAACTTTCTGTTGAATAAAAGATCCCCAAGCTTTTCATAGGTCAGAACACACTTTTTTAAATTGTTATTGCATGACAAACTTTTCAGTACCCCTCCGTACCGTCTACAAACATAGTGATTTGAATTTCCTTACTGTAGCAAATCTAAATCTGAATAACAATAAAAAAAGATTCAAAATACAATTATTTGACTTAGATCTTAAAGTAATATGATCTTACTGTATTATTCCAGTAAACTAAAACGTTGTGTTGCTTTTTAAACCATGCGACTTTTGTAACTATTTTGAAAACAGAGTTATAATAATTTTAATATTACATCTGTTGTCACTCAAAATTAGTGACTCAGGCAGCTGATCAATATTATGACTATTAACACTTTGACCTTACATTTTGAAACATCTATAATTTTTCATTTGAAACCTTCATCATAAATAGAACTTTTCGTGACCCTCCAAAATTAGGCTAACAAAGCACTAAACTTAACACGTTATCCATTTAAAAAAAAAACGATTAACGTGTCCTTTGCATTTCAAAATAATTAAAGACGAACCAAAACAATGGGCTTTGAATAAAAAAAAATAAAGCATTCTGTTCTTAACTTTCAAAACGCAAAATACATTTAAATGCAAAGGATAATGTATACAATTTACAATATGAATTCATTACTGACATTCGGATAGAACGTGCACTAAACCTCTTTCAGTTGCAACACTAATTAATATTTTTCGTAATTTATTCATATTCCTAATTATGTTTTATTCATATTTTCATAATTTATTGTAATTAGTTTATTTTCAGAATTAATTATAATTTACCCATATTAATTCGCGATGTTTCCCAAATTTTAGTTTTAAATCGTAATTTATCATTTCCCATTCATATTCAAAGGATAATGTCTAATGTTACATTCATATTCAGAGCATAATGCAATGCATACAATTTGCAATCTATATTTCAGATGAACTCTAAAATAAAGAATCTTATGTTCCATTTGGCATGGGGACCAGAAAATATGGAACCAGAACAGGTGAAAAAAGTAAACTTTATTCTCATTCTTTCTTTTATTCAATATTATTTGTGATGAATTGTTAGGGGCGAACTGACCATAGAGTTGTCCTGTGTAATCACCGTGTGAATTATTCAATTAATTATTGTAAATATTTTATTATTAAAAATAAATATTTTATTATTAAAAATAAATATTTTTATATTAAAAATAAATATTTTATTATTAAAAATAAATATTTTATTATTAAAAATAAATATTTTATTATTAAAAATAAATATTTTATTATTAAAAAAAAATATTTTATTATTAAAAATAAATATTTTATTATTAAAAATAAATATTTTACCCTTTGCCTGTGACGCCCGAACTCAGTTCGGGCAACGCAAATGCGCCAATTTTGGAATGCCGACACGGGCACGAGAAAAATAGGTGCTTCAATTCCGTGAAGCCTGAACTCAGTTTGGCAGTATGGCCCTCGTGTTGCCCTTGCGCTGTTAAATCTCAATCAGCCCAAAAAAAATTCAATTTTTAGCAAGTTTTTCTCAAATATATTCCACAGGCAAGGGGTTAAATTTGATTAATAATTATTTTGAAAATTTGAGCTGGCATAAATCTAAAATCACCGAGCCTATTTTATGCCCCAGTACGCCCCTGCGAATTGTGATAATATGCAACTTAATTAACTTGATGATCATTTTTCTTTTACAGAAGAAAATACCGCCTTCTTACCACCATTAATATTGCATAACTGAAGAGCGTAATAGCAAACACTCGCTATGTTATTCATCACCTTCAATAGTATAAAAACTAGAAGTATTCTATTTTTTTTAAGGAGCTGAAGCCAAATTCAAAAATATTAGCAATTTTCTTAAACTTTTTTTTCTTGCCGAAACGGAGTGAAAGAAAAAACGATATTGCCTTCTAAAACAACAATATATAAATTAGTTTTATCATAGAAGATATAAGAAGTAACAAAACTAGAGGTGTGGAACATTGCTCAATTTTCAATTACACTATAATATTAGTCATTGCATTAAAATTTATGGTGTTATTTACCGTTTTCATATTTTCACTCATTTATATAATAAAAATTGCCAGTTTGGCGACAAAATAGAATAGGGTGGAGGGCAATGTTAATTTTGCTAACCATATAATTCATATAACTACATACCTCTAAAATAAAACTAATTAAAAAGAAAAAATACAGATAACATAACAAATTGAGCTCAAATATGTGAAGGGACCTGGGATCATCCGAACAAAATAGCAGTTTCCAAATAGCGTTTATATTTGAAAATAAAGGTTAAAATTGGATGATCTTACCGAGACCTTTTGTTAAAAAAATTAGTACTCATTAGCCATGTGTAATTGTAGTTCTTCAACTATTCTCTTTGACTCTCTCAGTTTTAATTCACCGACATTACATTGTACGCTTGCGCAATAACAAATCTCAACACTTGTTTCGACAGTTCAAGTTCGACTTCTGTAGCAGTCCTGCTTTTGCCCATCATACAAAATTGACCATTCTTTATACAATTTCTGTAAATTGATACCCATGGAGGAATAGGAACTCCCCCCCCCCCCCCCTTCTCCCCTCTCCGAGCTTTCTATGTTCTTTAGTTTCAAGGTCTACGAGCCGAGAAAAGGATCGTTTGGTTCAGAATTATCTGTTTTTCAGTGTTCTATATTTAAAAAAAGTGCATTCGTAGTGGGACCAGGGTCAAAAAAGTTAGGGGGCCAGGGGCCCCCTGCACCTCCCGCCTCTGCCCATCTTCCGTTTTAGCTCACCATTCTCTATTCTGTTACAAATCCGGCCGATTTTTTTTTTATCGAAGCAAACTAGCTTGAAGTAAACCGGTTAGAATTGAACTCATCAGAATGAGAATTGGACCGAATGGATTCATACTTAATAAAAGTAGTTAGAATGAAATTGGTTCGAATAAGTGTTTCATTAGAACTTTTCTAATTAAAAAAAAAACTTTTTAGTTCAAATGCCAAGAACTTGGTAAGGCTTATTGTTCTCCTAGCACGTAAAAGGAGAAAGATTCAATTGCTAACTTGTCGTCACTTAAAAACTATGATTTCATAGATAAGCAGATACGATGGCGATAATAACTACCTCGAAATCGCTTGTGGTGCGGCAGCGCCGGAAATAGCAACCGATAAAAATATTGCAGTTTATTAAGGCTAAACTATAAACGTTGTAGACATTGTAGATTTTTATAAGATTAGAAGAATTACACAAAAATTTACCTGAAATGCTTTAAAGGTTGAATGAAAAATACTTCATGGAAGGTTCCCATCTTGACTCCAAAAAGACATATTGGCTTAGAGAGTGAAAATACGATGAAAAGTTTCCTCACCAAATTTTTCGCAAAATAGGTTTCGTTATTAAATGTCTTCAATCTTATTATAATGAAATTTCAGCCATTAAATATTGTCGAAATGTATATGTTTGGTATCTGTACACTGTTAAAAATTTGGAACCACCTTGTACCAAAAATTGGTTCCAATTTAACTGCAACCAACATTTGGTGCTTAGTTTCACGATTTAATGGTGCTACCTCGGACCGTAAGCACCATTAAATTATGAAACTGAGCACCAGATGTTGATAGCAGCTAAATAGGAACCAATTTTTGGTACAAGGTGCAACAAAGTTTTTAACAGTGTACTTGATATACCTTAATCTGAAAGAGTTATAGTTACATAGGAAAGAGTTATAGTTACATCAGAAAGAGTTATAGTTACATCGGAAAGAGTTATTGTTAAAAACCCACTAAATGATACATATTCAAGAAATATACTTAAAAATTAGAGCTTGCAATTTGGTATGGGAACTTCTATTGATGAGACCTTTCATTTAATAACTCCCACATGTCTGTAATACTTAAAGTTGGTTTTGGGAATGTTTACCTCATACGGACAAACGGACAGAGCCTTTGTATTAGCTTCTCATTACATTAGTGTAGTGTAAGCTAAAAATGATTAGCCATGACAATGATTAAGCCAGTCACCTATTGATTTTCAGACTACCTGGTAATAATTTTTCAGGTTGAATGATCCAATGAAAATTGGAAATTCTATACTTAAATAATTGCCGCTTTTCAGAAATCAATGTATCAACAATATCAAATGCCTAATTGTCTATGGATTATATACTGTCATTTTAAAGTTCGCTTAATGTTTTAAGTCATAAAACTTAAAGAGAACAAGACCTACGCCTTAATTGGTATACCAATTGAAAGGACAATGAAACTAGGATTGAAAGCAATAATTTGCCATGAAGACCACAGCACTAACAAGCTAATTATGGGGCACGATGATATATAAAATATTATAAAGACTCTTTCTATTTACACTTGAAATGAATATTTTCTACATTTCATTTACAGAAAAATAACATTTGCGTAATTTAAATGGATTGCACAAATGAAAGCAAAATAGTACGAGAATTCAAAACGGCATTTCCAGAAGGCTTTCTTATGTACAAACTTGACGACACTCCCAAAAATATGTTTGATTATTACAGAATAAGAGAGGAAAAGAAGGACAAATCGAAAAACTGAGTTTAAAATAACGTTATAGAAATGAATAATCTGCGAATTTTATTACTAGCAGTACATTTACACAGCCAAATCTCGGCCAAGAAGTGGAGTTTAGCCAAATTCACAAGATTCTGACGAATCAATTTGTACGTTCAACGACCTATTTTTGTGCACAATAACGGCTAATCAGACCGGGACCTACAGAGTAACGTGGATTCCAAACCACAACGAACATCAATGCCTAACCCAGGATTCGAACCCGGCATCTTTGGCATGTGAGGCCAGCTCTATTCGCACGGCCATCAGGTGGGATTTAACGTGTTTCCTTTTGAAAATAAACCCCTCAATTGATATTTTCATAAAAAACATTTTTTAAATGTAGTCTTTTATATTACATTTTAAGTCGCAGTTATTTTCCAGGCAATAGCTCCACTTTTGAACTATTTAAGGAGGATATTTAGGGTGATAAAAGTTGCATTTCTACCGATCACCTTTCAGAAGGTTGTCCATGGTGCTTGGCTTAAAGTGCTCGACGAATATGCCACTACATCAGCGAAGAATTTAAAAGTGCGTAAATAGCTATTTATATTCGAGTATATTATTTACACTGTTACAAATTTTGTTCCACCTTGCACCAAAAATTGGTTCCCATTTAGCTGCAACCAACATTTGGCAATTAGTTTCACGATTTAATGGTTCTTACTGTCCGAGGTAGCACCATTAAATCGTGAAACTGAGCACCAAATGTTGGTTGCAGCTAAATAAGAACCAATTCTTGGTGCAAGATGGAACAAAATTTTTAACAGTGTAGGGTGCTCAAAAACCACTGTTCTAAATCTTCACATTCATTTTTCAAAAAAGGTATTATTGAATAGAAATTTTAATTTTCTTACTAACCCATTTAAGACGACTTTGAAATGGATAAAGAGTCATTGTTTTTAACTTTCACCTTGTTTATTTAGATCATTTAAAGTATATTTAAAAAAATTCAGATTTTTTGGAAAATTATTTTTATGATTTTTAAAAGCACTAAGTATCACTAAATAAACACTAAGTAAAAACACAATGGCAATTTATTTGCAAAGAAAAAAAAAACTAAAATTTCCTTTGGCAAGTTTCTTGTCAACCGTCATTAATGGGTTCATTTGTAAAGTTGGAACTGTTTTACAGCAAATTAATAAAGAAGACCAAAATGTGTACACCAATAAAAAGAGTTTTATTAATGATGTTTATCGCCACAATTGAAAAAGAATGCCTTAATCAGGTTGACGTTTGTTTTGGTTCTTAAAGGCGAGTTTTTATTTCAAACTGTAGAAAATAGTTTTTATCGATCGTAAAACCATAGTGCAATACAACACCTCTAACGAATACATAATCTCAATTTTAAATCATATGTTCTATGAACATTAAACTTTTAATTGCATACTTCATCATTCAGCCAATATACAAGGTATCCATAATTTTAAAGTTCAACTTTCAAAAAGCTATAAAGAAACACTCATCAGAAGGACTTGAAATTTGCCATGCATACACTTGACGAAGAGGGAAACGGAATAGTATAAAGAAAACCATTTAAAACTATTTTTTATACCATACTATTGCTTTTTGAAATCCGTGAATTGGCATAAGAAAAATTGCGAGGTTTTTAAAATCATGCTTTTTGAAAGTTGAATTTATAATCACCCCAAGGGATAAATATAATTAAATTTCAGCCTTCAAAAAGCTGTAAAAACAGAAACACTTGTCCGAATGACCTTAACTTTGACCTGAACACACGCGAAAAGAGGAAAAGTGGTATGTTAGGAAAAAAATTGTTGGAAGTAGAGTTTTTCTCTTATGCCATACCGTGTACCCCTTCTTCCCTTCTTCTAGAACATATAGATCAAGTTTCAAGTCATTCTAACCAGTGCCAGTGTTTTCTTACCGCTTTTTGAAAGTTGAACTTGAAGATATTTTCCTAAACAGTCCTTCGGGGCTTTATATTCCTTTGGCATTAATATAGAAAATCATTGAAAAGATTTCTGAGACCAAATAACTTTATTATTCAGTGATAAAAACAAAAAATATAGCATCTGTTGGATATTTATTCATAACAAATGTACATTTATGTAATATGATGTGCATCGAGACTTGATTCATCATACAGAAAAGTTGTAAGCTTGTTGAACTTATAAAATATCAATGGAGTAATTTTATAATCAATAGATTTATTCCTTGTGAATGCAAAAGATCCTTCTATATTTTCCCTCTATATCCTTTAATTCTTATTTACAGGAAAAACCTCGCTTTTTTCACAATCTTTACATTTCGTTATCAATTCTGACAGAGTTCTTTCTTGGGGATATCGCAGCGCTTCCTCTTGAAAAGCTACAATGCCCGGTTTATACGGTGAGTTTTATAAATATTATTGGCTAATCACGTAGTAAAATAAGATTCTTCTGAAGTATTATATGGTTAATGTGACCAGAAGTCCCGATTTTGGTGGGACAGTCCCGCTTTTCTCCTCGCTGTCCCGCTGACCGAATGTTCCGCCAAATTCTCCAGCTTTCACGTTACAGAATCCCGCCAAAGTCCTTCTAAATTAAACAAAAATACCTTCAGAACTTGAAAACTAACAGAGTGGGTAACTGATTAAGTTTCTGGAGAAAAATCTGGTCACATTATATATGGTATACATTCCTGGAGATTCATTTATGAGAATCCAACGGATGAGTAGATATTAATAAAATGAGTAGATATCAATACAACGAGTAGATATTAATACAATGAGTAGATATAAATACAATGAAAAAAATTTCAATAATGCTATTACACCCTGTCTATAATTCAGTGTACACATCTGAGGATTGAAGTTATTTCGATATAGTAAAATTATTACAATTGAATTACTTCGATCTCTTTCTCCCTCCCCTCTCTATAGTCTCTATCTCTCTCTCTCTCTCTCTCTCTGTCTCTCTCTGTATATATATATAGAGAGAGAGAGAGAGAATTATATTTGCGTACATTAATCCAAAATGCGAATTCCAAATAAGCTGCACGACTTCACCGTTGTCATGGAAACAACTGCTAGTATGGAAATTCCCTCCACTCTAAATGCATAAGGCGCTGTAGCGACAGCCGCCCTTATCGAATTTCGTAATTTCGGCTGTACTTGTAAATTCGCAGTGTGAGTGAATCGAGATGTGTATGGGAGAAAAACGAGCATTTCTAAGAATTTTCACGACCAAACGTAAATAGTTTCTGCTATAAGTTTACACATGTATTTTCTTGTTACTTCTAAAGTTAATACTAAAACTTATAATTGAACCATTTTGAACCATGGAGCCCTATTATAAGTAAGTTAAAATAAGTTGTTGTTTTTTTCTATTTTCTTTCTCATATCGTTTTGTAAATACTGTTAGGAAACTTTGAGTTTGAGTAATTAATATCAAAGAATTTTCATTAATGAATTATTGTGGGAAGTGGGGGGAGAGTCACTGTTTCGGCTGTACTAAATTTCTTGACCACGTGCCGCCACTGCTGTCTAAAAGAGCCCTTATGTGTATTAGTACCACCATTGTTATTTGTTAATCAATCTGTAATCACTTTTTTTTTAAATTCAGGCTGTAGAACGTGAAATAAGAATTCAGCAGTCTGAAACTCTTCAACTAATCGAATATTATTATTCATCACGTACTGAAGAGCAGGTGAGTGTAAATTATTTTTATTTAAATTTACTTTTACATTTCAAATATGGTTCACTAACAAGCGATAAGAAAACATACCAATTTTGATCTTAATACCAAAGGCAATTTAAACTTTATAATATCAAAATTTTAAAAAGAAATGTAAAAATAAAGTTGTTGTTTTTTTAAACTTATGTTTAATCCACCCCATCATTAAAGTAATGCTTATTTAATGTATTATGTTTGTTTAATATATAATAAAGAATAATATTTATTTATTGGATTTAGGAACTTTAAATTTTAAGTCAGGCACATATATAGTTTATATGATTTAAATATCAAATAAAAATAATAATGAATTGAAATATAAGAACCTTAAATTTTAATTCAGTTTTATTTAGATAAATTTTAAAATTAAAAATCAAACCTAAAATCAAAGCATTTTAATTATAATAAATTTTTCATTTTCACAAAGTTCAAAAATGCTATTAATTTTTAATTATTAAATTTGTAAGATTAGGTTAGTGGTTAAGTTAGAATAATAAATAATAAACCATTCATTATTCAAACTTTCACTTGTATTGATGTAAGAAACTTTTATATTATTAATCAAGAATAAATAAACTTAGAAGTGCAAAAAAACTTTAATACGCAAATCATTGATCTGAGGATGCGACTGAAAACACTTATGTTTTATATAATGATTCAAGTGATGAAAACGTCAAATTTGAATACGATACAACAGACCTTGTCAACGTTAATTCTAAAGAGACAGAAAGTGATTTTACTTTAATTGCTTTAAGCCCATTAAATTCGAAACAGAAAACCCTTTATTATGTTGGGACAATATCTAACAAAAGAAGATAACGAACAGCTACATGAAGTTGATTTTTACGGGCAATCTAAACTGGGAGATTTTTTTCTTCCTGTTTAGATTAGACCAGAGTAGTTTAGATTAGATTCCAGTTTACATTAGATTAGAAGACCAGACGTAGAAAGTAAAAGCTAAATAAACAAAAATAACATTGTGATATGTCTTTCAAAACCAACGTCAACTGTTTCACCTAAAAGAGTTTGGAAGTTGCACTTAAGTGTTGATATTAATCATTACACGCTGTCAAAATTTGGATCCATCTTGTACTAAAAATTGGTTCCCATTTAGCTGCAACCAACATTTAGTGCTTAGTTTCCCGATTTAATGGTGCTTTCGGTCCGAGATAGCGCCATTAAATCGTGAAACTAAGCCCCAAATGTTAGTTGCAGCTAAATGGGAACCAATTTTTGGTGCAAGGTGGAACAAAAATTTTAACAGTGTAATTGTCAGTGGATGTGTTCCCAATTGTTCAGTGAAAGTGTTAATCCTGTGTTCAATGTTAATTCTAAGTGTTCAGAGAAAGGACATTAATCATTTATGTTAGTTTGTAGAGCTATTTTACGTGGGTTCAACCTTCCCTGTTGTAAATTTGAATTGTAGATGGCGCTCTTTTTGTATATCATATGAGTGACTGGTGCCGAAACTTCTCCAGATTAGATCATGATGCGACCCTAACCAGATCAGAGGGCCAGCATGGATTTATTGTAAACAAATAATTAATTTTATGTATTTTATCGTGATTATCTTCTGTCATCAAATAAATCAAGAAAATGCCAAATGAAGATGTTCTCATTTATAGTTTTAAGTTTGTGCATTGAATATACACGTATTATTTTATGCCCCTCCTGGAACTACCCACCCCAAATGAGCACCTTGATCCACTTCATATATTGTTTAAAATTTATTTTTCTCTATATTCTTGTTGAAATAATTAATTGTACTTTTAGTTTTCATTTACTGATATAATAAACTTTCTTTTAGAACATTTTTTTTTTTTTCATATTTTACATTAGCTTTGAATGCAGATGCAATAATGTTTAAAACCTGGTCAATGTTCCTCACTCGCCCCTAATCAAACTTTTAATAATTAGTATGCATTTTTTACAGACGCACTCTCGCGAAGCTCCATTGGGTTATTTAACGGTAAAAGCATTTTATGACGAGAAAAATGGCAGTCTGTTGTTGTTGTTGTTGTTTTTCATATTTTACATTAGCTTTGAATGCAGATGCAATAATGTCTAAAATCTGGTCACTGTTCCCCACTCGCCCCTAATCAAAATTTTAATCATTAGTATGCATTTTTTACAGACGCATTCCCGCGAAGCTCCATTGGGTTATTTAACGGTAAAAGCATTTTATGACGAGAAAAATGGCAGTCTGTTGTTGTTGTTGTTGTTGTTGTTGTTTTTCATATTTTACATTAGCTTTGAATGCAGATGCAATAATGTCTAAAATCTGGTCACTGTTCCCCACTCGCCCCTAATCAAAATTTTAATCATTAGTATGCATTTTTTACAGACGCATTCCCGCGAAGCTCCATTGGGTTATTTAACGGTAAAAGCATTTTATGACGAGAAAAATGGCAGTCTGTTGTTGTTGGTTTTTTTTTTTCATATTTTACATTAGCTTTGAATGCAGATGCAATAATGTCTAAAATCTGGTCACTGTTCCCCACTCGCCCCTAATCAAACTTTTAATCATTAGTATGCATTTTTTACAGACGCATTCCCGCGAAGCTCCATTGGGTTATTTAACGGTAAAAGCATTTTATGACGAGAAAAATGGCAGTCTGTTGTTGTTGTTGTTGTTTTCATATTTTACATTAGCTTTGAATGCAGATGCAATAATGTCTAAAATCTGGTCACTGTTCCCCACTCGCCCCTAATCAAACTTTTAATCATTAGTATGCATTTTTTACAGACGCATTCCCGCGAAGCTCCATTGGGTTATTTAACGGTAAAAGCATTTTATGACGAGAAAAAAGGCAGTCTGTTCATCGAAGGTAAGTTTTGGTTTGGTAATAATACAATACTTTTATCATAATATAAGGCATTTAATTTATATATAGGTTACAAATTTCATTCGATAGAAGCAACACACAAAGCGTTTTATTAAAATGGTCAAATTTTATTTTCCAAAACAATTCATTTTAATATTTATTTTACACTGGAATGCTATAAACACTGGTACAATATTATGAAAATAATCATGCCATATTCACATTTGTCCGTCATCGTTTGCGTCAAACACTGCACTTATGAGATAGTAGACATCTGTGGGAGTTTCTAGAGCTATTTTTTCAATTAAAATGGCCAAGTAAAAAGATGTAAATAATTTTCAATTGGTTATAATTTTTGGAACTCGAGAGAGGGTGCGTAACATATTAAGCATAGATAAGAAGCATAGATTTTTTGGTAATTTAATTGAAATAGTGCACCTTAATTACAAAATTTTTAGTAAAAACTTGTACGACAGTAGTGTGAACAGAAAATTATTAGGAGTACGTGGGAAATGTAAACTAGCAAGAATCATCTCACGCGATAAGCGTTTAAAACTTGTTCAATGCTTGACAAACCAAAAAACAACAATCAAAATAACCAACAACCGAATAACAACAACCTCGACAAATATAATAACAAATACAGTAGAACTTTATGTACTGAACAATAACAAACGAAACAAGTCAACGACCGAACAACAACAACCGAATTCAGTGCTGAACCTCAACAAACATTATATTAAGCACTGTAAAACGTTATGTATACGAATACAGAGTCTATCGAGCACCTACCCATGATAAGCATTTAAAGTATTAGACTGATGTACCAATTTTATAGACAATTCAATTAAGTGAGTAAAATTTTCAAAGGGCATAAATGTCTTACACAGAGGCTGCCAAAATTGCGTATACACCACTGGTTTTATTTTCTTTAAATATAGAAAACAAAAATAACTATACAGTTAAAAATTGTAATCATTGTTTTACGATAAAATTCAAACTAAGAAAAAATATAAAGTTGCTGCAATTTTTTTATTAGGTACATTTTATGCCTAAAAGTTGCAAAAATTGACATCACAAAATTTAGTGTGCACTTAGTATAATTTGTTCATTAAAATAAATTACAGAAAAAGTATATTAAAAAATGTTGTGTTGGATAATTCTTTGCATGGAATGACATCCAAATAAAATGAGCCAAGCAGCTTTATTAACTTTATCTGCTTAGCTAAAACTCTACTTTTAATTATTGAATTTTTTAATTATTAATGTTTTAAGAGATTCTAAACAAGCTTGGAATACAATGAAGACATTCATTTTTAACTTTTTTCTCCTTTTTAATTTGACGCAAAGCTACTCTACTGTATGCTTATAAAGTTTTAATTTTCTTATATTTCAGTTATGAATGCTAGAGGGCTGCTTCCTTGTGATCCAAACGGTGAGAAAATTGCATTTAGGGATTTTCTTTGAACTCAATAAATTTATTACTAATTAGTTAACCTTTTCACTGCTGAATTCTTTTTTAAAACACATGACTTGGTGCTAAATTATTTTTATCTATATTTTATTGTCCAAATAAAGGCTATTTCTAAAACAGAATGATTGACATTTAAAACTCATTGAGATAATCATGGTTAAAATTGATGAATTAAGTATATACATCCACTTTCGAAACGTCAAAGGGTGATTCTCAGAAAACCCTCTAGCGTTGTATAGCGCAATATTGCGACATACCAAATGCTTGCTTAAAATTAACCCTTTGCACTCCAGAGGGGACTCTCACTCACCACATTATTTAATGCCGCAACTCGAGAGGACCACTAGGTTTGATGCGGAAATTTGATGCAAGGCCAATGACTATGTTTAGTTTCTTTGAAGCGGATTTGTAACCGCGAACCAACCAAAAATGGCAGGAAACGTTTCGAGTTGCTGGTCCTTCCGCGCGAAAAAGGCCTGGAGTGCAAAGGGTTAATGTTTAAAATTATTTTTAATGCTAAACTATAAGTTAAAATTCAATAAATATTATTTTGTTAAATATATTTTTAATGTTTTAGGATTTAGGTAGTGATTGATAAATGAAGTAGTTTGGAGAAATGCAAGCATCACTCTATTCATTAAAACGAGATTAAAAAATTTATAAGTTAGGTTTAAAAATGTCTTGTTAAATTTATATTACCAAAATAACTCATAAGGTATTTTTTTTTTTTTTTTTTTTTTTTTTTTTTTTTTTTAAACACAAGTAACTAAGTGGCACAAAAAACACATATATCCTCAGAATCTTACATGTAATGTTGAAAAAAATCTATCCATCAAAATGTTTCAAAATTTTGATCACTTTGAGGAACAACTAGTATAAAGTACGTATAGTTTGTCTACAAATATATACAATAAGTATAACTTTAAAAATATCACTATTTTTCACACACAAAAATATTATGTCTCGTATATCATTTTTTCGTTCATTAAATATAAATATATATTAATAACTTTGATACCTATACATTCATAGGAAGTGTTAACTTTTCCTTGGCCGTATTTGTTTTTCTCAATGTCCCGTGCACCAGGTTGTTATAAATGTATATATGCCCTATTAAATGTATATTTGACCTATTAATATGCCATATACTTTTATCACTTTCAAACATTATAGAAAACAAAAAAGAACTAGTAGATTCATCAAAAGTTTGCAATTGTAATAAGAAAGGGGCTAATCCAAAAAATATACAGTGCATCAGCCAGAGAATCCCTCCATTACATTTGTTGGTTAAACCATTCAACCCATCAATGAGTTAAACTTGCTTTCGTTCGTCTTCTTTTGAAAAAAAAAAAAAAAAAAAAAAAAAAAACCTTAGAAAGACGATTTGAGTATAGATCCAACCAATCCAACATGACTTTTTGCAAGGTTAAAGTTTCATTCTATGTCTCGAAGCTTTCTTTTTTTTTTTTAAGCAGTGCTAACTATATGAATTTTTTATATATATATATGTTATTTGCAAACAGGGAAATAAGATAAATAATTATGAATTGTTAACTTTAAATGTAGGGTTGAGTGATCCATTTGTGATTATACAATTGGTTCCACGGCATGTGTTTCCCAATAGTGAGCTTCAAAGGACAAGTACTCACATGAAGACTTTGAATCCTATTTTCATGGAAACTTTTGAATGGTGAGATTCAATTTTTTATTATGTTTGTATACTATTCAAACTTTCAAAACTTATCAAAAGCTCAAAAAAAATATTAGCACAAATTGAGATCAAAACCACCTTATGGCCTGGCCAAGCATTCGCTAAGTATCGGTATTGAATCTCTATCTTCAAATCAGGATCGTATCCGGGTTTTGCCTTTGCTCTATAAGCTCTCTTTTGAAAAGTGGATTCATAGAAACGGGTAATGAAAAAGGGTCTTATTTATGTTTAACTATAAATATTTAACTCATACAAATCTTAAATCTCAGATTCTTTATTTAATTTTAAAAAATTTCAACTTCATGATTTTTTTTTGATTTTTTTTTTTTTTTTTTTTTTTTTTTTTTTTTACTTTTAAATTGTAATTTCATGCTGTGTTTTTAAAAATTCAGTTATTTATTCACATTACTTATTTCTCACGAATCAAAAATAAAGAACGGCCACCTTTTCTATAGAATCCCATAACTACTAATCACACTATTTCATAAAAAATGCCAATGCAACAAATACTTAAAAATGTATATAGCGTGCATTTCACTGTTTTTATGTGACATTATTTCAGGTCTATTTCACCAGAACAATTCCGAAACCGATCATCCGCAATCAATTTTGTAGTAATGGATTATGACTACATGAGAAAAAATGATTTTGAAGGAGAAGGATACTACCCACTCTGCAAGATAACGAATGTTTCGGAAGATCTGAACCCCAAGAAAACACCGGAACCAAAGGAGCTTATTCTTACATGCCCCAATATAAAAAGTTCGTACTTTTTTTTATTTTGTCTGTATAAGTTTGATTTCACGAAAGAAAAAGGCTACAATAACTCAAACATTTTCAGAGTGCACATAATCTTTTACCATTTATTCTAAGAGAAAGTAAGCATATAATGGTGTAACTAATGTGACCAGACATCCCGATTTTGGCGGGACAATCCCGCTTTTCACCTAGCTGTCCCGCTGCCCGAATGTCCCACCAAATTGTCCTGCTTTTCTGTTAGAGTGTCCTGCCAAAGTCTTTCTAAACAAAACAAAATATTCTTCTTCAAAACTTCATTAATCAAGAAAAATTAACAAAGTGGGTAACTGATGAAATTTCTGGAAATAAGCTTAGTGTGGAGTTTTTTACACATTTCCACCAGCACTCAATTGAAATTAATAATATTATGAAAATTGTGGAATTCGGCTTTAGTTTGCCGGGAACAGCTGCTGTCGTTGAAAGGACATTTTGTATTGTTACTAAAATTTTGGTTTCTGAGAAGACACAACTTTCTATGAATACTCTTGAAATCATTGTTAATAACTAAAATTAACTTTTCATATTCTTGCAAAAAGTTTCTAGATTTCCTAAAATCAAATAAAAAATTTTAAACTCGGTAGCCTTCAGTAAGAAGTACACTATCTACCAATAAGTATTTGGACACCCATACAAATGAAGACTTCTCTCATGGTATGGACTGGGACCCTTGATCCCAATTAATGGTTAGGCACAACGCAGAAGCCTACTCCACTATTCTATAAAACAATGTACTTCCTACGCTGTGACAATTTTACGGGTTGGATCATTGTTACTTCCAAGATGACAACGCTACTTGTCATGTTACGAGGTCCACCATGGATTGGTATGATGACAGTGAGGTGAATTGACTGGATTGGCCTGCCCAGAGTCCAGAATTGAATCCTATAGATCACCTCTGGGGCGAGTTGGACCGCCGAGCTAAGGGGTGCAGCAACCGTCTAAAATCGGTGAAAGAATTTGCATGTCTTCACCAGGCCGAGTGGAGGAAAATACCTTTTTCCATCATCTAAGCACTTATGGAAAGCATGCCCCGGAGGGTTAAGGCAGTAATTGCGTCAGGCAGAGGCTCTATCAAACTATTGAATATGAATAAATTGTGTTTATCTCTTTTATCACAGGTGTCCAATTACTTATTGGTAGATAGTGTATATGTAAAGTATGGCTAAAAGTTAATAATAAAGTTAAATAAACGTATGAATTACTTCGATGTATATTGTATATCTTCAGAAAAGAATATCGAACGTTGAAGATTTTAGAATTGTGTGTTCCGAACATCATAAATATAATAAGATAAAAATTACCCCTTCCCCATTGGCAGAGACATGTCCTGATTTTTAGTTTCTAGAATCTAGTCACATTAGGTGCACACTCACATTTTCTGCGGACCTCAACGCAATTTACCACGGATTATTTCCAGTGCATTTCACAGGATGATTTTTATTCATTCGATTGTTCATTTCTAATACCTAATCTTAACATAGTTTTTCAAATTACCCTTCAGCCATTTTTGACGTCACCTACTGTTTCTTATCTCTCCTACACAAAACTCTTCCCGGCTTCGATTGGCAACACTGTAACTGTAAATAACACCATCTCAAATGTGAATGCTATGACCAATATTATAAAGTAATTGAAAGTTGTGCGATGTTCCACACCCCTAGTTTTTTGTAGTGGATAAATTTTTATGAAAATAATGTAAAAATTTCATAACGTAATAGGCTTCCTTCTCTGGGAAATTTCTGAAAATGTTTAATATAAATTTATTATCAAACGATAGTTAAATATATAAATTTTCTTAATGGTTTAAGATTTAGAAAATTGCTTAATATGTTAGCTCAATATTTAGTTGATAGATGTTTTTGAAGTTTTCCACTTAAATGTCCACTAGCATTTAATAGTTTGTATTAATAATTAGTATTCATTATTTGGCAACAACTTTAGAATTAAAAGATCATATTATTTCTGCTATTTTATTTAACTTGTTACACATTCCAGGTGATATTTTGATGGCTCTTGGTAGAAGAACCTGGGATAAGGAAGCCCAAAAATTGGTTGCAGCAGAAAAGAAAAAATCGTGATTTCTTGGTTTTTTATTCGGAATAAGAGACATTTTAATTGTGTTCTAAGTGTCTAAATGTCGTTTCAACAATATACATGTTTATATATGCATATATGCACTATTCCAAGTGCCAATATGGTTATTGTATGAAGACCAAATTTACAAAATGCATTGAAATTTTATAACTTCAAAAGTTAAAGATAATCCCAAAAGTTTATTTCAATGTTTAACAAATGGAAATAATTTAAAGTTAATGTAATGAGATGTATATAAATTTAGTTACGTATTAAAAATTGAATATTATTGAATGAAAAATGTAAATTTCTACAATACAATGAAAATGAGTTAGATTATACATTAACTCATTAACATTTCAGCCTCTTCATTTGAGTGCATGACTATTCAACCTGATAAAATTATGCAATTTAAAATAAGCTTCCTATGTTTTCTTTAGCTTTTGTTTTAAATTGTAGCAAGCTGAATCTATGAAATTCTTATCTGGGTGCTTATTATTGTGTGGTAAGCTTTAAAGCTCCATTCTTCCTTCATCCTTTACATTGATTGCTTTACATATTCATGCTTTCTTAAAGCCCCCACTGTAAAATAAAAAATACATTTTAAACTATCTTTTTACAGGTTTAAAATTTTTATATACTTTTATATTCCATACGCTTATGGTTATTTTTTTAATTGTTTAAGTGAATTTTTATTGAAATTAGGTCCTAGATTAGGTCGAAATTTTAAAACCTAACTTACAATTTTTTAAATTTCATATATTTGTCAATCAGGTTATTGAATTCAATAGAAATTTTCTATTGCTCATCAATTTTAAAGTTTATGAGTGAAAAATTCTTACATGTGTGTAAACAATGGTGCTGATGTTTAGCTGTACTTTGCTATAAAATGATAAATATGCATGCCTGAGGGAAATGAATTAAAAAACTAGTCTTCTGTTACTGTTAACCCACTGACGGTCATGCACGTATATATACGTCTTTTGATTCCCAGTTTTTCCAGCAATACACAACATTTTTAAATTTATAAATAAAATTTAAAATAAAATATTTCTCAAATATTTTTATTAGGATGATATTTTATAACCTATCTAAAACAAAATAAATAAAAAATAATTAAAAAAAATTATGTATTTGAATTAGAAATATTATTTAAAAACTATTGCAGGGAAAACAACTGTAGAATTTCGCCCATTCCCATGACCGTCAATGGGACTGTTAATTTAACCTATCACTCCACCTATCCTGAATAAACGTTCTACTGCTATTTCATGATGAATTTCGCTTCCATGCATGTCCAACTGTTGTAAGAGTGCATTCCATAACCTTATTTGTCTTGATCGAAAATTGAATTGTCTTGAATGGATCTGTTTAAGTATTTCATTTATAAAATAATCTACTTATTTTAACTTTTGACTAGAAACAACATTTCCTTACATAGTTTAATTGTTTTCCAGAACTTTACATAGCTGAACTCGTCGTTCTTTACCTATGTTTAAGTATTTCATTTATAAAATAATCTACTCATTTTAACTTTTGACTAGAAACAATATTTCCTTAGATAGTTAAGATGCTTTCCAGTACTTAACATAGTTGTACTCGTCGTTCTTTATCTATGTATTACAGATTATTTTAACAATAAATAAAATAAACTTTAACATTTTAAAAGGGGATATTTCATATAGTATTGAATAATATTTCAATTTCTTCTTTTATTCGCCTTTTCCTACAAAGTGAGGCTAAAAACATATTGCAAGATACCATGGTTCAAATACACTTTCTGTTAATTTTTTAAGTTTTACTATGTAATAACTCCAAATATTATGCAAAACAATAACAATAAAAAATTACTTCATCCATAAACAAAAAATATAGCTAACTTGAAATGGAGTTTAGTATTCTCTTATTCGGACTTTTCCATGAAGAGAATTAAGTTAAACAACTTTCCTTAAGCAACATGATTTAAATTTAAAGTTAACATAACAAAAAATTGTATATTAGACTCACGGTTAAATTGTTTTTCTTGTTCACAATTGAACTAGTTTAATATATTTCAATGAAAAGTTTACAAAAAAAGTTGAATTGTGAACAAAATTTAGCAATTTTTGTTTTACTATATGGCTTGAAATAAATTCAAATATGAATAATATTCATATCACTTCAAGAGTCTATTCATCTTTAAAATGATAAAGTTGACAAGAAGCTATATCATTCATAAACACATTTTAGGTAATTTTACAATACTTGTCACAATGATGTTCAATATTTTCGTTTTCAAATTCAGTAGCTGAGTCAATTTGTTTATTTTGGTGTCAGAAATCCTCACCAATCATAAGTATTAAATAAGCCATAGTCTCTACCATTATATTCTTTTTCGTTAATGTTCAGCGATAAAATAATTTAATTTCATCCATATTTTAAGGTAAAAATATTTTATTTTTTTTAAATCGTATCTGGGCGGAATTTACAAATAGTTCATGTTGAAGTGTATGTTCACTCAGTTTACTCATACTGTTTGTTGTCAAACAAAACTGAATCTATGTTATGTGACGTTTTTAGAAGATATTCATTGAGATGTGTTTGTGTATGTGAGCTTGATGTAGTAATAAACGTTTCTATGTTTCACGTGTGTGTTTAATTTTTATATTTTTAACATTTCCTAAAAACAGAGCCTACTAATCTTTAATAAATTCCAAATCTTAAAAATCCAACAGAAAACGAATTAAAGAATACAACAAAAAATGGGGATTCTTCTTAAAGAAGGGCATTATAACCAAGCCCGTATCCAAGATTATTTTTCGGGGGAGGGGGGTTTGATCGAAGATTTGATTGCATACATATAACAAGTTACGCAAAAAAAAGGAAGAGGAAGTGGTAAAACAAGATTTCACACAATTTCGGGAGGGGGGGGGGGTTGTCCTGGGGCGCCCCCCCCCCCCCCCCGTCTACGGCCCTGTCCCACTCACTTCAAATCCTCTTCGACCTGATCAAACCATTTGCTTCTGGGTCTAGATCCACTAGGGTTTTCTTTTATAACTCTTCTACTTATTCTTCAAGGCTCCGTTCTCTCTACATGGCCTAGTCATTGGACTTTCCTTATCTCCGTAACTATATCCAATTATTCGTAACAATCATAGATTTCTTTATTTGTTCTAATTCTCCATTCACCGTTTTCACATACCGCTTCGAATACTTTTCTCAGTATCTTTCTCTCCCATACTCTCAACAAATCTTCATCACACTTTCTTAAAGTCCACGTTTCAGAGCCATATAAAACAATTGGTTTAATGATAACTCTGTACACAAGAATCTTTAGCTTTCTCTTTCAGTATGATGATCGTAGCAGCTTTTGTAATGAGTAATAGCAGCGGTTTTCTGCTGCCGTTCGTGCTCTGATTTCGAGATACATTTCATTTTGGTTATTAATTTGAGCACCTAGATATTTTAACTCGTTAACTCTCTCATATATCCCACCATTACATTCAAAATTATTCACATTTTTAAATACCTCCTTTTTCTTGTATTTAACATATATTTAGTCTTTTCAACATTAACAGATAAACCTATTTCCTTTGTGGAAAGCAGTAGCTCTGTAAAGCACTCGCCCAATTCCTGGCCAGCAGGGCCAGATCATCTGCTTTCAGATTATCTGGCGCCGTCAGCAACACGAGGACTATAATGCGCCGAGACATTCGTCATTTGACAAGCCAACATACATTTACAAACACCCATGCCTTACACGGGACTCGGACCCGCAACTTCGCGGTTTAGAAGTTAGCACGCTAACCACTATACCGTTTGGTCGGCCCAAGATCATTGAGTTATTATAATAGAATGTTGAAATATTTGAAGTGAAGTAATGTACAGCAGTATATTTTCAGACTGAAATTACATAGAATCCTTTTGCAATTCATTTTCTTTTAGATTAATAAAAATTCATTATTATTTTAATATTTTTTTTTATTATTATTATTATTATTTCATTAATTTCTACACAGTTTTTTTTTTTAAATTAAAAATTCACTTTTTTTACACAATTATATGATTTCAGTTATAATTCGGCGTTAAAAATATAATTTGTCCCTATAATTGCAAAATATCAAAATTTATTTTTTTTTCCCTTACAAATCAATCAAAGTGCATTTATTTCATAAATCAAATACTGTGAAAGTTCCAACTTCTTTGAATTGTTACGAAAGAATTTATCATCGTAGAATATTGGAAATTGAGTGTGAAGTACAGTACTTTACAATCATATAACTTCATGCCGAAATTATAAAATGCTGGTGCAATTTTTTTTCTTGTTTTATATTTTTTTTAGTAATTTCTATATATATATATATATATATATATATATATATATATATATATATAGAGAGAGAGAGAGAGAGAGAGAGAGATATTGTTGCGTGGATGGGTTCGAAAGACTTGAAGACTAAGCAGATTAAAACTTGAAGAGATTTATTCCGATATAACTCTTCGCAGATTCTTTTACAACTCTAGAACTTCCCATTCTAATAGACTCAATACAGCTCTTTACACAACAATGGAGCACAAACAGCAGTTAAAAACAAGATACACAACTGCTAAAATCGACGCAAAAGGCAATGCAATACAACTCACTTTCGGAGCTACTCTGAATGCTCTCTGAGAGACAACTAATTAACTCAACTCACTCGGACTTATATAGGAAGGCGAATCATCGCGAATCTTCTAGAAATAGAAATTTGAAGAATTTTCCAGATCGAAGTCAAAAAGCCCTATACAGGTACATGGGGACCGAAAATGTCACCAAATGGTCGCCAAATTTGGCGATATTTGGCGATTTCTCGCCAAATTTGGCGAGCAACATTAGTCGCCAAAACCATCGCCAACTTGGCAAGATTGCCATTAATCATAATTTTAAATGGCCTTCTCCTTGTAAAACTCGTTTTTGAGCATTAAGAGAAGCATTGCAGGAAAGCGAAGTAAAGACAAACTCTTGCACTGCCTTATGCGAAATGTACATAAATTTTCTTTTTTACATAATTAATACTACGAAATATTTAAAAATATACAGAAATTCGCAACATATATATATATATATTAATATTTTTTCTCAAAATTCACTTTTTACACACTAATAAGGTGTCACACCTGTATTTTTCGACCTGTAACTCCCGTAGGATCACATGGAGAGCGGAGTCGTAGTGACGGCTTTACGATTTTTTCTGGCAAGCATGAAAAGATCGCCGGCTTCGCTAAAGCAGCCGTGTGCTAAGCCAATGAAATTTAAACATAAGTTTGTCATCATCTTGGCGAAGTAAAATTCGCCAATGTTAATGTGTGCCAAGTTCGAGTAGATCAGGAGTGTTTTACGTAGCGTAGATCATTTTGTTTTCCATTTATAATTCACTCTATATCGTATTTTTGTTTCAAGTTAGGAATTTGCTAAGTTTTCATAATATAGGCATACGTTTTCATAAATTGTGCATTGCAAAAATTTTATAAATATTTTTAAAATATTAATAACATAAATTACATGTTTAAATGTTTATGCGTGCATATTTATTAAAATTACTGTATAAAAATAAACAAAACACCTTTTTAAATTAAAAAAATCGATATTTTGTATTATGTAGTTTGAGAAAAAGCATAACAAATAGTAATTCTTTACCCCACCAGACTCATGTATTCAAATGTATATTCATTCATTTGGTTTACTTTTCCGAGTACTTTTTCCAAATCCTATAAATACTATGAAACTGTATCACAGAATTTAAATGATTTCCTACAAACGCTTTCAGTGAGATTAATGTCTTTTAGGTCAAACACATTTACAAGTTATCAGGAATAAGTAAACAGCAATAGTAATAAGTAAATATCACATCATTGGTAAGTATAAAAAAATTTGACAGATTTAGATTGCTGGATGTCAAAGAGAGTGATAAATTGTCCATGGTGTAGAGCCTAAATTTGTCCATTACCAGAAAGTACGCAGAGCCCCAAGTACACGTATTCCAACTGTTGCAGCTATCATGCTGTAATTTTTTATCATACTTAGTTGTTTCATTTATCTCTACTTATATATTTTGTATTGAAACAATTGCTCTCAACTTTTTTACACAATGGACTATTCTCGCATTTTTTTTTTTCCTAAATGTTTCGAAAAGGCCATAAACACAAAAACTTCTGCTCCCTGCACCTTTTCTTTCTTTTTTTAATTTGCAACCTAAGTTCGCTTGTTTATATTGGCCGAAAAAACGACACATTCTGCTCAAAGCTAATGTGACATCCCTTCATCTGAAACAACTTGGTTTGAAACGCAACAGCGGAAACCAGTTTTGCAAGTATCTCGCAAGTCGCGCCAACCGGTATGGGATATGGCAATTGTCTACCAGACATGCACCAACTATTTGGCAGAAACCTCACGATAATCATAGAAACGAAAGTATATCGTGACGTCACAGATATAGTGGATCATTTTAAGCGGACTACGATCGGACGGGGATTTGGAGCAATTTCTTTTCTTAATATTTAAATAACTAATTTTTTTTTAAAGAACTTTTGTTTGAATATTTGAAAACAGAAAGAAATTTTTCATAAATATAAACTAATTTCACCCGTTTTTAAAAAATGCGAGAATTGTCCATTGCATGATTTCGGCCATAATTCGGTGTTAAAAATTTATTTGTCCCAAAAAAAGGAAGGTAATTTTGACTTAAGGTTCTTTCACACGCAGCGAACGCATATGTGGGTCCGGAAAAAGTTTAACCAACGGAGAGCATTTCAGACGAAGTGGAGTGCGGCCTGAAATTTTGTAGTCTTCGCCTGGTCTCGGATAACGGCAGCACATGTCTAAATTTAGAACGGGCTTTTAAATTTTCCAAAATATAGTAACCTAAATTTAGAACATTGTAATATGGGATAAAGCAATTGCTTGTGTGGATTCTTTTCTTTTAAATGCTTACGATCGACGATTCCACGCTAAGAAAACAAGTATAGAAAACACAACATGGAGAACGTTTTCAATAGAGCAATGGATACATCAAATCCGATTATAACCAGGAAAAACTTAAAGAAAAGAATTAGTCATCAAAACAAATTGAACTTTCTTTCTGAAGCAATTGGGTTGCCGATGCAACTAAACTACTACAGTCAAACCCCGTTAAATTCACGCTAACCGAATTTCGTGTTAACTGTCTAATATGTTTTTCATCTAATTAATGCAGATTTAAACTACTAGGTTATGTGTATCTTATTATTTTTTTAAAGACTTTGTCATCAATTTCAATTACGATTTTTTCTTTCGTTTCTAATGATAACGATTGCTACTTCTGATTCATATTGGCAAGATTCAACATGCAAATGCGACCGAGTTTAGTTTATAAACTTGTTAGATACAGGAGAGTTACGTGACCTCACAAAATCAGTTTACGAAAGGATATCATCTAAATTAGCGCCGAAATCAGTTAATTTCACAGCTATTTCCTTGAAATTTTACCACTCAGGCATTTTTCTTGTTTGAACTTGAGAAATGTTTTCGTAACACCTTCAAATTTCGTCTCAAATAAAGAAGATTATCTAAAAAAGTAAAACTAAAAAAGTTTTTAAAAAATCTAAACTGTTCATTCCTCTCCCTAATCGTAATTTAATTATTTAGGTTCAAAAATTTAATAGGAAGCAATAACACATTTTTATGATTGACATCAAAAGCATTAAATTCAGGATGTAGTTCTACGCAAACTTTATGGCAAGCATCTTTCGTAGAATTTCTATCTTTGCAGGCATCAAGAAATTTGTCTCACAGCTGTCTGGCTTCCACAAACGTAATCAAAACTTTTCTGTATCAATATACTGTCCATTATTTTAATAAAGAAAAACTTATGTTTTTCTGTGCGTAATTATGTAGACGTTATTGTATTTCTTATTTATAACTGATTGATAAATAACCAAACTAATAAGTAACTAAATTGCAACTATAGTGGCTCGAGGGCAACTCGCCGTAAGATTTAAAAACGTCTAATATGAAAGAGCCCATTTGGTTATGTGCACTACTGAGTTGTGGCGACATCAAATAACAGATAAAACTTCTGTGCACTGGAGTACTCTTTTGCACAGCGGTAAAGCATCTGTCTCGAGACACAATGGTCCCTGGATCGAGCCACGTCGCCCGTGAAAGCTTAATTACGCTTTATTGGTGACTGGACTAAAAACGAATCATGCTGCCATCTGTCGGCGCTTCTGAAAGGAGACACTTCATCGCAACAAGCCAACACATACGCAACTCGCAACAAACAACCATACGTAACAAAAAACCACATACGTAACAAAAAACCACATACGCAACTCGCGTGCAACACCGCAACAAGCGGACACAACGATGCAACAAGCATCCCAAACCTCCAACTCCGATCAGACGTTGATTAACAGTATCGCTCCTTCGTCACTGGGAGGGGGCTATATGTGGTGACATCAAATAACAGATAAAACTTCTGTGCACTGGAGTACTCTTTTGCACAGCGGTAAAGAATCTGTCTCGAGACACAATGATCCCTGGATCGAGCCCCGTCGCCCATTGAAAGCTAGTTTACGCTTTAGAGTTATCCGCAGTCGGTCCGACGTCGGGTGCTAACACATTGGCGTCCGATTTTTTAACGCCGTCGAATAATGTGAAAGGAGCTATTCACTTTTTCACGCCACTACAAGAATTTCGTAGTCCGATTTTTTTTTTTTTTTTTTTTTTTTCAATCGTCCGACATAAGTCGGATAGTGTGAAAGAAGGCTAACAAGAAGGTTATCTAAAAAAGTGCTTTGAAGAGCATTTGTTAACGTTAAGTTTAAGCTTCATCGTACGGGAAACTGCTTATATTTCGCGTCAAGCGATTTCGCATTAACGGGGTTCAACCGGAATTAAGGAAAATGAAGAAAATGCAGATGAAAAAGGAGAATTGACTCAAGAACAGATAGTGAAATTTGATTATATCGATTGTGTTGACTTAGAAAGTGATTTGTAAGACTTCAATGCGATTTCAAAGAACGTTATCACAAATTTTTAAAATAAAGGGCATCTTATTAAAACTTAACAGCTCATATCTTAACTTGTATCAGAAACTTTAATGCTCTATATGCTGATTTTTTTTTTCTTTTTTTTTTCTGTTGTTGTAACTGTTTAAGCAAAGAAGTTTTTTTTCAGAAACTTGTTTATTTTAATGAGTTATATTTAATTAAGTATTGTAATATGAAAATACTTTTATGGTACTTAGAAACAAAATTGCAATTAATAACAAAAAAAAATACTACTTATCAAATTTGTACCATTTAATTCCCCACAGTTAATCTTTTGTTATTATTTGTTTTCCAAAACATGTACAAGCTTCACGTCGCAATGTTTCCACATTGTTTCAGCCGAAATCCAATTTTGTATCAACTTTGCATCAGCCAAAATCCAATTTCGTATCAGTTGAAATCAGAATTTATCAACTTCGTGACAGGAAAAATCCAATTTTGTTTCTGCCTTGTATAACTTAAAATCAAAATTTGAGTCAGTTGAAATAGATTTTTAAAACAACAGTGCACTATTTTAAATCAAGATTTGTATTATGTTAAGAATGATTGCATTATGTTGTTTAGAAGGATATTACATTTATTGCTATTATTTACAACTGCACAACTTATATATGGATATTCTTTACAAGAATATTTAATTCCCTAAATTATGTTACAATAATATACTTGCCAATTACTACTACTAAAACAGTCAATAAATGAAAGGATAATGTACATAAAAATTAAGAAATACAGGATTAAAATATTAAAAAAACATTACACATTTGCAAATATAAATAATCAATGGACAATTCTCTGGTGTACGCACAGGACAGGTCCATAAAAAAACTTCACATCCTCCCAAAATTGTACAAGTTAAACAATTATGTCAAATAAATTTGCTTCGACTTTTAAACTATTATTTATAGCTAAAATGCAAAATTGTTTGTCAAGCTATGTACTGAGCTAACTGGTTGAAAACAATAATCAGACTGTTAAAAGATGCGGGTTAAACATCCGCAAATAAGTGCTCGTAAGAAAAAATATGCTAACCTCAAAACTTTTGAGGTTAGCATTTACTTGCAGCTTCTTTTTCTTGAGTCAAAAGGTATGGTACTGCATCTGCTCTGTGTGACAGAGCCCTTACAAATCACTCAAAGTGTATTTTTTATTTCTAAGTCAAACTTTGTGAAAGTTCAAAAATCATTACAATTTTTATGAGAGAAATTATCAAAATATTTTGTGTGAAGACCGTACTGTGTTTTGTGTAACATAACTTCAAACTGAAATTATAGAATCTAGGTGCAATTAGTATATTTTAAAAAGATATTCTTTTTCGAAATAAAATTCTTTCCCAAGTTCTTTTTTTTTTTTTTTTTTTTTTTTTTCACAAGAGAAGTAATAATTGTAAACTGTGGAAAAAATTTCAATACATTTTTTTTTTTTTTAATACTTAGTTTATTTTTTCATTAATTTCAACAATTTTTTTTTAAATAATTCTTTAATTTTTTTCTCAAAGTTAACTTTGTCACAAACTTAGATGATTAAAACACATTTATATAGTACTAGTATATAAAAAAAAAATCCTTATTTGTTTTTCATATGTTGCTAATTTCATTAATTTCTACATAAATTTTTTTAATATTTTCATAAAATTAACATTTTCACTCATTGACTATTGTATGACATTTTTATATGAGTTCAAACGTAATTAGATGTTTGCAAATATATAAGAGTTACCTTTTATGACTTACAAATCACTCCATGTGAATTTTTTTCTAAATAAAATTTTTAGAAAGTCCAACTTTTTTAATTTTTATGAGAAGTTATCATCGTAAAATGGCGAAAGGAAATTTTTTAGGGGTGTACTGTTAGGGTGGTTCAAAAATATATAGGGAAATTTTTTTTTTTACCTAGAAACCAGGACACTTCCTCATTTTTTTACATCTACCCATACAAATGTTCTAGCAAAATTTCAGAATCCTACTCCAATTAAAAGATAGCGCTCAATGAACAGTAAAATTTCGCATTTAATGCGTTTTGGGGTATTTATAATGGATTTGATATTAAGTATAATTGAAAGCAATTTTCTCAAAGAAAGTTTTAATTTATACCATAATTAAAAAATGTTAAATAAGTTAGTAAAAGTTTACGAAATAATTAAATACTAGAGGGCTCCGCCCCTGCTCACAAACGCTCGTTAATCCCCTGTGCTACTCCATTAAACTTTTGAAAAAATTACCCCTATAAATTAGGCGGTATAAAATCCTGAAAAGCATTCAAAATAAGCTATTAGTACAACTAAATACGAAATGACTTATTAATGTGGTGTTATGTAGATCAATAGTGTAGTTTATTTCATCATTTAACCAAGCATTACAGTACCACCTGGCTACATTTTTTGTAAGCCGAAAATAGTCGATCGGAAATTATCTAAATACCATAATATCATTTCAAATCATAAAATTCTCACTAAATAAAGAGTGGACTCACGAGTATAAATAGAGTCTAAATTTCAGCTCTATTCAAAGTTTCTAAATGTACAGCTGTACTTAATGAACATTTTCAAACGACACTCAATCTCCTACCAAGAGCAACATTTAACTGAAATCAATCGAATGAACAGTTAATAACAGCTAAAAATATGGGTTAGGTATGGAAATTGTAAACATACATACATCCTGTAGTTATTGCCATTCAGATTATCGAAACCCACTGTCATAGTAGAGACATGTTCAATAACATAATATTGAAAAATTACCATATCAAGAGTTCTTTTTGTAAGTAAAAAGTAAACATTAAGAGTTCTTTTTGTCACAAATTCTCAAAGACGCATTATCTTTCAACATTTTTAATAGCTTGTACCCTTTTATATTTCTGGAATCTTTTGAGTTATTCATATCTGCAATACTTATTAATTTTTCTTTTGCTGTAATTCTGTGTAAAAATATGGCCTAACCAACCAATTCATTTGAAAGATACCATATAAGCTTTTTCAAAACTTTTCCAGCTGCAATTCCAATTTTAGAATCAATTATCTGTACTTTTTAACGTTTTTCCTCAAGTTCAGGTCACCACCAGAAGCTTCAGAAACAAGTGGAGCTTCTATCAATGTCTTTACTGTACAAAAAAGCATTAAACTGTACAAATCACTGGAGCTGCATTTCTTCTCTATTAGTTATATGAAAAACCTCTTGCTGATCTCTGAATAGAAGGATTCAAAAATGTATAGAAGTTTAGCCATCCACGCTGGGGGATGAATAGCACCTACTGCTCTCCAAAGGATTTTCTCAAGTGGATTGTCCAAAACGATTAATGTCAGATAGATTACTTTTTTATAATCATTACTAATCATCATAGATTTATCCACAGTTGAAAGAAAGGCTACATTTAAAACTCTATAAACTCTTTAGCGTCTTCTTGCAGTTCTAAACCCGAGAAATTTATGTATGCAATTCTTTTTCAAATGGTTTTAAATCTTTTAAAGAGGGAAACTTCTGGGGAACATGATGGCCTATAGCACAACTTAAATAAGTTTGCCAATAGTAGTTCTGTGACATGGTGCCAGAAGAATAGCCACAATAGTTTACTTCCGATTTTTTCTCCAAATTAATGCATGCCTCTTAAACACAACCATTAGTTATACTCGTAGTATCAAAACTTGGCCCAAAATTAATTCTCAACTTGCCATTATCTAGCATAAAAACAGTTTTTTTAAATATATTTCGCTGTTCTTCCACCACTCAACTTTGAAACACTAAGAAGTTTTTCGATACCATCTCCCAAAACATGCAAATGCAAATGATCAATCTTTCTTAATCCATAAGATTTTGGCAGACGTTTGCTGTTCCAATGAAGCAGGACAGTCAGATTGGAATTTAGCCTTTGCATCAGACGGTGTTTTTGATAATATAGATGTTGCCAGACACAGTAGATAACTGTAGCCAAATTATATTACATGTATTAAAACACCATAGAAACTTTTTTTTTTAATTTAGACATGCATTTAGACAAGCATAAAACTCAAAAATTATGTAAAATTACAAAAAAGTACAAAAATGAATGGTCATTGAGCGCCATCTTCTTATAGGAGTAGGAAGCTAAAATTTTAGGAGAACAATACTATGGGCAAATGTAAAAAAATTAGGCGGTGTCTTGGTCTGTAGCTGAAAAAAAAAAATTTGAACCACCCTAGTGTACTGTAGTACAACTTCAGACCAAAATTAAAGAACCTTGGCGCAATAACTTTTTTAATTTTTAATAAAAAAATCCTAAAAAATTATTTTTCATAACATTTTTATCCAATTTTGTTTGTTTTTCATTAATATCTACAAACTTTTTCGGGAAAAAAACGGAAAAAACACTTTTTGAAACCCTATTTTTTTTCAAAATTCCCTTTTTCACACAATTATATCATAATTGAGCATGCAGAAATTAAGCACAGTGTAGAATCAATGCTTTAGTGATGATTGCTCACACAATATAACTTTTTGTTCTATATTTGATAAATTTTCTGTTTCATTCCAAAAATCTAAAATAATTGCCAATTAAAATTATAAATTCCCTTCCCACGCATCAACTGAACACAGAAAGCATAACACATTTGAAAAATGAATTTTATTAAAACAGATTCTACTTGGAAAATTAAAGAAATACATCAGTTTTCTTTGTGTTGATTGAAAAACTAAATAAAAAAATGTGAACACGTTGTACAGTACGCAAAAAAAAATCTGAACGATAGCTATATCTTCGGTTCTAATTATCATAGAATCTTGCAGTTTGCACCAAAATGTTTTGTTTACGTTTTCTATAAGTTTGGTACAAAAAAAAATTCTTAGGGGGCTGTATACTAAGTAAATTTAATTCTATCTTTAAAAATTTCAAAACAAATCTCTATTATTTTTTTTTTATGTTTTCATTCGATTTAAAATACTTCGTTTACCCTAGATAAAAATTTCAGTTCATTATGTTGAGAAACACGTCACTTATGAGCGAAAATGTTGGCCGATCTTGAGGGCAAATTTCTTTACAGTGAGGAAGAAGCAAACGTTTTGCATGCTTCAAGACGTAACATATTACATGATCCCTTAAAGTGAGCTTTTTTACATTTTTGAAAAATATTGAGAACCAAAAGTTAAAATGTAATGAAAAAAATTCTAGAGGGGTTTTCGACTATGATAATTGTAATGGAAGCAAAAAAAGACATTTTTCTATTTAAAAAAAATTAAAAACTTGTTTTATTAATTAATAATTAATTATTAAAAAACTGTTTAAAATAAAAGTCGTAAGTTGTTTAGGTTTAGCCTTTTATAAACTATTATTTGAAACAAAAATTGTTAAAATATATTAACTATTTAAGAATTTATGGCTAAAAAAACAAATTTTCTTTTTAACATTAATTTACTATTTTTATATTTTTTTTTACATCATTTAAATTACTAACTACTCATTGGAAAATTATGAAATTTGGTATTTAGACAGGTTTCTTTGGATTTTAAATTTAAGTTAGGTATAATATTATGGGGTTGCCATTGAACTTTTTAAAGTTTGGTTTAGTTTTAATATGTAGATGACACCTCATAATAAAAAAAAAATTATATACAATTAATAAAGACCTTCCGCGATCAACAGAACTTGACTTTGGTTATTTCATCAATTAGTATACAGGATATAGCCGTTGTTCGGATTTTTTTTGCGTACTGTACAAACTACAAATTGATGTTTTTAAAATAACCATCATATTTCCACCTACAACATGATGCAACTGAAACATTATTTTGCTGTTTTTGCAGCATCTTCAGATCTTTTTTTTTTTTTATTTAATAGCACTATCTGCTGGTAAACCATGTAACTGTTTTTAAAATTGATCGATAAAATTTTAGAGTTGTCCAAGTAGAATGCAGGAAACGGAACATTTTCTATTGTCTTTGGGTTTTATTTTGTTTTAATTCATTTCTCAAACGTGTTGGTCCTTTCTTGGGACACCCTGTACAATCATACCTAACAAATAGCATCTAGGTAAAAAACATTTATAGACTTAACATCTGGATAATAAATTTTATAGTTAAAAAAATAACTTATTTACATATGCAATTTTCATGTAGTATAATAAATACAGGCATGGGACTAAAAAGATCCAGCAAAATGCTTTTTAAAAATGCAGAGTTCTTATAAAACTGTTTTTCTTTGGACTTTTCACACTATAACTCATCTCGCATCTTTTGAATCTAAAACATACAGTTAGTATTTATGAGTTAAAAAATATGCAAGGAGAAAAACATAATCAGACATTAATGATTACCTTTCAAGTTACCAAATAAAGTTGTCACAATTTCTAAATTTGCTTTAACATATAACTTAAAAAACTTTTAAGTGTTTATATAATTCAACATAATGGTTATAATGAGCTTCTAAGAATACAAACCTTAAATTTCATATTCAACTTGTCTTCTAAAAAGGAATATATTCCATTGTAAGTAAAAGTATGTATTTCGATTCCCACTGGATTCTAAAAAGGTCAATAAAAATGAATAAGATGTTAATTTTAAATTTTAATAACAAGCTAAATTGCACACATAATTGAACATATAAGAAAACTAAGGACAATATTAAAAAAAACTTTAAATAGAGCAGACTTGAGAAAAGAATAAATTAGAGATGATTATAATTGATAAGATTAAATAAGCAATTCATTTGCAAAACAACTCAGTATATTCAAAAGTGACTTATTGTAACCAATAATTTCTTTAGACCTTCCTCCATCAGAATGAATTACTAGAAGTAATGACATTTTAAAACCTTCGTAAATAAAAATTGAAATATATATTTTGTAACAAAACTCACAAAATGTCTTGTTACCAGTGTCTAAGTTTACTTTATTCATTCAATTCATATTGTGTCAAAATCTTTTTTAAGATTGTTCGGTGGGTTTTTTTTTGTTTTTTTTTTTTGTTTTGTTTTTTTGTATCTTAATTTTGTAAAGAAAATATTAAATGAAAACTTGGATAATTTGTTTATTAAGTACTTTTAGACTCTCCTTCATTGTAATAACATTGTGCTAAAAAGGTTGTACCTTTGGTAAATAATTATTAAAAAATATACACTGTATCCAAAACTTGTTAAATATCAGAAATCAGTATCCTAATTGATTTGATCCTATTAATTCATAGTGTAATAATCTTTGCATTTTGATTTTATAACATGTAAATTTGACTATTTGTTTCAGCAAATTATTTTAATACACACTATCTATTTGCATTGTTCATAAATATTTTTTAATTTTACTTAAACCATTCAAATGCGAGAACTCAAATTCCAAATATTTTTAATTCTAACACTACTTGCATATAACCAGGTTCTTTTTTACACATTACATCTAGACAGACTGAATATTCAGAACAATTTATTTTTAGCATTAAAAATCAGAGCCAGGATTTGAAACTACTTCACTGAATGGTATCCAGCACTAAAATAACAAAATTGGGTTGTCCACCAGCAGGAAGGTTATAGCTAATTCTTCAAACTGTAATAATCATTTACAATTAAATATGAAAATTAAAGACACACATATTCAAATTAATTTCTTTGAATCAAATCTAAACTGGTTTTATAAACCAAAGTATCTTTTATGGAAACTACTAACAGTTATCCCCTTTCTTGATTTTTTTTTTTTTCCAAATTTTCTACCAATAAGTTTAGAAATCCAGTGAGATGGGTCTGATATTTCCATACAGTTAAATGTTTCCTTGGTAAAATTTTTAACAATTCAAACAAGTGGCATACTTTTTGTTTTTTTACTAAGAAAGTTGAAGAAAATAAAGTCAACTCAAATACCAATTATTAAAATACTATTATGTTTATCCATTACAATTAGAAATTAGAATTGTGAAGTAGAATTAACTTCTGAAACCTCTTTTGTTGTACAATTATGATAACACTTAACTTACAAATAAAAAGTCAAAATGTTATCCTCAATAAAGTGTTTCAAAACTTAAATATTACCTGCGAATGATGATCCTTTTTTCCTTCATAGAACATAACAGTAGGATAAGCTCGAATTGAAGCCATTTCACATATTTGAGGATATTCTTCACAATTTACTTTTCCTGTTTTTACCTTGCCTTCCACTACCTTATGTAAACAAAAAAAACATAAGATAATTTTAAAACAAACAATTATGTATGATAACAATAAAAAAGATTATTTTGATAAACTTTAAATTATTTTTTTAACAGATCAGGGATACAATGTTAGGACTTGTCACTCCCTTTATATCACTCCCTTTTATATTAAGATTTATTTAACAGATAATTAAAATAGGATAAAAGCTGTCAAACCGGGTCAACTATTGTTTCAATTTAAGGTTTTCATGTAACATATTTCTTAATTTTTTATAGAATTTATAAAACATGAAATACAATGTTGATTAAAATCTCAGCTTTGAATTCATATTCTCAAAAATAATTAAACAGGAAAAGGGGAATTTCAATTGTGGAAATAGGAAAAGGGGAATTTCAATAATTCAGCAAGGGGACTCAATCTTATCCCATGCGATGGGTGACTTAATGTCGCTCCTTGTTTCATTCCATGAAACCCATAAAAGTCTTATTGTGACACAATGTAACCACCTTGGTATACTATTCTACACATTTTATGTGCCAGAAACAAAATGTGTGTTTTAACCACCAAAGAAAGCTCCATAGTTCCACGAAGAGACAGTTGGCTATTTCTGACATCATTATCAGTTTTTTGTAAAGTATCATTCATACAATTGAGGTAACGAAAGAGCAGCGGGAAAATTTTGATTTGTAAGTTAGTGGCATCTATCACACCCAAAAAATAAATTTATAATTTGAAAAGAGAAAAAAAAGTATGAAAACAAGTAGTGGCCCTGCAAATCATAATAGTCCCCCTTTATATTGTTTAAATCATAAACGAACTAACGCATGAAAAATTATATTGCTATGCAACGTTTTCAACAATATAGTAATCTTGGATAAAACTTCCCTTTTGTCTCTTTTGCGAAATGGAATAGGAGAACGAAACAAGGTTTCAAAATAATGCAAAAAACAAGCACATAGAAAACATAAAGGATACATTGCATGTTTTAGTGGTAGAAGTAGACACTGTTGGAATACAACTGTTTACTCTTCTGATAGTGAATTTTTTACTAACTCAATAATGTGTACTAAAAATTGACAAGTAGCATGCATCTAAAGAAAAAGTGACATAAAATCATCCACTAAGCACTAAGTCACCCCATTTGGCAGTATAGTTCCAAACATGCTAGCATATATACAGATGAACCTAAACAAAAAGACAGTAAACTAATTTACTTGACAGTAATAATTTGAAAGTTGAACTTATATAAAAGTAAATGGAGTTGTTTAGAGATTGTAGTGAAATTTCTTTAATGTAAATATCATACTGTCAGTTGTGTAGTGAAGATAAACTCAAGCAAATATTATAAAATAGTAATTTCAAATAAAATTACCATTAGCACAAAGATCAACCTAACAGCACATTTTAATTAAACCTATCATTTAATAAATATAATTTCTCGAACAAACTTTGTCAGTGAACTTGCTATGGTACAGTACAAAAAAATATCCAAATGATGGCTATATCTTTGGTTTTAAAAGTCATAGAATATTGTGGTTTGCTTCAAAGTGATTTGCTTAAGGTTCTTTACATGCCTAGTGCAATTCTATTTTTTAAGGGGGCTGTTTACTAAGTAAATTACACTCTTAACTGGGAAAATTTCAATATGAACCCCCATATTTTATCTTTTCATTTGATCTAGAATTCTTCAATTACACTAACAATAAAGTTTCAGTTCATTATGTTGAAAAACACACCACTTATGAACTAAGAGAAAATCTCAATATTGAGATCCATAATTTTAAGATCATTGAGAGAATTAAAGCGCGGAGAAATGAACTGCAATGGCTGCACATTTACAGAACATTACAGGTATTTGTCTAAAACTATTCAGTAATAAATTAGTATTATTGTGGGAAGGCTAGTGGGGCTAAATGATGAGTCAGTAGTAGCTAGACATTTCACTTTAATGAATACCATCGATTTAGGTTACTTTACATCGTCAGGGGGACAAAACACACTGCATCTTCCTATCATTCTCTTTCCTAGCAGAAAGCTCCAAGTGTTCTGCTTCCGTTGTGACATACTCCAACGTCACGACTTCTCCGCCAAGGCTGATGTCTTGTCTAATTGGTTTGTTCAAATAAGATAATGCTGCCATCTGTAGAAGGGTTTTCAACCCACATTATTAATAAGAACCTAATACAAAATTATTAAAGAAACTTAATCAGAACGTCAGCAAAGGGAATTGTAAGGGAAAATGTAGTAAAGTTTTGTGGCTATTTTTTATCATGCAAGAAACATTTTAAAACCATGAATGTTTTTCTTTTCACAGTAGTTATTTAAAATACAGATCATACATAAATATGACATAATGCATCTACTTTTAAACGCATACATACCTGTGCAATTTTTTCAAATTCTGGAGCAAACGATTGACAATGTGAGCACCATGGAGCAAAATAATCAATTAACCATGGCATGCTATCTGAAAGTACTTCTTTATAATTAGAACTTGTTAAGCTCTTCACTTTTGATGGTAAAAAGTTATAAATCCAGGCTTGAAGTGATAATGCATCTCGATTCCATCCATTGTATACACTTGTTAAGAAATTGAGGTATATTAATGATCAAATAAGATAGATTTTAGAAATGAATTTCTAAATCTAAATGAAATTTGATAGTAATCAGGAGACAACTTCTTAAAATACTTACAAAAATTCTCTATTATGCATCTCACTCCTAGGATACAATCGAATTGTAGGATAACTATTAATTCCCATGGATGTGCATAAGGAATGATGAGCTTGACAATCCACTTCTCCAATATGTACAAGAGCTTCATGAATCAGCATCTGGTATAAAATCCAAAACATTATTAAAATTTATTTATTTAATTATTATTAATATCAGTTACAGACAAAATAAAAAGTAACATGAACATTAAATATCATATTAATGATAAGAAAAATACTCTTTTAAAAATTGTCAAAAGATTTAGGATACTGAAGTACTATATTGTAAATTAAAAAACCATCCATTATAGAAATTTCTGGAGTAGTGAAAACCTCTATATAATTTAAAGTTTAGTTAATAACTGCCCATACTAATACTAATTGAGGAACTAAAGTTTTTAAAAAATGAGGTTTTAAGTCAATGGTTTTATTGTGTCATGTTGGCCAAATTTATATATGTTTAGTTTAGATGAGATAATTATTTATAATAATAAACAAAAAATCTGCTTGTGGTTCTATCCTTGAGATTGAATAGAAAGTGAATTCCAGTATGGGTAGGGCTTTGAAATTTTCAATATAAGGAGTTCTGGGCTTGTAATTGTGCTTTTGGCAAACAGGATGCTAAAATTTTAATTACTTTTTTAATTTTTTTAATTTAAAAAAAAATTATAAAGCGACTTCCAATCAGCGTAGAGCTATAAAATTTTTAACGTAAATAATTTTGGTCTTTTAATTGTGCTTTTGATAAAGAGAATTATAAAATATTAGTTTTCTTTTATTTTTTAAAGTTTTTTATAAAGCAACTGCTAATAGGTGTAGGTATGAAATTATGTTTTGGCCTTTTAATTATTCTTTTGACCAACAGAAGGTACAAATTTTAATTAGTTTTTTTGCAACAATTTTTTTTAAGTTTTTATGTATATAAAGGAATATCAAATAGGCGTAGAACTTAGAAATTTTTGACGTAAGTAGTTTTGACCACCCAATTCCCAATGTGAAAATTAAAATTTTAAATTAGTTTTTAAATTAATTTTTTAAACTTTGACAGTGCAGACCTTTTGGCTAGTGTACTTACACAAAGGTCAGCAGGTATGAGTAGCAGGTAGTAGGAAATGGACAAGAGTTACAACCAATCAGGGTTATATAATCAAACTTTCACCCAATCGAAGTACATTGACATCTAGCCATATGCATCTTTTTAGATCTGCTCTTTGTTTGCGGTAATGTCCACCATTCTGAGGCTATTGTCTGGTCTGAAAGCACAGTGAATTTCGTTTGAGGTAAGTTGTACACCACTTATTGGTCCCTGTTCTTGAGAACTTTCTTCTTTTTCTTGTTCGTTGGATATATCACTATTCAATATTAGTGTTCAGCTGATTGCTGTTTGCTTGTATATAGTGACCAAACCTAGGTGTAAACAGTGAACTTTTTTAATTTGGTTTTGATTCTTATTTTATATTTCTTGGTATTATTACAAAGTTAATTTTTGTGAGTGTTTGTTTACATCTGCATGTTTTTTCTATTTACTATATTTTTGGGGGCAAGTGTATAAACGGACTTATTTCCTTATGGGAGAAGGTATTTTCTTTAATGGGGAAGGTTGTATTTTTTTTTTTCTTTTTTTTTTTTTTTTTACTTATGGAAAAAGAAGTGGGCTGTATTAAACAGATATTTTTTTCTCATGGGTTAGATTTATATTTCTTTCTCAAAGAGGGTAGGGTGTATGTTTTTCAAAGGGTGCTTCGAAGTACCTTTTAACAAGCAAGCAGAGCAAGACCTTTTGTTTTGTTTTTCAAAGAGATTTTGTAATAATGGGGAATACTTTTTGGTTTCTCGAAAAATCTTTCTGCAAGTGAAGAAAGCCTGTATTTTCATAGCATTAAAGGACCTTGATGCTCTCACTTTCTTTCTTTCTTTCTTTATATACACACAAAATATCCTAATAGTAGAAGTTGAGCTTTAATTTATAACCATACCTATATAACATTAAAACAAAATATTTTATTCATATGCAAGTCTATCAATAAATTACTCACCAATTATTTTATTCAAAAAGAATACAAGCCTTGTCATTTTGGAATTAGAGTGCAATCCTAACATACAAAGAGCTTGACAATTAAAATATGTAGAATGACACACAAAAATTTTTGCATATGTTCTACTATTTCTTTATTATTAAGTTAACAATAATTTATACTCAAAATTTTTTCTATTATTATCTAAATCAAACTGTACTGTGCTGCAGTATGGATTACCTGTTACAAATAGATATGCATGTTGATTTTAATAAAAATTTTGAATTTCTATCATATTTGACAATAAAAGTATATGCATAGTATTTTATATGAGTTGCTCCTTTTAACCCACTGACGGTCATGGGAATGGGTGAAATTCCTAAGTTGTTTTCCCTGCAATAATTTTTAAATTATATTTCTAATTCAAATACATAATTTTTTTTAATTATTTTTTTATTTATTTTGTTTTAGATAGGTTATAGACTATCATCCTAATAAAAATATCTAAAATATATCTTATTTAAAATTTTATTTATAAACTTAAAAATGTTGTGCATTGCTAGAAAAACTGGGGATCCTAAGACATATATATACGTGCATGACCGTCAATGGGTTAAAAAGACACTCTTATACAACAAACATAATTTTTAAATTTTTTTCAAGTGCCATTTTTAAACATTTACTAACTGCTTATATGCCTTCGAAAATTGAAAAAAGATGCATTAACCTCTAAAACTGTAACCACTATTTGAAAGGGTAGAGGATTTACCATTCACAAACTGTAACTGGAAGTCATAACAATATCATTGTGATAAGAAATGTATAAAATTGTGCTACTAACAAAGATATACCACTTACTTTAGCCAACTTTCTCCAATGAGGTGCAAGTTGCTGACAGGGTCCACACCAAGGGGCATAGTAATCCACCACCCAAATTTCATCACTTGATTTCAAGTTAACTAAACTTTTAAATGTAGTAGGTGTTAGTGATATAACAGTTGGATGCAGTATGTCCTAAATAAAAAATTCAAACTTCATGTTAACCAAACATTCTTAAATTTTACAATAAGAGTTAAGTAGCCACAGAAAAAAAGTTTTAAAAATTTTTTTAAAAAATAAAAATATTCAGTTGAAGTCTAAATGTTATATAAAATAAGTAATTCAAGAGCTAGATTTTTCCTATAGGTTTATTCAGCTGCTGGACTGATCATAATGAAAACATTACAATGCTTAGACAAATATTTTATCCAAGAAATGTGTTGTTAAAGCTTTCATATAACATATTCTAAACATGGAAGGTTGGTGTGTACTCAATAACCTATTTTTATGCACAATGACGGGTAAACAAGCTGGGACCTAGAGTTTAACGTAGATTCCGAACCACAATGAACACTCCTGCCTAACCCGGGATTCAAGCCTTTTAAACATGTATGAAGTTTTACAAATAATCAATTTGTGACTCGAATAAAAAGACTATTTCATTTAGTGATTACTTAACAACTGAATAGAATTTAGAAAGAAAAAAAGCAAGATTAACTTAGATGAAAACATTAAGTTAGAGGTAATTGGATATGTAGCTTGCCTCATTTAGAAAAAAAAAGTATAAAGCGAGATATGAAATAAAAAACTAATTTAAATGTTAGTTACTTGGTTCTTTTATTTAGATGTGAGAAATGACAAAAACACTCCAAAAAATTGAACTTCAATATAAAAATAAAACACACAACATTTACCTCCAAAAAATCTTCAAGCTGTTGTTGAGTGTGAGAACCATGAAACTTGTGTGGGATTGATTTATTATATAGGATTGCAGTAGGGTAAGAATTTATCTTGTACTAAAATAAAAATCAGCATTTATATTGATCAATTAAACGATTCTGAAACAAAGTAGAAGTATCATTCAAGAGATTCTTTAGGAACTCATATTTCCAGTAAAGAAATTGCTAAAAATATTTATTATATTATTGAAATTAATATTACTGGAAGAACCCTCTTAAACTAATGGTCACAATTACATGAACCTGAAAATAATTTTACGACATACAAAATTTTAACTTTTATTTTGTGTTCTAGACCCAGGGGACCCATAGGATCTCTGTTTTTGTGAATTTTAATCATTTTTGCCAGAAAAGCATTAAATCTCCAATTACCTTGTGTGACAAAAGCTCACAAAGTTACTTGGCTGGCCTGAGGGAAAGAATATTCAAACTGTGATAACAGGTGGAAAACAGTAGTTTTAAACATTGAAAAAAATTCAGTTTGATTGTTCTGATGATTGGGGTTACTACAGGCATGACCCTCGTAAGGTAAACTCCATTTTCTCAAAAAGATAGCAAAGTGGTGGATCCCTAATGGTGTGAGATGCTTTTGAATACAACGGCAATATAAACCTTACATATATCTAAAAGGGTGAATGAAGGCGACCGACTACCAAGAGCAGATGAAAATGTATCTTTTTCCCTTTGGAGAGGCAATTGGCAGACCAGGTTGGATCTACCAAAAAGATAAAGCTTCAATTCACAATGCTAAATCCCCTTGGGTATAATTTCTCAATAATGGTCTGACCTGAACCCCATATATATTTATGGGGAATTCTTACCACAGCTGTTTATGAAAAAATGCAGACCCAAATGTAAGTTTCTGTAAAATCTGGCAGCATTCATCATTCACAAAATTTCACATTTTGATCAAAATCCAGTGAGCAGGGATGAGTTTGGTAAAAAAATCAAAAAGCTGAAAACAAAATTCCAAACGTTTTATGCGTAAAACACATTTTAAGCTATACTTTTAAAAAATGTTGCTTTTCCATGTGTGTTTATAACACTGCACCTTCTGGGTATGTCCGTGAGAAAAATAGTTCAAAATAGAGGCACCTAGATATAGGGATACACTTTATGCTGTCATCAGGCATGGTATAGCTTTAAAAAAAAAAAATTAAAAAAAAAAAAAAATCCTTTAAAAGCGATGGAATCCAGCAAAAACTTTAAATTTTCAACAAGTCAAACAACTTTAAGCAACTATACCATGTTGAGAAACAGGCCGAATATAATTTAACCTAGTTTTCTAAATTTTTAAGCTATATTTTAAGTACTAAAATCTTTACATTTAAATTTTTATTCCTACCGTTCAGCTTGTTCAATAAAATAAAAAGCAACAAACAATTTTACATACAATTGCAGTTAAAATAACAACTTTGAACACAGCTTCTTTACAAATTTTTTAATTGGGACTAATTTTCAGAATATTTTTATATCATTTTTATACAAAATGATATAAAAATTTTAGTATAGATTCATATGAAACGGCGAAATCGATCCTTAAACATTCACTAATCACGGATATAGCGGCTATCGCATTTACGGAAGTCTAGACGAATGGCTACAAAACGGTGTTGAAAATCTCAGTAATAGCCCGTATTGTATTAGAGTAAACCTCGTCGAAAATGACCATCACTCTAACGAAAGCAACAGCGCTTGCAATATTGGCGAAAATCTAAATATCAGCCGAAATGAAAATCGCAACAACGTGCGTATCGGCGATAGCGTCCACGATATCTGTACAAGTTTCGGTAATATCGACATTTTCTTGGTAATACTAGTGCAAATTTCGGTAATATCGGATGTTATCTAAGTACGGCATTCCCCGGAAACAACTCTCACGCCAATTGAAATATCAAAGTTAGAACCTAATATACCGGAGCAACTTTCAACAATAACGCTAATGTATGGGCGTAACACTCGACGAAAATTACCATCACAAAATCTCGCGATAGCGCAATTCATCACGGTAATATCAACATTGTTTCGGTAACATCGGTGGAAATCTCAGATATTACAACAGGGTAGCACTCAACGTAAATGCTCATCCATAAACGTAAATATCAGCGTTATCGCCGAAGATACCCGTCATTTCTTAGCAATAAAATTCCGTGGATGTCAGACTTGGAAGCAAGCGCATTATTAGTATACATTAATCGCGTGAAATCGTAAGAAGGAATTTACATTTTGAGCAGAGAAAAAATGACACAAAAGGATCAAATTTCGGCGCAGTTGGAAAGGCACAAAATGTGAGTTTGAGTGCCAATCTGACTAAAATATTGTATTTCAGTGGATTTTTGTACTTGGAGCAGGAATAAGGCAGGAATGTGATGCGACCTCTGAGCGATAGGTTTCCCGATCATTCGGAAGTGAAGCTGATTCGCGGTTCAGCCTTAGAAAAAAGTTATTTTTCCGTGGGATAGAAAAAGCGGGAAAACACGGATTTTTTTCAGGAATTAGAAAAGCGGAACTTTCTCTGAAAAAGCGGAATTCTTTTTTTTCTAAAAAATTAAAAAAGCGGAATTCCGCCACATGGCGGAAGAAACTCATCCCTGAAGTGAGAGAAGCTGATTTGCAAACTCAATTAAATACTGCAGTAAAATCTAAACTTTTTGCCTTCAAAATCGAGGAAAATGTGTGAAAAACTTGCCATAAAAATTTTACAAAAAAGCAGCAATTTATAAGCTTTTGCCTGCAATAACTGTCTATGCTACGATATACTCAAAAGATAGATATAAATCAAGAAAACCTGCGTGCAATTAGCAAGCCACAAATTTTCATTTCATGAGTCAGAGAAAGAGTAAAAAAAGGGGGTTGATTAGGATCATTCACTTTTTAGGGACTGCAAAAATCTATTTTCTATAAAACATAAATTTTCTATAATTTAGTGAGCTATTCCCAATGGCACCCAGACAATAAAGGGTTAAGGAAAGGATTGATTAGGAACGTTTGGGATTTGAGTATAAGAGCATTGTAAAACTTTCCAAATTGAATATGTAGATATAAAGTGGAGGAGGAATACTTTTGACCATAATTAGGTTTCCTCTTTACTATTTCTTATATGTAAAAATGATTCTTGATTTGTAAAAATGATTGTAAAAAGATTCTTGATTTGTAAAAATATCATTTGTATTTTTCCTACAGATTTATGATACAAATTTCACACACAACTTGAATAATTTTATGTTAATGTATAAAAAAAAAAGTGTTTCACCACATTATGTATTTTTACACCGACTTTGGTTGGAAAGCGCAACTCTTTTCAGCTGAATATATTTTTGGATGTTTCTTTTTATTTATCTGATTTTTTTGATTTTTTTTTCCCAATAACATTTTACTTTCTAAGACATCATGCATGAGATCAACAGTACAAGTTAACTTAACTCTGCATAAAAATCATTTTAAAAAATATGAAATGAATATGAAAATCATTGCCTTCAAACAGAAGCAACCTCACTCTTAAATCATTTTTTTCCCATTTTATTCGTTAAAAAAACATTCCACTTTTGTTTCTATTATTTAAGCAATGCTGCTTAGTTATATATAAATTACAATAAAAAATTTGATTTCAGGTAGATTGCTTTGATTCCAAGAAAAATATCCCATTTTTCATTTCTTAGCGGATCATTACAACTAAATGTAAGTGTGATTCCTCTATATTAATGCCCATCAGACATCTATTGCCAGAGTTATTGGCTAAGCTTTCCCACAAAAATGCAAATTCAATTTTCCTGTTTGGATCCGCCTGACTTTGAGGAGTACTAAATCTCAGAAAGACATTTGATAAAAGAGTTCACTGAAGGAAAATGCTAAATAGTGATCTGGTTTCAGTTTAAAGAAAAGGTTTAAAAGTAAACTTTTCTCAATTATTTGAAACAAATACATTTATCTAAATCCCGAATTTTAATTTTTTTTCAAGAGTGGGACATTTTTCTTGAATTAACATAAATTATATTCAGGTTCTTCAAAATATTGAGGGGGTTGAGGCAGTTTTTCAAAACATTGGTGGGGAGGAATCAATACAAGTTTATGCCCAAAGCTATTCTTAAAACTGTACAAAGTTGCAGAAATTCTGCATACGTGGTACAGCTGAACCTTACAAGTTGGCAGTATAGGTACATAAAGAAGAATTTTTAATAAAACTCAAAATTAGCACTCGAGAATTAAGTTCAAGTTCAGCCACTTCACGTGGAAATTATCCAGATATATAATTACTTTTTCTAAATGATATGAATGTATATTTTTAATATGTTGAATAAAAGTGCTTTACCTTCAATTTGGAGTAAAAAATTTCTTAAATTGTAATCACCTTTTTAACCTATTTCAATTCTAGTAATATAGCATTTTCACATTAGAAAAAAGTTTGCAAAAAATATGTATGAGGTTTACTTGACGACACAATGTGACATGTATAGTGCAATCCACAGTGCCAAACTTGACTAAATGGCCAGAAGATTGTGATACTTTTCTCCAATGAGGAAGAAGTTGCATACAAGGTGGACACCACTAAAACAAAAGTAAAAGGTTATTAATTTTCAAACCGAACACTTTTAATAAAATTTGAAATATTAGTCCAATTATTAAGACTTTTTTTTTTAATTATCAGCCACCTTGCAGAAAGAAAATTGGCAAATCGCCTTTTTTGTGCAGCACCACGAAGAAAATTCTGCAAAGTAAAAGAAGAATACTCAGATGGGAAAAAAAAACATGCACAGCATTTTTTTTTTAATATGAGTGACTTGAATAAATAAAAAAAAAACGTGTGAAGAAAGGGCCAAGTTCCATATTTCTTGCATTGAAGTTAACCTGACTAAATTCTTAGTACCAAGTTGGCTAAAAGTTTTATTATTTTCATTTATTTAAAAGAAAATACCTTAAAATATATACACTTAAAAACAGGTTGCGCTTAAAATACACATCTATTCTACACATATTTAAATAAACTCATAGAATTTTCAAATAAAGTAGGGGCATCAAAGAAGGCTCCCATCAATGCCATCTATGTAAAGCCTCTAGGACCATGACTGTAGCAAAAGCTGCTCACAAAATATCTTCCTATATATTGCAAAAAAGCAACCTTGTAATAAATGAGAAAAAGAATACAACAGTTGGCAGCGCAAGATAACAAACAAACAAGAGAATATTTTTTTGTTTCCAATATTCAGGCTTGTGCTAAGCCAAGGTAAATTTGCTTTGCTTGTCATTCAATATATGAAGGTTACACTAATGAGTTTAACTTTTCTAGTAAAGTTTTTAATCTTTGTTTCATAATCTAAAAATGTTTTGTATCTTGTTTGTAAACTAAGTGCAGGGTCTATTCCTAGTTGACGTTAAAATATCGCCAAGCCGATTTGGCACTTTTTTATAGGCGATACAGTTCTAAATTTGGCAACCCCTTTTTTCTTATGCGCATGCGCAACAGTGATTTTATGGCAATCCTAATTTTGAATTCGTGGAGGATGACAGTTTTTGTAACCATTTCAAATTTTGCTCTCGACTAACGTTTTTTTCGGTAACGGTGGTTGACGAGTATCTAAACTCGAAATTTTCTTTCTTGTTGGAATTGAAAGGAAAACGCCAGGTTTTGCAATGTTGTATGGATGCCAGTTTAATATCAGAATTCTTTATTTGTCAGAAATGTGGTGACCAAATGTATCTAGGTGAAAGAGACCAGTTGACCGATGGCTATCAATGGGTTTATCGGAAAGATCAAGGATGTCCTGCCGGAAAGGAACTTGGTTTTCGAACAGCCATTTGTCTCTCTTGCAGGTGTTGTTTTTTGTTAATAATTTGCTTATTATGATGATTTTATTAATTACTTCAATGTTCCTTATGTTTTCAGACATCGTTTATTATTAACGGTCATTTTGATCGCCATCTTGTTTATTTCGAATAACACGCCATCTTGTGGATTTGAAATCAACCCCCATGATGAATTGGCGCCAAAAGCCATAAGTAAATTTTTAAAAAATTATTTAAGGGCGAGATTCCACAAACAACTGCCTGAAATAGGTAGGAGTATTTTTTTTAGGATCAATTGACTGTAAGAGCATCAAAATAGGTTGCAATTTTTTTTTAGAGTGCGAAGCGCGTGCACATCTTAGTTTTTAGCAAGTGATTAAAAATATAAATATTCTGGAAGGGGTAACATATTTGTCATTAATGTAAAAGTTTAATGAAATTTTACCCCTTATAAATTATCTGAAATTAAATTTTAATTGCTTAAACTAGTTTTCAATTACTGTTTAAAATTAAATTGAAATTCCTTAACCTTTTTTTTTTTCAATTATCGTTTGCAACTTCATTGCCTTTGAATTTTCGCCAATATGGAATAAACTTACGCTAATAATTTTAATTTCTTCCCGGTATGTACGTTTTTAATATAAATGTAATTGAAATGAAAAGCAAAAACACATAATCGTACTACAACATGTATCGCAACCGTAGCATAACGGCTTTGGCATTGGACTTTAACCTTCCTATACCAAAATCATGCAGCAGGTTCGATTCTTAATTTTTCATTTTGGAATTCCGAATTGGCGACATTTTGACCTAGTCGCCAACTTTTCAAAAGCTCGCCAACCCATAAACGTAAACTAGGAATTTACCAAGTGCAGACAGGTGTGCGATAAAGGAAAAGTGTTCTGTAGCCTAACAAGGCCATGGGTGGTTTGTTAGAGACATTAAACAAGCTATTGATTTAAAGTTACTATTTATCTAATATTTTTCAGTTTTATTACTGCTACAGCCAACATCTTACCTTGGAAAAAAGTTTTCCACCAATTTCAAGATTATTTAAATATCTGTATTTTATTAATTATTTAAATATCTGTATTTTACAGATTATTAAACTGTCTGCATTTTGCAGATTATTTAACTATTGGCATTTTATAAAATATAACTATCTGCAGAGTGTGATTGTTAAAAAGTGCAAATTCAAAATTATATAAAATCAAGAGAAGTGTTTTAGATATACAGATAAATATTAGATTCTTCATAACACTTTGTATTTTAATTAAATATCTTCTTATTCAGAAATAATAAGTACATAAAAATCAGCTTACTGGAGCAAAAAAATCAATAAACCATGGATCATCAGATTCTGTGACTTGTGGGAAAAGATCAGGAGTGAGTGTTTGCACTTGGCTAGACAGGGCTTCACGAGTAAATCTGGCAACTTCATAAGCAGTTATTCTTCCTAAAAATACCAATAAAAAATCGAGTTTTAAAAGTATCACACAGGCAAAATATTACATGAATGAATAAAGTTAGGAAAAAGTCAAGGATTCCTTCATACCATAATTCTTTTTAAATAAATGCTTTATTTATTTTATACCTATCAAGAAATATAAAAATAACCATAAAAATTATATTTTTTACTACATACAGGGTTTCTGCCAAAATAAAATGTCAAAAATCCATGACTTTTCAAGACTGAAGCAAATTATTTTCCATGACTCAAGAAATCAAATCACACAAAAAAAAAAAAAAAATAATAACCTATCTAAATTTTACTAACACGAACATAGTATATAAACCAGTGTACCATAAAATGATTTTTTATAAAGTTTCATTTTAAATTAAGTAAAAAATCCATATTTCAGTAACTTCCAAATCAAAAGATAAAGGGAAAAATAATTTTCCATTCTTTGATATTTCAGTGTTAAAAAAGCTAATCAATCTTCAAAGATAAAGAAATATTTGAAGAAAGAATAAGTCAATAATAATAAATTATAACATCAAAACTAAAATGTTTTGATAACAACAATGTAAAACAGATGAAAGAAGATGGAAAAAAAAATTTTAAATAGAAACACAAGCTTATCAAAACTGTTAATTTAGTTCCCATATTATGAAAATTTGTTTCACCTATGAGACCTTACTCGTGTGATGTCAGAAATGTTTTCATTGGCCACGGTTTTTAACTGTGATCATTGTTTCCGTTAAAACGTAAATAAAAACAGAGATTAATTTTTGATTCGCTGAATAGCGATCATGACGTTTCTGATGTCACAATTACGTGATTTTACTTTAAATGTTTAGAAATCCATGAAATTCGTATTTCCATGGGGAAAAAAAAGAGCAGAAATCCACCAAAAAGCAGAAAAATCTCATTCCTGAATTATTGAATTTATCAGAAAATGTTATGGTGTACGAACACTTTTTGTGGTATTTTTTCTCTGGTTCTGTGAATTTATTTTTTCATAAAAATAATATGATACAATGTTTCTTTTCAAAATAGTAAGTTGTATTCAGGTTTAAGTAGAGATTTTATTAAAAAATATTGAAGTTAATATTCAAATTCAATTCCAGGCTACAACACTTTTTTTATAAATTTTTAAACTATACAAAGACTTTTGGGAAACACTGTATGCGAAACCACAGTCAAAATTTTATTTTGTTTGACTTGCACTAAATTACAAATGTTATAATGATTGAAATAAAAATAAAATAATTAAATAAATTTAACTTCTTAACTTCATAATAAATTTTAAACTTAAAAATATTTCTTTAGAAAATATATATTTTTTATAAATATATATATATATATATATTTATTTTTTGCCTGAAAAATATATCTATTGAAACTAGGACTGGGTGATGCTGACATTTCTGCATTATAATACACTGAGAGCAAATAGTATCTTATTTTCACGATATACCAGATTAACATTACTTTTTACAAAATACAACAAAACACTCTTTTTATAAAAGGCTACATGGCCAATTAATGTTTATGACAAAAAACAAAATTTAAGCTTTAAGTGGTTGATTTTTACTATATTACTGAAAGCAACTTAATTTTAGCAATTAAAGGCACATTCTTAACTATTATACCAAAAAAAAAACTCTAATAATAGTATTTACTCTACAGTATAATTAGCATTACATTACTTGATAATACATAACTGAATAAGTCTAGTAAAAAGAATGGAAATAAAATTAATACAAAACAATAGTTAAAATGTATACCTTAGCTTTCTTTTGGTCCCAAAAGTCTACATTTCTGCATATAGTAAAAGCCCGATTATACGGCAATGCCGTGAAATTAAGACTTCTGGATAACTGAATTTTCCGGTTAATTGAATGTCGATGTTTTTTTGCCAAATTTAAACCCAAATAACGCTAGTGATGGTACCTAACATTAAAATCGTCACAAACGGAATATTTAATTATATTCTACATAGCTTTTTTAGTTACAATAATGTTATATTTTACCCTTGCAATCGGCAATAATTTGAAATATGTTACCAAAATTAAATGATTTTCACTTTTGAAATTCTGAAAAAAATAGGAGATAAAGCGTTATAAAATATGTAAAAAAAAAGTTAGAGTGAAGTCTCTTTATAGTACCGATTGTAACCGAACCTATATTTTAGGGTTACCGGGAAGACGAAGAGGACTATCGCTATTTCCGTTCCGGAAGGGAAGTTTTCTTGTATGCGTTTTCACGGTCAGATTCCGAAAATTCTGGAAAAGTGGCTTTTGTATTTGGAAACTCCGGTGGTTCCATTGTCTTCCCCATCCTCACACATATCCTACTTCGTACCCTAAAGTAAAATATGCTCGGCAAGACAACCTTCGTATACAAAGATCGACTATTATGTTGTACAGAAAAAAGGAATACAAAAAATGTAATGCAAATCGCCACGGAATTCCGGATAATTTACAAAACATTCAGTATTGAATTTGATTGTCCTGATTGTCAGCTAATCTACAATAAATATTAATAAATTAAAACTACAGCAAACCCGATTTATTTTTTAATTGATTGCAAAATACGTTAATAGTATGCAATAAAATATAACCCTTACTTTTTGCACACAAAATAGAAAAATAAACATTTTCTGTTTTGTGCACAAAATGGTGGACTAGCCTTCCTACAAATCAAAACTTTGATTGAGATTATATAGGGGGAAATGCATTTAAATGGATGCAATTAGGTTTTATTCTGGTTGATCATGAGAAAATGATATTTTGTGATCAAAGAATAAAATGTTTAGAATAGTTGAATTTAGCAGAATTGCACATTTTCAGGATGCGATTGAAAATTTACAAATTAAATCACGGCAGGTATAAGTGAATTTCGGATGCATCGATATTATATGGAATAGAATGTATCCTTTATAAATTACTTTAAATTTTGTGAAATGCATGTTCCATATGTAGATCTAGCTTACAAACTGAATGACTGATTTTATCCGGATTTTGGTCAAACCATTAAGAAATTTTGAATTTTCTAATTTCTCTTTGCCGGATGTGGTTGAGAACGTAATTTTAATAGGAAAATCACCTTTCTTTGCTATAATTACCATTAAAGTAGTCCATGGATTAGATTCCGCATATACAAATACAACACTCAGGTAAAGAATATAAATTTGTTATGCAATAAACGATGCAAGAATTAAATAGATGCAAATGCGTATTGTTCTTTTTTATCAGAATTCTGGATAAACCAAATTATCTGCAGGAGAATGTTTTCCGGATGCTGTGGATAATGGAATTTCGATCACGAAACCCTCTTTCTTATACAATTGAAACAAGCCAGATATCATTATAGATTCGTCAAATAACCACAACATTTATATTTGAATGTTTTCCGGATATATTCCAGAAAAAAATTAGTACGGCATTTCCTATAAGAATATTAAGGTTTTTCGCTGAGAATTCACAGTAGATTGAATAAGAATTTCGGCATTCTGGATAAACCAGAATAAAAAAAAATTACTTTTTATAATAATACATTAATTTCTAATCTGTGCAAATTCACCTATTTTGCTATAGCAAATTAAAAAACATCTTTATAAAGGAAAAAAAACACTCAACTTCGAAATCTCAAATGAAATTTAAATAAAAAACATTTGGCAACTTATAGCCGTTTTTTGGAGAAATACCACCAATTTTCTCACCAAACTTGATTTTCAAAAAATTCCAGTTGATTGAATGGTGAATAATCGGGCTTTTACTGTATTTTGGAAGTAATACTGCTTGTTACTGTGTTTATGCGATACTGAGACAGCAAGCATCTGCTATTGCCCTATTTTGGGAACACATAGAAACATCAAGGTTGCGTGTTTTCCATGAGATGAAGTTTTGCACATGCACACGAGCAAGTGTAGCTTGTCTAAGAGTGAAATGTTGTCTGCTACGATATGTTTCTATATACTTATGGAAATATTGTACATGCAATGAATGCAGGGTGGATGGTGATATCTTTATACCTCGCTTTCATGGAGTGACGAAGAAATACTGTGCATGTACGTAGAAAACAATGATATACTGATTTGGGAAAAATTGTAAGATTGATACTTCAGCATTTAACATTTGATTGCTTGTTGGTAAAAACAATTGAAACAAAAAAAATCTTTTAGAACTGATATGCAGATAATTGTGACTGCAAACAAGTCCATTTTAAATATGTTGAGTTAACTAACAATTACTTTCAATATATCTAATATTTATTAAAAAGTAGTTTTAAAAGTGTACTTCAACAAATGGTTTAAAATTTTATTAATAAAAAACTACTTTTCAAGAATCAATGTAAAAAGTATATAAATACCATAATGAAATTCATATGATCCTCCTGGTTTGAAAAGTAGGAATGTTGGGAATTTCTGAATGTATAGTTTAGAGCAAGTGGAAGCATGCCTTTCACAATCTAAATACCCAAGTATAACCTCAGGTAAAAGAGCTTTCACACGTTTTAGATCAATATTAGAATCAGAAGACTTTGCTTTATTTTTTGTAAATTGCATTAAGCATGGTGAGGAAGTTAAACTTGCTGTTGAAATTTTCATTTCCTATAAAATAAGAAACAATATTACTCAACAAATTACTCTATGTATGATTCTTGTATGATTTAAATACAATACTGAAATGGCCATACCAACACACACAAAGTATTTATATAATAAAATACACTGTTGACTGCAAAATAAACATTTTTAAATTTTTTCAAAGCCAGCAGACTATACTATAGTGGTTAAAAATCCCAAACACAGGCAATGATAGTCATACGAACGAAGGTATAAATAAAAAGTTGTCATCGCATTGACTGAATTTACCTAGATAGCTCTAGAAAAGCATCTAACAATATTATTTGAAACAGTGTCTTGGCGATTGAATGATAATTCTATGCACACAAATTTGTATCCACATTGATTTTGATGGTTTGAATATACGAACTGGACTGATAATCAATGAACCAAGGACGAAATTAAATTTTGAGGTCATTCGATTAGAGACTGCAATACAACATGAACTGTCTATAAGTCAATTAACATCCTGAAATTAATAATTACAAAGGTAGCTGACAGAAAATCTTGGGTGAAATAAAATTATTCAATAGAAATATATTGGGCTTTACATGTAGGAAAGTGGAACGATGAATTTTCAACATTATTGGAATAGAAAAAGGAATGGTGAAATCTACCTTAGAATATCAGAAATAATCTTGAACAGAGCATGTATTACAGTCAGAAATAAACATGCATTTTATTAGTCTTCCACAGAGAACAGTATCACAAGGTTGGTGAACATTTAGATTCTGCTTTGCCAAAAGCTGAAAACAACCTGTTTTGTTGACTTAACATGCACTATTCATACTTACAAATAAAAATGTCTTTTTACATTCATTAATCTCTGTTTAGGCTTCTATATTTAATGGATAATTTTAGAATTATATTTTGCTATAAAATTTAACTATCCCTTAACTTATGGTCACTAATGTATAAACTACACAAGTTAAGACAGCCTTCTTAAAAAAGTTAAAATCTGGATTAGAAACTGTCCAGTCTCTGACTATTTTAGTGAAGCCCTATTATTTAGAAGTACTTGTTTTGAAGTATGAATAGAAGTAGTGTCTTGCTGCAATGGAGGTCTGAACATTGAAACCAAATGCTTTCCTTTTCCCTAAATCATCAGAAATTAATCACCTAAATGTCCTGTTAAAGAAAACAAAAGTGTTTTTTTCTCCCTAAGATCATGCCAATAACAGTTACAACTATTAGATGCATCTAAACAAATTATTTGGCCGAATATGACTTGAAGCCATTAATTGTCATAAAAAATTATCTTCCCATGTCCTATAAAGCCCATTCCATTCTGTTTTTTTAGTATGGTAAAGTTTGAAACAAAGTAAGCAAACAAATAGTCAAACAAAAAACGACTTTTGCAAGGGCTCTTGATATACTTACTATATTGCAGAAACATGACCTCGGCTTCATTCATAAGGAAGAGAAAAATTGGAGAGGAAAATCGGGAATTTAAGAAAGAAAACTTAACTAAAATATTTCCGCACATTTCAAACAAAAATGGACTACCGACTTGGCTCATCTGCTATGATTTTTATACAATAAAAATGTTTGTAGTTAAAAGCTCATATTGGTACTGCTTATTTTTGTTTGGCAGCTCTTTCAAAATTTTGCAATTCTAATTATGGAATTTTTGGCTCTTAGTGCAACGACTCCTAGAGTATTGTAATTTATTGTTCTGGTGATACCTTTTTTATTCACAGACTAGAATTTTAATATTATTTTTCATACTTTTTAAAGTTACTAGAATAGAATATAAATGTTGGCATGAGTTCATTTATTTTGTTTCTGGTGGGATTGGAGTATATTTTTTTCTTCTTTTTTGAAAGTTTCCAATGGATATTTTTTAATATGAAATTGTTGTTGTCTGTTTTCAGTACTTTTAAAAGAATCTAAACACTAAAGATTTCTAAAGGTCTTTTAGACAGAATAAGTATTTTCTAAGTACTTTATAAAGGCCTTTAGAAATATAAACTGAAAATAAGGACTTTTAAGGACAGCACAAACCTAGAGAAAGGGAAAGCCACAAAAGTCATTTTTTATTGTAGTCTTAGATGTGAGGCTTAGTGGACCTAGGTATAACAGAGTGAAGAGCGAATGGTCAAGATTCGAAACTATAATATTCAGCATTAGAATCCTGTGCCCAAGCTACCATGTGCATTTCTACTATGCTCGAAAAAAATTAGTTTTAATCAACCAAACAAAAGTCTCTTGAGCTTTACATAAAGTGCTTAAACTTTTAAAATAGCAACTCATTAGCTGACAAATATCAAGATATTTTTCAATTTAATTTATTAATATATATTTTATCTGTATGAACGGAACAGAAAAACATCTGAAAACTACATTTATATGAGAATCTTGGTTATACCTGTCTCCTATTAAAAAGTCAAAAACAACCAAAATAAAAATTCAAAAACTGAACATGATTTCATATAAAAAGCGATACAAAAACACCTTCATTGCTATATTTGACAATTTTTAACTTTTTTTTTAGTGAAAATAATACTTAACATACTTGCATTCTTCTTGGAAAATATTAGTTTCGAAACACATTGGTTAGTAAAAAGCCAGAGGTTTAAATTTTACTGATCACACACTTTTAATAGCCCTTTGTGCAAGTATAATTGAATATTAAAATGAAATCATTTTCTACCATGGACAAAAAAAATTCTCAATAAAAATTAAAAATAAATTATAGTTTGAAGCAAAAAAAAAATTACACGTTTAAAAGTTTATGGTGTCTTAATAGATAAAAAAAGCAAACAAAATGTTTCTGAAGTTAGCTAGATTTTGACATGAAAATGATTGAAAACTTACCTCAAAACTCTCACTAGTAAATTCTTCAGGTTCCGGCAGTTGCTCAAATACAAGTTTTACAAGTGGAGATACTTCAATTTCAGTGAAACTGTGGAAGTTTTCTTGGACAATGAAAGTAGCATTGTTTAAATTGTGATAGAATGAAACAGGTGAAAGACAATTAATGAGTTTACAAATCTCTTTATCTCCATATTTATCTACAAGACCAATATTTACCAAATGTTCCTATAGGTAAGGTGAATGAAGAAATAGAACAAATTAGTCACATATAACAATAAATAATAATAAAATTCAATTACAAAAAAAAATTAAAAAAGTATTAATGCACATACCAATATCACACCAAGCATTTTTAAATCATCAGGATCAATACAACCTGCAAAACATGTCTTTATTATTAGTTATTGTAACTAGTTTTCTTAATATATAATAATGCTAATAATTATTAACATTTATTACACATGCACTAACTAGCTACATGGCCTAACCTTGCCCATTACTGGATAAAGTTATTATAGTTCTTTGAATTAATTAACAAATTCTTCAGCTTAACCACCATTAAATCTGAACTCAGATCTTCACCCAATTCTAGTGCCAAAAGCTTTAGATTCTCTTTCTTTCCAAGTCTGAAGGTGAAAGTTGAATTTTAAATGCACTTTCAAATTAATTTGTAAAGTCCAACTAGTTTATTAACTTGAAACGTGATATGCAATATCAGAAATCACACTCGAAATATCTGAAAATGTAATTTCAAATGCAGTTACACAAACAAATAATTCAAATAATTTCAAAGAAGCAGTCATGATTAAAAATCCCTAAGAAAGGAGATTTATCCAGGGGTGAAAAATGGAGCGGCATTAGCCAATTGTCAATCCCACACAAAATATTCGGGAAAATTGCAGCTAAAAGAATGAAAAATAAAGTTGAAAATATCCTAAGAAAAGAACAAGCAGGATTTCGAAGTGGTGTCAATACAATACATCGTATATTCACACTAAAAAACATAAGTGAACAATGTTTAGAAGTATAATGCTACTCTCTACTTGAACTTTATTGATATCAGTAAAGCATTTGACTCATTAATACAGGATAGATTGTGGCAAATTTTCTGATATATAGTATTCCGCCTGGTTATCTGGAATCACTGGGAAATTAGGATTTCTGTATAACTGAATTTCCCGGTTAATTGCAAGTCGACATTATTTTAGCTAAAGTTTCATTTTAACAGCATATTTAACAGCCAAAAACACTAGTGGTGGTACCTAATATTAAAATCATCGCAACTGGAATATTTAAAAAATATTCTACATAGCTTCTTTAGTTACAATAATAAATGTGATATTTTACCCTTACAATAAGTAATACTATGAAATAAGTTATCAAAATTAAATCAATTTTATGTCTGATATTCTGTGAAAAATGAAACTTAAAGCATTATAAAATATGTATTAAAAAAAAAGTGAGAGAGAAGTCTCTTGATAGTACCGTTATACCCCTCAAGAGGTATTTACTGGCCCAGTTGAAAAAGTTACAGTTAAAAATATATTTCATAAAATATTTGTGTATAAAAAAATTGCATTTCAATTTCCTGTTAATATAACTACAACTACATTATCATTTGTGTATAGTTTACAGCTTTAAAAACAAGCTCCATAGAGGACAATGGTGTGAACTTCATCTACATTGAGCTACCTCTTAATATCACTGGAATGTTCTCAAATTTGATCCGATATATTTTTTACAACATTGGAACAAAATAGGAGGTTAGGCTTCAATATTTTTGACCACCCTACTGGCCATCCCAAATATTTCCCTAAACTAGGCACCAGAGGAAAGGTCCCAAGTTATTGTGGAGAAGGATGATGTAAAGTGAAAGAGATAGAACAGGATGGGTGAGCTGGTGAGGAGTTGTTGCAGAGAATAGAGAGCTAGACTGAAGGCCTTATGCACCCCTGGGCATGATAAGAAATGATTATGATGATTTCATTTTAAACCTCTCTACCTATAGAATACTCCTCCTAGTTGCCATTACATAAAATAAAACGTACAACACATTATGTGTTATTATGTAAAATAAAACAAAGCAGTTTAACAAAATAAAAAAAATTGTAGAAGAAACAAGCACAGACATATTTAGTTATGACACTAGTAGAAACTGCATGAGGATATATTTATTCAACTTTATAATTAAATTAAATGAAGTTGAATAAGTAAAAGATATTGTGAAACCAATAATATAGCATTTAAGATTTTTATTCCTATTAACACAAGTTTAAAATAATGACAGTGGAAATCTAACCAAAAACTCAGTCTTTAGCACTTTAGTTTAATTCAAGAAATATATTATTCGTGTACTTACCATCAGAGTCTATGCAAGTAAAAATTAACCATGGTTGAGATGAATATTCCTGCATAGATACGGTTTCATAAAAGTCAGAAGACATCAATTTTACAATATTGTATGGTAACTGCTGAAGAACATAGCTAATCATACTTGCAGCATCCCTTGGGCCTTTATACTTTTCTTTCTAAAACAAAATACCCCTCTATACATATATCATCTTTAAATAAAAACAGTTTTCAGAAGAGTTATATATTTAACAATAATACACTGTTCAAATGCAAATTTTAAAACAATTTAACCTTATATAATACCAATGCTAAATGATTACCAGTGGATAGAAAACTAAAGATGGATAAGAGTGAACATTTTGTTGTCTGCATAACATCCAATCTTCTTCACAATTTACAGCGCCAATTTGTAAAACACCTTCCATCTTGCGAGCCAACTCTCTCCACTATTTATAAAATCAGTAAGTTAAATAGAGTTACATATTTAAGAGTATGGCTTAAAAATAATTTCAAAAAATTTACTGATATATATAGATTATAAAAATACTTACAGAAGGAGCCAAATGGTGACAGTGAGAACATTGAGGTGAATAAAAGTTAACAAACCAAAAATCAGATGTTTCAAGGACAGATTGAACTGAAAAAAATCAAATCAAGAGCAATCTATAAATAAATGTACTAAAATATTATCTAAAAGAAAACTGTTGGATGCTCTTAAAAAAAGAACACACAGATATGAATTTATAAATATAGCTATTAATAATATATTTACATATTAATTTGCAGCTCTTAAAATATACAGATCAAATTGCAGAAGAATTAAATAATAATTTGAACTTTTTGAAACTGTGTAATTAAATGTAGTAAAAATTGGGCTAGTTGAACCCGTTAGCCGCACTCTATAGGAAAATGTATTACGACTGGTTCTCCAAGACCCAGCGCATGTATTTGTGGGTTAATGTTGACATAATTTATACACTGAAGAGCCAGAAAAACTGGTACAGGCATGCGTTTGCAAATAACGGAGGTATGCCATCAATCAGCATTATGCAATGTAATTGGAAGCTCATACATAAGACAAAAGGTGTCTGACAAAGATGTTAGATCAATTCCTGCTGCTACAATGGCAGGTTATTAAAATTTAAGGGACTTCGAACATAGCGTTATAGCAGGCGCTTGAGAAGTGGGACATAGTATCACCGAGGGGCGAACAATTCTGGATTTTCGCATAGACCTTTTCATGAGCATACCGTGAATATCAATTATCTGGTAAAACATCACATCTCAGACATCGGTGCAGCCGGGAAAAGACCTTAAAAGAACAGGGCCATCGATAACTAAGGAGAATCTTTAAGCAAGGTAGAAGTGCAACACTTCCACAAATTGCTGCAACTTTCAATGCTGGGTCATCAACAAGTGCTAGCGTGCAAACAATTCAAGGACCGTCATTGACATGAACATGTGGAGGAGAAGTCCCACTCGTGTACTGTTGTTGACTATATGGCACAAGGTTTTACGACTCACCTGGGTCTGCCGATTCTGCCATTGGAATGTTGATGACTGGAAACACGTTGCCTGGTCTGATGAGTCTTGTTTTAAATTGTATCGGGCAGAAGGACGCGCATGGGTATGGAGACAACCTCATGAATCCATGGGCACTGTTCAAGCTGGTGGAGCCTCTGTGATGATATGGGATGTGTGTAGTTGGCGCGATATGAGACCCTTGATAAGCCTAGAGATGGCTCTGACAGGTACATAAGCATCCTATCTGATCACCTGCACCCATTTATGGCCATGAGGCATTCGGCCGGACTTCGGCAATTCCAGCAGGAAAATGTGACGCCCCACACATCGGGAATGGCTACAAACTGGATTCAGGAACACTCTTTTGACTTTAGACATCTCTGTTGGTCACCTAAATCCCCATACATGAACATTATTGAGTATGTCTGGTATGCCTTGCAACATGCTGATCAGAAGAGATCTCCACGACCTCGCACTGCCAAGGCATTTATGGACTGCCCTGCAGGATTCGTTTTGTGAATTGCCTTCAGGATACCTTCAGACATTAGTCGAATCTCTGCCACGTCATGTCGTGGCACTTCTGCGTGTTTGAGGAGGCCCTACACTATATTAGGCAAGTGTACCAGTTTTTCTGGCTCTTCAGTGTAATATGCAGCAAACCATGCTTTATTCTATTCTAATTTAATTCTCTTTAAAAATCTTCAATAACTATCCATTTTTTTAACATTTTGATGGTTAAAATTTGTTTAAATTTTAATGTAATTTATCTATATCAGTATACTTATTTAGTTTTTAATAGTAATTATGTATAATTCAAACTAGCAAAACGGAGAGAGTTTTTAATAAAGCTCATTACAATAACAAAAAAAGACTTACCAAAATCATTTTTATTTAATGTTGTTATTTCAGGATCATCATCATATATACCTAGAAACAGTTAAGAAATAACACATGATAGTATAAAGTAATGGGTATCAGAAACAGAAATAAATATATTAGGCAAACCATAATTTTGTATAATATACTATTACGATTTTGAATGGATAAGGTAAAATATTCTTTTCAACGTTCCTGTGCGATTGAGTAATCTGTAGACACAGGTTTTCATATAAAACAACTAAATGTGTCTTCAAGATCTCACTTAAGACTTATTCTTTCAGAAGAATAATGCACTGAGCCACCCCTCCTGAAATTACTCAAAACTCCTCAGTCATAAAAATGCATCTACTTGTTCTGAATCCCATTCAGCACAACTGGCCGCATGCACAGGCTCCCTTTTCTTGCTAAAAGTTTCATCCCTATGCAAGTACAAGCTTGCTTTGCTCGCTAAAAGGTTCATTTCTAACCAAGCATAGGCTCACTTTGCTTGTTGAAAGATCCATTGCTACAAGAGTATAAGCTAGCTTTGCTCACTAAAAGGTTAATTGCTAGGTATACTCTTATTATTAGAGCCTCCCCTGTGGAGAAACAAATATAATTTCCCTGTTAATACAATAACTCAATCTTCCTCCATGTCTCCAAGAAAATTTTAACATTCTGTTTGGGAAAAGCAAAATTAGAAGGATAGAACTATTTAGGTTTAAAATTCAAGAATTTTACGCTTATTGTAAGTCGCATCATAAAGAAATTTTAAGAAATTAAATAAAACACAAACAATTCAAATTTTAACATTCTGTTCGAGAAAATCAAAATTTTAAGACCAAAACTACGTATGTTGAAAATTCTCAGCTCTACGCCTATTGAAAGTCACTTTATAAAATCACTTTTAAAAATTAAAAAATTATTTTTTAAAAAATTAACTTTCTCTTTGTTAAAACTACAATTATAAGGCCAAAACTTCTTATGCTTTTAAAATTTCAAACTTCTACACTACTGAAAGTTTCTTTTTATAAAGCCATAAGGATAGAGCCTCAGACAGACTCTTTGTTCATAGAATTTAATTCTTCCTGAATCAACAATAATAAAGAATAATGGTAAAAAAAGATTAAGATTAAATTTTACAAAATAAAGTAAATATCTCTTAATTAAGAAAACTTACCAAAACTTTCATAGTAATAATTCCAGCTATGATAGTTTCCTTTCCAACTCTGCCCAAAATCTTGTTTTAAACCTTCTTCACCATATAAATCATATTTTTTTCTAGTTTCTTCATCTTTCAAAACTTCATATGCTTTATTAATAGCTATAAATTGTTCATGAGCCTCTTCACCACCCTAAACAAAAGAAAACAGACTGATCGTCATAAAATACTTCAGTTTGGAGCAATTTGTATTTCTTTTTAGAAAAGGACAATAAACTCATGCATAAGACACAAACAAGAAATAAGGCATCTTCAAATTTGCAATCTAAACCAAAAGTTTCAACTGAAAAATTGTGGCTCCCAAAGACCCTGCATTCCAATAACATAATTTAATCTAACAACAAAAAAAGTATTGACGTCCAGGAAGGAAAGTAATTTTAATCTTGTTTAAGATATCTTGTAATAAAGAACACTTCTTACCCATACTACAAATGCAGTGGAAGATTAAATAGGGCTGTAAATTAGCAATGTTGCCTAGGAATCACCACAGATTGCTTAGATGAACTTTTTTTTAATTCATTGAAGTTAGCTATTGTATTCTATTGCTGAAAGATATAAAGAAACTCGATTTGGAAAGCAGAACTCGGCACAGCACAGTCCATAAAGCTGGTCGGTAGGGTAATAAACCAATCCATCATAGAGAAAATCCAATGAAACTTTTAAACTTTTTTAAATTTGCTTTATTTACAAATAATAAAGGGAATTATTTAAAGCCAAAAATTACATCTTTAAAACAGTAATACATTTATTTCTTGTAGTTTAAATACGTCAAAAAAGAGGATCATTGATAGGCCATCCTACTATATAGGGTACCTTCTACATAGAGTACTAAAATACCCTCTACATAGGGTCCCTTCTCACAGAATACCAAAATAAAAGATTTTATTTGTCAGAAGCAGAGGTTTTAGCTTTTAAATAGGTATATCATTTATCAATTTTGGTTTCGTAAAAAGGTCAGAGAAAGAGATTGTCACAAAAATACTGTTAAAAAATAACATATAAGATTAATTCATTTGGTCTGCAGTTCAAAGTACAGTTATGTTGCTGCTATGTCCGATTTCAAAAAATTTATTTTCTTTAGACTAAGACTAAGTCCTATTAAATCAGAACTTTTTTACACTTCTTTCCTTTTAAATTATGTGGCTTGATTTATAGTAAACGCTGAAACAGATATACTGTACTTACCTTACCAATGTCAACCTAAAAGAAGATAACTTCACCAATAAAAGTAGTCATGAGATAGAAAACTAGTTTAATGTCTGAATTTAACAAACCAAATGTTCAAATAGGTTCAACTTTTAGATTTCCATTTCACTTGAAGTGGAAACACAGGGTGGCCACAAAATTCAGGAAAAAAGTTCCCTGATTTCCCCGATAGATTTCTAAAAAATTCCCTGATTTGACGGCAAACTTTTTAGTTAAATTTCCTCAACTTTTGCAGATGTGTAGACACCCTGATCAAATAGAACATGTATGCTAAAGTGACAATATGCCACTATTTTAAAAATAGTTTTGGCAGTAATGAAACGTTTATATTATTCCGCAACATTAAAATTTTAACGATTGCCACCACAATTTTTTAGGTAAGTGTGCTAAAATACAGATGAATGAGGAAACATACCTTCAGAACAAAGAAAATTTCTCTGATTTTTGTGAAATTTAAAAATATTCCTTACATTTCCCCGATTTTTTCCAAAATCAGAAAGCTCCCTGACATTTCCCTGATTTCCAGGTTCTGTGACCACTCTGAAACAACAACATTTTGTGGAACAAGTATTACTGTTCAGTTAGTTTTAGTCTTTAAAGATACAAAAAAATTCATTAAAGTAGTTTTTAAAACTTAAATAGTTATGATAGAAATTATTTGAAAACAACTAAATTCCAACGAAGCATCAATTTTTAGATGCCACTTCAGTTACAAATGTTGTCACATTTTTGTTTTTCACCCCAGTTTGTTCTTAACTAAAAGGCAAAATTGAGATGAAATCAGACAAAAATTACTAAACAAATCAAAACGTGAGGAGGCCCTCCTAACTGCTGTCAATACTAACCAAGCTATCTCTTGTGGGAGCTTTTTAGGATTTTCACAATCAAGAAAAAAAAGTGGGGCAGACAGCAGCTTTATTTCCGTCATTACTTATTTACGCATTGATGAATATAGATATTCGCAATTGAAAACCCATAAAATTAGTTATAATTAGAACTGGATTACCTAAAGCACTAAAAAATACAAAGACATCAACACATAAATAAACTTTACACCGTTTCATAAAAAAAAGCTGCTTGCTAATAGCAAAATTCTAAAAATGCTGACATGTGTTTATGTAAACATACACATACTACAACAACCATACAACTCAGGAAATAAGAATGAATAAACTTGCCTACTAGAAGTCACCTAAAAGATTAAAACAATAATAATAATAAAGGAATCAAATTGATAATTCATCACACAAAGGAATGCAATCAAAGAAGTGAGCCTGTTTTACAAAGAGTCAAAAGTTAAGACCTATACAAAATGATGGATCTCCGTGATGCAGACCATGAAGCTAGTGTAAAATAAAAACAAGAGTTAAAAATTTTGATTTTCAGGAAAAAAAATTCTTTGCCGATTGGCACCGTTTCAACTTGTATTTCCTAAACCCATTAAAGACGACTTTGAAATGGAGAAACAATCATTGTTTTTAACTTTTACCTTGTTTATTTAGATCATTTAAGATATATTTTGAATTTTTCAGATTTTTTTGGAAAATTATTTTTTGATTTTTAAAATACACTAAGTGGAACCACAATCGTAATTTATTAGCAAAGAAAAAATCTAAAATTTTGATTGGCAAGTTCTCTTGCCAACTGTTGTTAATAGGTTAATAGCAGATGGTTAAAGTGACAGTTAAGTGGGCTGACAGTGCCGCCAGAAAGTAGAAGGGGACAAATTTCTGGTTTCTGAACAATTGCAGCAGTAGTACATGAGAACTGTAGATAACATGATCGAGGGAAGGTGAGACTAATACAATCAAACCCTGTTAACGTGAAATCGCTTAACATGAAATCCTGTTTAACGTGAATCAAAAGTAGTACTCCGTACTTAAAACTGTAAGTTAATTGATTCCTTAAACACGAAATTCGGTTAACAAGAACAATTTCAGCGGCCCCACCGACTTCACGTTAATTTGGTTTGACTATACTACCACAAAAGAAATTCCTGCCTTTTTATTCAACTTAGTCATTATTGTCTAGTTCCTTAACTTAAAAATATGAGAAAGAAAAAGTTTAAACTAAAACACTAGAAATTTTTTTATGAATCCAACTTTAATACTTAAATTATTATTTTTTTTTTTTTTTAAATTTAAATGTTAAAGTAAGTTATGAATCTAATTTTTTTCCATAATTTTCTTCCAATTTCAGCCATTTTGATATTTGTATTTGACAATCAAAGTAAAACTTTTGTTATATGTATAGCAATAGCATGCCATCAATTAATCAATCTGGATAGTAAAATACAATCAAAGGGTTGTAATGAACCAAATCATCACAAAATGGAAGGCAACAGAAAAACAGATAACCCTTTAGGATGATCATCTGACCCATTAATGCTCAGATTAGTAGTCAGAATTAATCATGTCACTGTACTTCAGGTATGGGAGATTTAAATTTTTACACAAGAACACAAGAGTTGAAGAAAAACAGCTAAGAAATTCCATCCTTTAATTGGGAATTTAACAACTAATTTTTTTAACTGTATTATTCAGACTGATTATAATATACAATGTTCATTTATTCATAATAATAGAGCCCACAAACATATATTTTAAAAAGATGAAGAACAGAGATTTCTTTCAGCAGTATCTTTTAAAAAATAAAAGTTAAAAAGTATCCAATGAAACTTTTTAACATTTATAAATTCACTTTATTTAGAAATAATAAAGGGAATTGTTTAAAGCCAAAAATTACATCTTTAAAATAGTAATATAAGTTTATTTCTTGTAGTTGAAAATACGACAGAAAAGGGGATCATTGGAAGGCCAAGTAAAAGCATCTCACTTTATTTACTTCAGTGACAACTCCCTGTATGACAGTAGGCAACAATCACAGTCTACTGTGATACAGGGAGTTGTCACTGTAGTCACAATTGAATTATCACAGTAAGTGGTGGTTGTCGCCTACTTTGATACAGGAAGCTATTTATGTTGCGAATTTTTCTTAGAAAACAGGTTTAGGAATTATATCAAGATTTTATGTAACCAATGTTGTTTTGGCAGATCATGATGCATTTGCCTAGATTTGGAACCAGATTCATATTATTCAATTGGCATTTTTTTCTCTGTTATTATACCTTGTTGGATATTAAATCTTATGATAACTAATCAAAGAAAAACATCAAACATAATTTCTAAAATTATCACATTTTAAACAAATTTTTCTTGTTATATTTATTTATTTATTTTTTTGCAATCCTATTTGTATCTTGTATCAAATTTTGTGAAAGGCAAAACTTTTTTAAAAAAAAATTCTATATACTATCAAAACAATAAAAATAAAAAAAATTGGTAAATGTACTCTTAATTTAATAAATTTTTCATTATTTTAGTAATACTGTTGAAAATGATAGGTGAAATGACCACAATGTTTTTTCAGTCTTTTTAGTAACTTCAGCATACATGTCGAAGGAATCCGGAAAAAAACCAGTGCCTTAATTACCCTCAAGGCTGATTTACAGACTACCAGTCAGCATATCAGTTGAGATCACCAATCATATGACATCAGAGTTATCACTGCATAAATGCATCATTCCAGTTCCAGAAAAAGTTAGTTGTCACATGATCGCCTCTAGCTGGTAGCTCCAGTAAATAAACATTTTCTATTTACTGGCACAGCCGGCACCCATCATCTAATCACCTATGATCTCCCATAACCACTGACAGGCAGCACAACCGACGCTCAAAAGTTGAATTAATTGATCAAGCTGCTGCTGTTATCTTGTAAACCCAAAGCTGGCATTGCGATCAACTGAAGTGACCAGAAGTCCCGATTTTGGCGGAACAGTCCCGCTGCCTGAATGTCCCACCAAACAGTCCCGAGTTTTTGTTACAGAGTCCTGTCAAAATACTTCTTAACAAACAAAACATTTCTTCATCAGAACTTTGTTAATCAAGAAAAACTAACAGAGTGGGTAACTGATAAGTTTCTAGAGATAAGCATTGAGTGGAAGTTTTTACCCATTTCTACCGGCACTCAAAATAAAATTGGTAATATTATGAAAATTGGTGGAACTCGGCTTTAGGTTGTCCGGGACAATTGCTGCCTGTGAAAGAACATTTTGTATTGTTAATACAATTTGGACTTCTGAGAAGGCCCAACTTTCTGTGGATACACTGAAATCTTTGTTAATAACTAAAATTAACTTTTCATATTCTTGCAGAGAGTTTCTGAATTTTCTACAATCAAATAAAAAAAAAAATTTAACTCAATAGCCTCAAATAAGAAATAGTATATGTAAAGTAAGGCTGAAAATTAATAATAAAGTTAAATGAACATGTGAACCTACAACGTATATTGTATATCTTAAAAAAAAAAAAAAACTTGAACGTTTGAGATTTTAGAATTGCGTGTTCTGAACCCCATAAATATAATATGAAAAAAGAGACCCCTTCACCAGTGGCAAATATGTGTCCTGATTTATAGTTAGAAAAATCTAGTTACATTACGGTCAATGCATAACAGTGACCTTCCAATCGACTTACAGTCTGGCATTCCAAGCACTGCAAGCGTGTAAATCAGCCTTCAGGGATAGTTATAGAAAACATGGGGAGATGAGAATATGGGCAAGGATGGAGACAGATTGAAAAAGTTATAGTAACGAAAAAATGAACAACATGTTTTCTCAGGTTCAGAATCCAAATCCAATAGAAAATGAAGTTCTCCTGATGAAAAACTCCTGTATCTTTGAGAAGGGTCTCAGAGATACAGGAGTTTTTCCTAGAAGTACAGTCAAACCCCGTTAACACGAAATCGATTAACTTGAAATCCTGTTTAACATGAAGTAAAAGCAGTTTGATGTACTTAAAACTTAACGTTAACTTATTCGTTTAAGACGAAATCCGTTAATGCAAACAATTCCAGTGGTCCCATCAACTTCACGTTAGCTTGGTTTGACTGTAGTAAAAGCGGAAATATGCAAGTCATCTTCCTCCAACCTCTTCCTTCCCAGAGATACCGGAATTTCTCCTTTAAGAAGAAAAACATCCCTGTGGAAAGATGCTACTTTGCAAAAATGCAAAACACTCCACTATTAGGCACTTCTTGCAATTAAAAAAAAAAAAACGTTATTTCATTTTAATTTCCTGCAAGGTCTGGCGATTTCCTGCACACATCGTAAGCAGTTATGTCCATTTTAACTGACCCTGGTTGGAGTGTTGTATGAAGAGGTGAAATATGTAGGAGTGGTGAAGGAGGTTGATTATTCAACTTTCGATGAACACACATGAAAAAACAACTACATTTTAGTAATAGCTCTTTCTTTAGTAAAGACCTCATTTAGTAAGTAAGACAAGGTGCTCACAAAGAAACTCCTCCAGAAAGCTACCTCCTCAAGCAATCTAGAATATCTCATTCAGTAAAAAAAAAAAATTTAAGTAGATTTCAAGAACCTTTGTATTATGTTCTGCCACTAAGTGCAATTTTAAGAGTAATTTATTCTAGTTACTGCTAATCTTATTCATGTTTGTCACTTTAAAAAAATGTTGATAAAAATACTTTTGACGAATATTTTGTTTTGTATTCCTAGTCATCTACTAAAAAATGTGAAGGCGATTCCTTGCGTACATCATAAGCGTGTACATCCATTTTATCTGTAGTGTTGTATGATGAGGTGAAATATCTAGAAGAGATGAAGAAGGTTGATTATTCAACTTTCCATGAACACACATGAAAAAACAACTAAATTTTAGAAGTAGCTCTTTTAGCAAAGACCTCATTTAGTAAGCAAAACAAGGTGCTCACAAAGAAACTCCTCCTGAAACCTACCTTCCCAAGCAATCTAGAATATTTTTATACAATAAAAAACTCTTTATATACTTAACTAAGTTTGTTCTGCCACTAAGTGTAATTTTGAATTTAATTTGTTCTGGTTACTGCTGTCTTATTCATGTTTGTCGCTATAAAAAAGTGCTGATAAAAATACTTTTAACAAATATTTTATTTTGTATTCCTAGTCATTCTACTTTAGCCTCAACTGAGGTTAAAAGATCAAAAGGGTCTTTAGAACCGATGGTAGAATGAAAAACTACATTGCGATTAGTTCACACACTTTATGGGGGAGGTAATCACAAACTTGGAGCAATATTGTGATGTCTTTGGGAGAATTAAAAATACAATTGACCAACTACAGGCACAATGCCTAGCAAGGTTGGTCATGCTAAAAGTAATGCATAGCAATGACAATTTAACTATTCCCCAATGAATATCAAATTTTGTCTTAAAACAGCACACCCCAATTGAATTCCCTATATCCACAGACAAACAATTCCATTCATAAATCACTCTATTGTTACAATAATATTTTCTCCTTTCTCTATTAAACTACGATTTAAACAATTTAAAACCCTGACCCATTGTTCTATGATCTGTAATAAATTCCAAACACTCTGTCCCATTCTGTGTAATAATTTTGAATAAATCTATCACTATATTCGAATTGTACAAAACCCTAAATTATCTTTGTAGCCCTGCAATGAACCCTCTTCAGCAACTTAATGTCCTTTTAAGATATGGTGACCAAAATTGTACTGCCTACTCAAGATGTGGTCCATCTAATAACCTATAAAATGGCAGCATGATATCTTTAGATTTAGTAGAAACACTTTTTTTAATAAATCCTAAAGTGCAGTTAGCCTTTTTACTGGCAGCTCCACATTGATAAGACATTTTGAAATCCATAAAACCAACACACCTAGATCTTTACAATATTCCTATTGTTGATTTTAACACCTTGTAAATAATAAGCATTTCTATTATTGTGCCCCATGCGCAGAAGCAGATATTTATTAACAATAAATGACATACCCCATTTAAGAACTTAAAGCGTATGCAGCTTTCGCTGTGGGCGACGGGTCTCAATCCCAAGACCATTGGAACTCGAGAGAGATACTTTACTGCTGTGTAAAAGAGTACTCCATTGTACAGAAGTTTTATCTGTTATTTGAGGTCGCCACACAGCCTCCTCCCAGCGACGAAGAAGCGATGTTGTTGATCAACGTCTGATCGGAGTTGGAGGTTTGGGATGCTTGTTGCATCGTTGTGTCCGCTTGTTGTGGTGTTGCACGCGAGTTGAGTATGTGATTGCTTGTTGCGATGTAGCGTCTGATCGCTTGTTGCGAGTGTTGCGTATCTGATCGCTTGTTGCGATGAAGTTTCTCCTTTCAGTTGGTTGTTTTCAGATTATCTGGCGCCGTCAGCAACACGAGGGCTATAATGTGCCGAAACTTTCGTCATTAGACAAGCCAACATACATTTACAAACACCCATGCCAAACACGGGACTCGAACCCGCAACCTCGCGGTCTAGAAGCTAGCACGCTAACCACTACACCGTTTGGTTGGCGTTTCTCCTTTCAGAAAGTGCCGATAGATGGCAGCATGATTCATTTTAGTCCGATGTCACCAATAAAACGTAAGCAGCTTTCGCTGTGGGCGACGGGTCTCGATCCCAAAACCATTGGAACTCGAGAGAGATACTTTACCACTGTGCAAAAGAGTACTCCATTGCACAGAAGTTTTATCTGTTATTTGAGGTCGCCACAAACTCATTCTGAAATTTTGGTTAAATCATCTTGGAATTGCATTCCCTTTACATCTGTATTAACAATTCTCATGAATTTTAAATGATCTACAAAAATGCTAACCTTACTTGCAATATAATGATATTTTTAATGAAAATAGTAAATAAAAGAGGCCCAATCACTGAACCCTGTGGTATCCCACTTTTAACTACTATCTATTTAGAATATTTATCTTTGATTGGTACTAGTTGCTTTCTGTAAAATGATAAACTTCAATTTAAAATAGCTGTTATTTCAATTAAAATAGCAGAGGTGAAAACAATCAAAATATACATTAAGTGTTACTGAATGTATATTTCCTTTTTTTATACACAAATATAACTGCTAAATAAGAATATATCTGTGTACAAAACAATGGTGCAGCCAAAAAAATTCTGAGTGGTGTTTTAGGCAAGTTCAGTCTGATAAAACCGTATAAAGTCCACTAAGAGACAGGGTGGCCACAAAATTCAGGGAAAAAAGTTCCCTGATTTCCCTGACAGATTTTAAAAAAATTCCCTGATTTTAGAGCACATTATTTTTTTTCAAATTTCCCCAATTTTTCCAGTGTGCAGATATCCTGATAAAATAGAACATGTATGCTAAAGAGGTAATATGCCATTTTTTGAAAAATAGTTTTGGCTTTAATCAAAAGTATAAATTATTCTGTAATATTAAATTTCGAACGATTACTACCACAATTTTCTGGGTAAATGGTACCAAAATATGGATGAACAGGGAAACACACCTAAAATAATAGAAAATTTCCCTGATTTTTGTGAAATTTTAAGAAGTTCCCTGATATTTTCCAGAATCAAAAAGCTCCCTGACAATTCCCTGATTTCCAGGTTCTGTAGCCACTCTGTAAAAATAATAAAATTATAGAAAGAGTGGAACTTCTCAAAAAAAAAGAGGAAATCCATGTAAATGCAGAAGATTTTCACCCCTGCTGACTGCAAAGTTTGTTTAACTTATGCAATAATGCTTCATGTAGGAGACTTCTGAAAATAGTTGTAAACTACATCAACACTATTTCTACTAAAAAATTCCTTAGTTACATCTTAATCAGATTTGTTGTACAAAATTTTCCTTTTTTGAATCCATACTGTTTATTTGTAAGTAAGCTCTCAGACTCTAAAAATTTAATAATGCAGTTTTTTTTATCAAAGTTTAAAAAATCTTCCAAATGACAGATGAGATGTCAAACTAACTGAACAATAATTTGCTAAATCACTTTAAAAACTCTTTTTAAAAAGAGGTGAATATTGGCCATAGAACAATATTCGAATTAAAAGAAGTTTAAAAAATTTTCACTAAAACATCTCTCAATTCTTCAGCACATTCAAATAGAAGTTTAGGATAAATATCATCTGCCCCAGGGTTTTAAAAGGTGTAATAAACTTCACCTTTAAATGATAAATAACGTCTGCTCTTTCTGTCATAGTTAAAAAAAATTCTCTCCTAATCGATGTTAGGTTGTTGGTTGTATTCAGATTATCTGGCGCCGTCAGCAACACGAGGGCTATAATGCGCCGAAACATTTCGTCATTTAACAAACCAACATACATTTACAAACACCCATGCCTACACGGGACTCGAACCCACAACCTCGCGGTCTAGAAGCCAGCACTTTAACCACTATACTAACCAATGTTAGGAAAATTGAAATTGCTCATTAATAGGATTTCTTTTTATAAAAGTTTCCTTAATATGCGTATTTAGCATTTCATTCTGATCTATACAAGCATTAGACAGTATATAAATATTTCCAATAATTAATTTTCCCCCATATGATTTGATAACTCAATCCATACCGATTCAATACCCTTTGGCCTGCAGCCCAATTCCCTCCATTCCCCGGTTTCAGCACTAGAGATTAAAGTCCTTCCTCCCTTTCTATCTAGTCTACCTTGCGTAAATAATGTGTAACCCTTTAATTTTATTAATGTTGAATAATCTTCGGTAGCTCAAATCGCAACGGTTATCCCTGATATCAATCTCTTGTAATGCAGCGCATTTGCTTTAATTCATCTATTTTTCCACTAAAAGCATTGCAATGAAATACTCTTAAATTATTTATAATCAAATAAACTAAAGATTTTCTTTTATCACTATGTCAGCTGACGATTCATATCCCTCAAAACTTCCACATTCCTCTCCTTATTTTATTCTTCATTTCTCTGTCGTCAGCATCCTTTACAATATCCTCAAAAAAAAATTTAAACGTATCAAAAAGTAATTCTCTGACAAGTAAACATTGAGATTTTAGAAGTATTTGGGAGGTTTTACCCTGATAATCAATCCTTTGGTAACGAACCTAATGCTCGTTAGAATTTCAGTATTTCGATTACTTGCACTTTGGTCTACCGTATTTTAGTCCACTAACTTATAAAATTAGGAAAATTTTCAGTTTTAAAACATAAATAAGTAATATGTATATAGTATTTGAAAAAAAGTTAACCTTATTTTTATCGGGATGCAATTTCAAAGCTAACTTCTTAAACGCCTTCCGTATTTCTCTGTTGTCAGCATCTTTTGAAATTTCAAGCAAATCATAATAATCAACTGCATTTGCAATGGATAAAATATATATTAAGGCAAATATTAAAGCTTTCATAACGAAGTTTCTTCAAAATTGCTTAAGAACAAACAAAACAAAACTTAAGAAATCGCCGGTTCCTCCAGCCAGAATTTAGATAAAAAAATTAACAGCGAAATCCCTGTCTAGCCTATGGAATTTATGTATCTACGCGTCAAAGTAAACTGCTTTTAGGGGTTTGTCATGGAGAAAATAAGTTAAACGATTGTGAATGGTTAAGAATGTTGAATTAAAATCAAGTAGATCAGGTTCGAAACTTTGTATTTATGGATAACTATTAATAAAGAACTCCACAGTATTACGACGAACAAATTTTAATTTTGACAAACATCAACCGTCACCTTATCTTTCGAATACGAACAGATATTATAATTTTTAGAATTACAGAAATTCTTTTTAGTACTACACCAGCGTCTCCATGGCAACTCTCGCTTTACAATTCGTAATCGTTGCTACTCACTTACCATTCCGCAACATCCTCCCATCCTACAAAATTTTAAAAGTTTATAGAAAATTGCAACAGTTCAGTCAAAGGTTCAAACGCTCCGGAACCTTAACAGTTCTACCTAACCTGGTCACCACTTTACTTCCAATGGCATCGTCCTTCGATGGAGTAGTCTCTTTCGGTGTCTCTAGTGATTTCTGTGGTCGTTCAACCATCTCCATCAGATACAACCGCTGGAATGGCCTAATTCTCTTTCCTTTTGAAGTCTTCACTCTGGCGACTCTAGCATGCCCATCAGCACCAGGATATATATCCATGACCAGCCCAAGAGGCCAGTTAATTCGTTTTGCATTGGAGCCTACCAGGACAACATCTCCGACAAGTAGTCTCAGCCTTTCGTTTTCCTTGGTGAACCAACAAGGCTAAGTATTCACTTCGAAACCTAGTTTTCAAGTCCATGCGAAGCTTCTGAACATAACGAAGTCTTTTGTTACAGCTATTGATGTCTATGTTATCCAAGTCTGGAACTTCGTTGTGAGGTAAACTTTGCATGAAACTTGCTGGGGTCAAAGACCTTAAGTTGTCAGCTTCATCACTGAATGTAGGTATAAGTGGTCGCGAATTAATAGTCGCTTCGCAGTCACATAAAATTGTCTCTAGTTCTACGTAGTTTACTGTTGACTTTCCTAGAACTCTTCTTAACACTTCCTTAACCATTCTTACTATCCTCTACCACCATTCTCTCCACCACGGGGAGGCAGGCGAATTGAAATTCCACTTGATTTTCTGCACGGTCGAAAATGTAATAACTTCATTCCAATCAACGGGTTTCGTTCTTAGTATTATTATTTCTTTCTCATCTTGGAACGTCTGCATCTTCTCTAACATCTTAGCTCCTTCACTTTGGAAACATTCCTTTTGGATGCACTGCAGCAGTTTCCCTTCTGCCTCTTGAATCTCTTCAAAAGTCAACTCTCCTTTCTTCTTTTTACTGCAGTATAGGCTGTTGAAAACGAACCTCTGTATGCAACTAATCATTCTCACAATTTTCGTATGCTGACAAAAGTAGAGTAATTCTCCTGTAAAATTGTCTTCTTCACAACTCAATTGCATAACAGTAGTCTTCCTTTTTTCTTTATTAACATCTTCTTTTCGGGAGCGATAATGTTAGATTTTGGCCAGTCTTTTTCTTCTAGTTTCAGCCAAGGTGGGTCTTTCCACCAAAGAAATTTTAAGTAGTCTCTATCTGTTTTATCCAAACTGACCTGAAGAAATGCCTTTTTTACATCTGCTGTCACTGCAATAGCATGTTCTCGAAATTGAATCAACTTCTCTGGAACCTTCTCGATTACGTTAGGTTCCTTTTCTAGGCAATTGTTAAGAGAATTTCCCTTTTCGTCATTCACGGATGCATCGAAAACAGGTCTGATTTTGGTAGTCAAGCTCGATTCTTTGGTGACTGCTCTGTGAGGTAGATAATAGCCTTTGTTTTCATGATCATCTCGCATATTTTTTATAATACCATCTGTCAACCATTATTCAAAAACTTGACAATAGTCTTCATATTTTCCAGCATTTTTCAGTTTTCTGATTGCCACTTCTTTATTGTTTCGCAGTTCAGGACAATCGGTTTTGAATGGTAACCTTACTTCGTATCTTCCTTCTTCTTTGACGCAGATTGTTTTCTCAAAAAAATCTACAACTTCTTTATCTGAATCTTCTTTTGATTTAATATCAGCAGGATCTTTAATTCCTATCGTTTCTAATCTCCATAGGTCCGGAATAGAAATTCCATTCAAACAACAAAGAGTGCTCGCCACATCATGTCCATTGCGTGACTTCGTTTTGCCCATAATTGTCCATCCCAATTTGGTTTCCATGTCGAATAGGTCTTCTTCCAATTTCTTGATGTTTAAAGTTAACAATTTGCCCATTACATCCGCTCCTAGTGAAATTTTTACTTCTGAAATATCGTATTCTGCGTCAGAAAGCCGTACATTGCCTAGCTCAAGTGAAGATAAATGTTCTTTGGACAATCTTGGTACAAAATTACAGATTCTTTCTTGATCGAGCATCGCAACTTTTATTTCGAATTGCTCATCACAACTAAGAAGTGTAACATCATACACTCCATGTTTCTGTAATTTAGTTTTAGCACCACCAAATAGGCTATGTGAAAGAGTCTCTTGGCACGTTTTGTCTAAATCTAATTTAGCTACGCCGTCTTTTGTTATTTACGACTCTAGGATCCTGAATCTAAAAGCAATCTTGCTAACTTATATGAGTTATTTTTACTTTTAACCTTCACAATAAGTGTCTGTAATAAAGTTCCATTCATTTCTTAGGAAGACAATGCTTCGGTTTCTTTAACTTGACTTTCAACTTTAGTTGCTAAATCATCTAGTTAAGGACCTTTAATGTCTTTATTTGTATCATTTAATCTTGGGCACATTACTACATAGTGCGAATAATTGGATAATAAGCATTTAATCCCTGATTTACAATTTTTAGACGAATGCCCTTTCTTCAAGCAGGTGAAACAGGCACCTTTACGTTTAGGCCAAGATAGCATTTTATCCTTTTAAAACCCTTGTGTAAACCCCTCAGACGAAAAGGGTGCAATGTTCAGATGACAAGGGTGTAACCTTCATAAAACCTTGAAAAACGGGTCCTAGTCTCCAGGAGTCAAACTTTTCGTAACCGTTTCACGACCACCCTTGCCACAAGGTTTTTGCTGTAACGGGTGTGTAAACCTTTTCGTGATAAGCCTGCCACATGGTTTTTGCCGTAAGGGTTGTATGAAACTTTTCATAATAAGCTTGCCAAAAGGTTTTCACTGTAAAGGGTGTTAAACCTTTTCACTATGAGGTTCCTGCCGAGTAGATATAGGAAAGATTGCAAAAACTTTCCTTTTTAAAGTATCATTTACTTTTTGTGTTAAAAAAGAAACACTTTATTGGGAGAGTTCCAATATTGTCGGAAAATGCTTTAAATTTAGTGGCTAATAAAAAAATTGATATTTATTCAATAGGAATTTAATTACAATTTACCTTTAATGGTATCAATCATAACCCAATTTATAGATAAATTTTAATTTATTTGCAAGATATATAGAACTTACTAGAATTATAAACATAACTTACATTTTTTTTTTTTTTTTTTTTGTTAAAGAATTTAAAAAAAAAAAATAAAGATTCAAAATTCAGTAAACAATTATGTATATATTATTAAGAAAAAATTCATTGTGATCTTAGTAGGTTGCGTTAGACAATTTAAATTGCATTAAAATTTGTTTTAAATGCCAAGCTACTTATAGTTTTATTGTTAGAAACATATACAACTAAAAATACATTTTTACTGATCATTTTTTAGATAATTCTTTATTTTGAAGTAAACAAACACAAATGAGTTGCTTTTTCATTTTATACAAAGAATGTAATTCAAACATGATTTTAAATATATACTATAAATATTTCTTCATTTATTTGCTGCATCTGACAAGAAATTTCTGGAGGATTCTTGAGGAAAACTAAAGGAAATCCCATTCATTTCTCTCTGAAAAAAATAAGCAAATCTATAATAATAAAACAAGCTGTGTGTCTGTCTGTTTGTGGCTCTGTGGATCTGTAGAAACCTACTTAAAATTGGAGTAGAGCTCTGAAATTTCCAACACAAGAAGTTTGGACCTTCTAATTTTATGTATGTCAAACAGAATGTTAAAATTTTAATTAGTTTTTTTTAAATTAATTTTCTTAATTAAAAAACGACTTCTAATTGGGTTACAGCTCTGAAATTTTCAACATAAGTAATTATGGCCTTCTTATTGAACTATTGAAAAGCAGAATTTTAAATTTGTTGTCATTTTTTTTAATTAATTAATAAATATTTTGCAAAATGGTTTCTACTAGGGCTACAGCTCTGAAATTTTCAACATAAGTAGATTTAGCCTTCTAATTGGACTTTCGAAAAACAGAGTTTCAAATTTTTATTTAGTTCTTTTTAATTAATTAATAACTATTTTACAAAACGATATCCAATAGGGCTACAGCTCTGAAATTTTCAACATAAGTAGTTTTGCCTTTTATTTGGCCTTTTGAAAAACAGAGTTTCAAATTTTTATTTAGTTCTTTTTTAATTATTTTTTTTTAATTTATTAATATATATTTAATAAAACGATATTTAATAGGGCTGCAGCTCTGAAATTTTCAACATAAGTAGTTGTAGCCTCCTAATTGGACTTTTGAAAATCAGAATGTTAAATTTTTAATTAGTTATTTTTTCATTAATTTTCTTAATTATTAAAAAAAATTATAAAATGACTTCTAATTGGGTTACAGCTCTGAAATTGTCAACATAAGTAATATTGGCCTTCTAATTGGACTTTCAAAAAACAGAGTTTTAAATTTTTATTTAGTTATTTTTCATTAATTTTTTTTAATTAATTTAATAACTATTTTACAAAACGATATCCAATAGGGCTACAGCTCTGAAATTTTCAACATAAGTAGTTTTGCCTTTTATTTGGCCTTTTGAAAAACAGAGTTTCAAATTTTTATTTAGTTATTTTTAATTTTTTTTTTTAATTAATTAATAAATATTTTACAAAACGATATCCAATAGGGCTACAGTTCTGAAATTTTCAACACAAGTAGTTTTGGCATTCTAATTGATCTATTGACAAAAAGAATGTTAAAATTTTAATTTGATTTTTGATTAATTCATTTAATTTTTTTTTTTACAAAAAGTTACTTATAATAGGCCTAGAGCACTGAAACTTTCAACATAAATAGTTTTGGCTTTCTAATTTTGCTTTTCACAAACATGTGTTAGAATAATCTTAAAAGGGTGTTGTATTATTGTATTAACGGGGGGATTTTTCTTTTTTTTGTCTCGACAGGGAGAGGCTTCTAATATTAAAGCTTTACGTAACAATTATAGATTTTAGTGAGTGATGCGAGCTTATGCTTGCATAGTAATGAACCTTTCAACGAGTGAAGTAAGCCTGTATTTATGTGTCAATGAACTTTTCAGCAAACGTAGTGATCTCGATTTTGCGTAGCGATGAACCTTCTTGTGAGAGAAAGCACCAAAAACTGGGATCTATACACCAATGACGGATTTCCGCAACGCGAGGCCTCATAGCTAGCTATAATATTGCACATGTTAAAATTTCGTAGCGAAGCGTGGTTTATTCATCTAGTTCAATTAATAAAAATGTGATTTTTCATGTGTAAGCTTTCCCGATAAAAAAAAGCAAAAGCTACTCATCAAAAAGGAGCTACTTCAAGGGTGGCTATGGTCCAATTGCATTATTTTACAATTTGACACTCTGAATAAAGTAGTACCCAACCAAAATAGCTATGGCCGTGAAGAATATTGATATCTTAAATAGAGAGAAGTTTAATGTTGTAAATTACAGGCAATGAAAATTAGTAGGATTTTCGTCTTAAAGTCGAAATTTCCCTTCATGTCCTAAAAATCAATTTGCGACACTTGGCCATTATATATTTTAGACCACTTGTTTGTTGTAATGCTGCTGTAAAGCGTAATGGCTAGTCGTACAAGCATTTTTTGTAGCTGGATATTTAGGTCTGTGAAGGGAAATTTTGAGGAGGCTGATAGGGCTACAGCTTCCTGAAAATTGAGAAAAATTATATTTCCAAGTATAAGGTAACAATTTTTGTAAATAGTTAATACGTGATATCCTCATTTAACAAACTTTTCGAGTCAGTCATATTTTCAAAATAGTTATAACAACGAGAAATGAACACAAAAATACGAGCACATCTATTTCATTTCAAACTCTTGCGATTTTACATTTCTTTCTCATTTCTATATGCTGAGGTCATGGCGTCCTTCAGATGGTCATAGTAGAGAAAACTTACTGGTTCCCTGAAAGAGCATGCATAGACACAAAGACTTCTCCCTCCTGAATCTCCTGATACCAATAATACAAATCTGTCATAGAAAATCTGGTAAAATTTTATGAAAGAGATTTTCCTGGTTTTCAAAACATCATCGAAGCAGAATGGGAAATGTGGAAAACAAAATACAGGGTTACTAAAAAAAGAATCATTCATTTTCAAAACCCGATTTATTCAAAAGTATTATACTTACAAATATGATTGATACATGAAAACAGCCACAAAATATTTAAGTTTTATGCTCCAGGTGGTACTCAAGTTTACCCGATTTATTCAAAAGTGTAATACTTTTGAATAAATCGTGTTTTGAAAATGAATAATTCTTTTGTAGTAAACCTGTAGAAAGGTTTTCTACTGCCATTGATGCTTTCGCAGAATGTTCTGTAGACAATATTTCCGAATATATGTCACTTTAAAAAAAAAAAAATGTATTTTACCAGTTTCAATTGCAACTTCTGAGCTTTAAACTTTGTGATCATTAACATCATATTAAGAAATTATATGAGCAAAACAAGGTACTTTTTGTCGATTCACAGCAACATAAAAATATGGTTTCGGTAACCAATAAAATCGCCTTTTTTAGGGGATTTAGAATACACCAATAAACAGTGTTTACATTATATCATAACAGTATTTAACGCTTAGTAAATTTCATTGTATAAACTAGCGTTGATTTTTTAACATGTTACTTCTTGCGTTGTTTGTATTATGTGTTTACTTTGATTTTATTTATAACACTCATGCTTACGTTTTTTTAATAACACATGCTTAAGTTATGTTTTAGAAATGGCACTAATCTTTATTAAATGTTCTTTTCGTTATGATGTAGAATCGTAAAAGTATTTGCTTTTCACTACCTTAACAGAATAGTGGTGAAACACTGCAGTTTTAAACTTCATTCCATTATGTTAAAAAGTGGGTACTTTTAATTTATAACTAGTTTTATTACTTTTTAATATTAGCTGCCCAACCCTCTTTCCTATTATGATCAAATGTTCAGTTTTTAAGGCATTACATGAATATGGCAAGAGCAGACAAAAGTCTTTTTTTTCTTCCAGAAAACCAAAGACAAAAACTAAATTGTGAGTAACTAATACTACTAAAAAAGTGTAGTAGAAATACTGATCCTCCAATGCTAAAATGTGACTGCGAAAAATTACTGAAATAATAAAATGAAATTTTAAACATTGACCTCTTTCTTCTTCGGAACATATCTGTTCTTATTAGTAGCCTACCTCATTTGCTTCCTCATCAGTTATATCCTCTGCATCTAATTCCGTCATATATACTGGGAACCCTGTCGTATAAGTTTTGACTTGATTCATTAACGCTTTATAAGTTTCCATATCTAGCAAAACGTCAGTATTCAAATCTTTACATGTCGCCACTAAAGCTGTGATAGTTGGAGTGATACATCCCACTCCTTCTTCTACTAAACTAATTTTGATTTCTGCTAGATTTGCTTCTTTTTTTCCGCCAAATGCAGGTTGCTACCGATTTTTTCCTTTGACTCCATTATTTTGTTCTTTCAACAAGTCTTCTCTAAAAACTGTAATCTGTGTTCCTGAATCCAGTATTGCTTCCAATACCTTTTGCCCATATTAAATCTTCACTATATTCACCTGTGCTATCTTTAGTCTTCTACTTGTTTGCTTTGATTTTATTGACACTAATTCCCCACCGACTTTTGCTGTGACTACTTCCGTACTGGTTTGCTTATCTTCTTCTGTATCGCTTCTTTTACCCTCATATTGTGGTCCCCTGTCGTTGCTACCTCTCTGGAAACAATTCCTGGCTAGGTGTGATGTTCGTCCACATATAAAACATGCGTGTGGTCTTGTTCCTCTGAAATCTTCACTTCTATAACTGGCTCCTACGATGCAATGGTGGGCTGTATCTTACACTACTACTCTCAAAACTTACCTTTACGACTTCTGTTCATGTGATATTGATTTCCACTACCCATTAACGACTTCCCCCTTGACTCAAAGAAGATGTCACACTTCTTACTTAACCTTTGATGGTTTGAACCAATTCTCTCCTTGTTGAATCCTAATGAACGCTGTCATTTCTGGGTCTAGAGTTTTGAAAAGTTGATCTGAAATTATTAAATCATTTACAGTCTGCAACTCTTGTGCCTTTTTCCGTTCACAATAGAACAGCCACAAAGCATTTAACCTTGATGCAAATTGCAAGAACGTTTCATTAGCATATCGCCTAGCCTCTGTAAAGTTCTGCAAACACGCTTGTGTGCAACACCATTTCCTTCACAGTATCATAATCCTTAATATCTTCTTCTTTGAGATAAATCGGTACATTCAACGCCTTCTCACCTAATAAGGTAATCAAAAGTTCTGAGCAAAATTCAGGTGGTACCATTTTGGTTTCAAATGCACGTTCTAATGATTGAAAGAATAATACCCAATTTTGCGCGTTTGCCGGAACCGGCATTGTGAGTACACGAATACTTTTAACAAAACTTTCAAACGAACTTCTCTCTCCTTCATTGCTAATTCTATTAGTATAATCACTCACCCCACCGTCGTAACTTATCCTTTGTCCTCTCTGCAATTGCGCCATCTGTAGTTCATGTTCTCTATGTTTTCCTCTTTCCATTTCCTCCCGTTTTCTTTGTTTCTCTCTTTCCATTTCCTCTTTTTCTCTCTGTTTCTCATTTTCAGCAGCTTTCCGTTCTTCTATTATTGTAATCGAAAACTCTTCCCAAAATTCCGGATCTTCAATATAGCGTTGGTTGCTCTCAATATGATTCCGCAAGTTCACTACTTTCGAGGTAGCATTTGATGTTTCACCCATTTCTTCCAACACCCGCCTTAAATCTTCTTTCTTGCTTCCTTTAATCTCAAACATTTCTCCCTTTCTATTGAAATCGGTTTCCCCGCACAAATGTCAGTCGCTGCCTTTTGCTTATGTTAGAAAAAAAAGTTTCAAGAAACCACATCCAATTCTCAACGAACCACCACTATACTTTATTTTCGAAAACTCAAAAAGCGATACAATCCAAATACATTTCATTACTTTAAAAAAAAAAATACTCTCTCGTGCCACAACGTTTACAAATTTATAAAAGCCGTTTGTTATCCCGTGGCTGGTATCTAGCACAATAAACTGATACAACCGCATTATTAATTCAGAAACCACATTACACTCAATATTCAAATTTAATGGATAATTTGAGTAATAATTAACAAAGAGTTGATTGAAGGAAAAATGCAGTATATTTGCTTAATTTTTTTCTCAACTTAATGGGGGAGGGGGGGGTGAAACCCCAAAACCCACCTCGTTACGCCTATGGTCTTACACTAATGCACTTAGGTCGATGACTAAAGCACTTATGTTCCCGCGATAAAAACTCCTTTTCTCCACCCTGTGTAGCGCGTATAGTTGTCTGCGAACATTATACAGTTTGCAAGATGTTCAATGATACATTAGTTGTATGAACATCTTTCACTTTGGTATAGGTTTTGATTATCTTAGTAAAACACTGAATAATTACTAGTTAAGAAATTTATTAGATACTTTGAGTAATAATCAACAAAGAGTTGGTTGGTGAAAAAACGTAGTAAATTTGCTTAATTTTTCTCAACACAATGGGGGGGGGGGAGTTGAACCCCCACCCCTCCCTCGTTACGCCCATACTGTTGAGTACAATTCAGTCTTGCTTCTTTGTGATGAGACTGCGAACGCGGCTTGCGTTTAAGTTTAGATTTTTGTAAAAACCCGCATCCCACAATTCTTCTACAAACAGTTTCCCGTGAAACTGTAATGGCAATTACATTTTTGATCCGATTTACAGAGTAATGTTGATTTGAAGCCAGTTTTATAATCAGTCTATCATCCCATTTGCTGGTCGTTCGATGATTTTCATGATTGTGATTTTGGTGGATATTGTCACCATGTGCTTAATCTGTATAAATAGCTCTTTTGGAACGATTTAATGCAATTGAAATATCAGAAATGGATATATCTCTGGCCTTTATAACCAGTGAAAATTACTTCAAACCTTTTATCGCAAGTACAAGACACTCCCCTTTGATGGTGAGATCACTTCCTTTCAAGAATGTTCATAAATCTTACATTTTTGCCTATACTTTTGAGGCATGGAAAGTTTACAAGTTGTTGATGTTAAACAATTTTATTTCATTTTTCCCAGAAATTTTTTACCCTACACTCTTGCCTTATGACTTTAAGAATATATATTTAAAAAAAAAAAAAAAAAAAAAAAAAAAAAACTAGTGCAAATTATGTAAATGAATGCTATTGCTTTTCGTGAATTGCCTCTGTGTCTAAACTTTTGTGCAGGACTGTATACGAGCAGTAAGCGGTGTGCGACTGGTGGCAGACCGAGAGAACGGTGGAGGTTCAGTATTTTACATCAGTTCCTTACATGAGTCATCCAGTAAACTAGCTGACGCTTCATTTTGAGTGCTTATCACCTATGAAGTATCTAAAACCAAAACTGTTTTACAGTGGTGAGATTATCACACAACATCACTTAAACATACGTTTTTGAAAAAATAATAAAATAACTTTATTATTTTTATTTAAAATAACTTTATTAAGTGATTTAGAAAAAATGTCTGCCTGATGTGTGTATGTGTGTACGTGGTCAGCATATAACTCCCGAACAAATTGACCTACGATATTCAAATTTGGTGTGCATGTTGGTTATGGCCCAAAAACCTACCATTAAGTTTTTTGTCAAAATAGCGCATGCGTATAAGGTAGCTGTCATTGAAAAAATTACATTTTTTAGTAATTGCTAAAAAACGGCTCTAACGATTTTTTTTTTTTCAAAATCGCTGGGGCAATGCCTCTTAAGGTGCTTCAAACATCCCCACCTATGAAATTCCCGTAAAAATGCTTTAATGGCTTAAAAAGTTGAAAAAGGAATGTCTTTAACACAGAGTTCTCTTTCCGTGAGCATTCTTTATCCACGATCGTTTTTTCTTCTCTCCTCAGTTTCCTCATTTTTTTTTTTTTTTTTTTTTAAACCATTAAAGAATTATAGCAAAAAATATCGCCAAACTGGCCATTTATGCTAAATAAATGCTGAAAATATAAAAACGGTAAATGGAACAAATCCACGTCAGTATTATATAGTGTAATTGGAAATTCTGCGATGTTCCACACCCCTAGTATAAGATGTGTTGTGATTAGGAGACTGATTAGAGTGCTAGAGTGGAGTTATCGGGTGTTCACAATAACTGTTATTTACATACGAACGAAGCAAAGAGGATGAACCTGGAAAACAATAATCTAGATGATACTCTGCACCATGGGTATAAAACATACAAACCATTGCCACGTCAAAACTTTAGTCAGACCTACTGCTAAAACGGTTTAAGGAATTTTTGCTATGCTTTATTATTATTATTATTATTATTATTATTATTAATATTATTGTTGTTGTTGTTATTGTTGTTATTATTATTATTATTATTATTATTATTATTGTTATTATTATTATTATTATTATTATTATTATTATTATTATTATTATTATTATTATTATTATTATTATTATTATTATTATTATTATTATTATTATTATTATTATTATTATTATTATTATTATTATTATTATTATTATTATTATTATTATTATTATTATTATTATTATTATTATTATTATTATTATTACTATTATTAACTTGATTGAAAGAAGTGCATTTTGTATGTTCCCTAGTAGCAATCACTGCATGGTGTTTCGTCGGCCAATGATCGGAATTCATCAAAGTCATCGGCGATTCCCCAGACTGATATATAAACACACCCGTATTTCCTCGTCTGCCGATGACCCTAAACTCATCGGGAAAAGATATCTTAACAACATCGGTGGCCGGTGAAATTTCTGATCATCGTTTTTTGATCGGCAAAAGATATCGGAACGACATCGACAGGCGATAAAAAACTTATGTTTCTTTTTCTTGCAATTCCACTGAATTAGAGGCGATCCTTGAATGTATTTCAAATTTAAATCAAGTATACAATTTGCTAAACATTTCGCTTTGGCAATAAGTGAAAAATATTTAAAAAATAAGTGTACAAAAAATTTTAAATGTAAAAATATATTTTGAAAAAATGCAAACCACATAATTATATATTGTTTATCTAATACGTCAATAAAATCCATAAATAAAAAAAAAATTATAGTGTAAAAAAATATAGGAACAATTTTCTAAAATTAAAAATAAATTCTCCCCATTTCAATTTCAATATAAAATAAAAATATAGTCCTTGTTTTTAAATAGTTTTCATTATAATTTGCTGAACTCATTTTGGTCCGTTTTTTAAACATCTTTTAAGTAAAATAAAAATATGTTTGTATGTTTCAAAAAGTTAATCAAATTGAATATAGTTTTTTAAAAAAAATTAAAAATGAAATATATTTTTTTAAATGTCAAAATTATTAAGTAAACTCTTAAATTGCATTTCAAAAATATCATAAAATGTACACGTTAATTAGTTAAAATTTTCCAAAATAGATGGCGACACTATTTATTTGACACTATATTTTTTTTTGCTATAATAATAAATTAATATCATTTTCCCAAATTTATGGAAGATTTGCTTTTTTCCGAAAATTCTCCATATATAAAAAAAATGTCGGTCAATTTCCTTGCAAAGTCTGTATGATAGTAGAGTTTTGTACTACAATACAATTGCTATACCAAGAATCAAAAGTAACTAACAGTCCAGTGGCCACGTCAACGCGCTTCGGAGAGGATCACCCTTGGTTCGATCCCAGGGTAAGTAATTTACACAATTCTGGCGTGAGTAATTTAGTGGTGTTATAACTTCGATTTGTACTTTTAATATGTCGCTGGAAATACTACCAAATAAGAATTACGCGCTGTGGGTAAATATTTTAGTTTTTCATTATTTTAACTTGCCGTTTTTAATATTCGATACTTACATCTTTATAATTATTTAATGTTTATTAATTGATATTTTCGAGAAAATAACGACCATCGTTTCGATATTTCTTGAGAGCAAAATTTTAATCGGATAGTGCTCGTATTTCCCCCTTTTACCTTGGCCTTCGAACTAATTCTTGTCGGCTTCTGCTCGAATCCGATCAGTTTCCGGACATCGGCCAATGGCCGGCCACGGGGACAAAATGAATTAGTTGCCAAGGGAAAGATAAGTTTAGGGTGAGTGTCCGGTGAATCGCCAATCACCGGCGATTCACCTGGGGATGGAATTCCGATCACCGCCCGAGGTAAAATTGCTACTAGGGTTTTAAACCGTAGGAGGGTCCGTATTCCTTAGAAATGATCCTGGAAGTTTAGTTTCTTAGCCATTGGTAAGACTGATTGAGTGTACTTGTAGGAATATTCATCCATTGAACGCAATAATGCCCTAGTAGCAATTTTACCTCGGGCGATGATCGGAATTCCATCCCCAGGTGAATCGCCGGTGATTGGCGATTCACCGGAAACTCACCCGAAATTTATCTTTCCCTTGGCAACTAATCCATTTTGTACCCGTGGCCGGCCATTGGCCGATGTCCGGAAACTGATCGAATTCGAGGAGAAGCCGGCAAGAATTCGTTTGAAGGCCGAAGGAAAAGGGGGAAATGCGAGCACTACCCGAGGAAAATTTTGCTCTCAAGAAATATCGAAACGGTCGTTATTTTGTCGAAAATACCAATTAATAAACATTAAATAATTATAAAGATGTAAGTATCGAATATTAAAAACGACAAGTTAAAATAATGCAAAACTAAAATATTTTCCCAGAGCGCGTAATTCTTATATTGTAGTATTTCTAGTGACATATTAAGAGTACAAATCGAAGATATAACACCACCAAATTACTCACGCCAGAATTGTCTAAATTACTTACCCTGGAATCGAACCACGGATGTTGGTCTCCGAAGCGCGGTGACTTGGCCACTGGACTGATATGGTACTGGCGATTCTTGGTATAGCAATTGTATTGTAGTACAAAACTCTACTATCATACAGACTTTGCAAGAAAATTGACTTACATTTTTTTTTATGTATGGGAAATTTTTGGAAAATAGCAAATCTTTCCTAAATTTGGGAAAATGATATTAATTTATTTATTATAGCAAAAAAATATATATATCCCATATGAAAACATATTTAGTTTTTGTATTCTTATACACATAATAAATAGTGTCGCCATCTATTTTGGAAAATTTTAACTAATTGACGTGTACATTTTATGATATTTTTTGAAATGCAATTTAAGAGTTTACTTAATAATTTTGACATTTAAAAAAATATATTTCATTTTTAATTTTTTTTAAAAAACTATATTCAATTTGATTAACTTTTTGAAACATACAAACATATTTTTATTTTACTTAAAAGATGTTTAAAAAACGGACCAAAATGAGTTCAGCAAATTATAATGAATACTATTTAAAAACAAGGACTATATTTTTATTTTATATTGAAATTGAAATGAGAATTTAGTTTTAATTTTAGAAAATTGTTCCTATTTTTTTTTTACACTATAATTTTTTTTTTATTTATGGATTTTATTGACGTATTAGATAAACAATATATAATTATGTGGTTTGCATTTTTTCAAACTATATTTTTACATTTAAAATTTTTTGTACACTCATTTTTAAAATATTTTTCACTTATTGCCAAAGCGAAATGTTTAGCAAATTGTATACTTGATTTAAATTTGAAATACATTCAAGGATCGCCTCTAATTCAGTGGAATTGCAAGAAAAAGAAACATAAGTTTTTTATCGCCTGTCGATGTCGTTCCGATATCTTTTGCCGATCAAAAAACGATGATCAGAAATTTCACCGGCCACCGATGTTGGGAAGATATCTTTTCCCGACAAGTTTAGGGTCATCGGCAGACGAGGAAATACGGATGTGTTTATATATCAGTCTGGGGAATAGCCGATGACTTTGATGAATTTCGATCATCGGCCGACGAAACGCCATGCAGTGATTGCTACTAGGGTGGATACTGTTATAACCTGTAGATTCCTAATAACTATGTTAGCGAGCTGAAAAGGCAAATTGTTATGTTTAACAAAGACAATATCTGACTCTGAGAGTCGTGTAGTTGTAACTCGAAAAGTAGAATTCTCCATTTCCATGCATGCTAATAAAAGCAACTTTTCCCCAATTTTGCGGATATTTATGTTTTCGACTTCTTTACTTTTTTTTATTAATACAATGGAATATACTATACAATAAAATCTGTTTTTAAATGAACTGTGAAGTAAAATAAATGTATTTTATTGCACTCACATATATTGTAGAACTAAATTGCAAAGCAAAATTATCATAATAGGGTTCACGCTGGTATTCCAGTCACTTGAAAGGTGTAAACCAGTCTTTTCCTATTAAAAGTGATTTTAAAAAGAACTAACAACCACAATATTCACTATGGGTGATCCTCATGTAAACGTCTAACGCTGATTACTTAAAAGTTCATGAAAACTATTTCTCCTCTGCTTTTGCTTTTTCATTCGAAATACTCGAGAGGCATGTGACATCACCAAACCATTTAGGCGCTACTATGCCAACCTAAATCGTGCAATATTCTGCTCCTTTCATAGAGATTTCTTCGAAATTTGATTATTAAGAGCCATTAATAAATAAAAAATTACAATTTTAACTAAGTCAAAATATATTTTCGAATATCTAAAATCTATTCAGTTGGTCCATTTAATGAATTAGTCTTTGAACTTGATTACTGACAGTTTAATTGCAATAGAGTTGAGGATTTCCATTGACGCCTATGCTTTATAAGTCAGCTTTCTGTCCATCCGGAATGTCCCAAAACGGGTTTTCACTGCTCAGATGGTTTGTTGATAATGCCCCTTGTCTATTTATTACAATGGCAATTCACTTTTAACTAATCACGTGGTTGTAGGCAAAATTTAGGTGATGATCTCTCGATGTCGGTTTCAAAAAAATGACGTCAAAAATACTCTACTATTCTATATCTTCATGGGCCAAATGGACCAAATAGTAATCTGCATGTGGCACCACTCTTTAGATTTGTAGTGTAAATCATTTTTGGAAGTGGGAGCTCATTTTATTTCTTTAAATAAAAAAACGCGTTTTATAAATATCGTATGCGTAACAGATACAATTTTGTTTTTATTTATCAACAAAGATTTCTCGTGTTGAAACATTGAAAAGTTGCCATTTACTTGTATTTTTAGCCAATTATACCTATTAAAGCCAAAAATGACCGAAGAAGAAATGGTAAATTATTTTAGATTACAATTTCAATCTATTAGTACTTATACATTTTTTTTTTGTGATCAACTATGTTATGTGTATTTTTGTGTAACCACATTCAGTTCCTGTTATGTTTTTTATTCCAATTTAATCAATTACATTTCAAATTGAAAATGTAGATGCACCGAAGTTAAACTCCCGTCTACGATACGACAACGACCTGCCGCGATTTTGTAAATAGGCGCCAAGGCCAAAATTATGACGTGTTTTCTCGTTCTCGTTTGTCACTATCCCATTCATGATTTAAGAATAAGGTTTGCCAAAAAATATCTGAACTTAATCTCTTATAAATTGTCGCCAATGCCGCCAAATCCCGATGATACTGTAGACTAGGAATTTACATCCCCAACTTTTATAATGCTACTAAAATAAAGATAAATTCTCCGTTGGCCGAACCCCTTGGTGTGATTTCTAGAAGTTTATTGTAAAATGGCGGAACGGCAATCAACCACTAAATATACATAGCTTCAATTATTATGAAATATTTTCATATTCTGTAACCTGTATAAAATCTCGCTATTGTTCACTCTGTGTCAAATTAGCCAAAAAAGTCTTTAAAACTTCTGCCTGCTATTTAGTGGAATGAATAAACGTATGAAAAATATAAAATTTCAAATTTTTTGTCGTTACATTTTTTTGAGATATGTACCTTTTAAAAAGGGTTAAGTGGGACAAATTTTGCAATGTTTTGATATGCATTATTTCTGTTAGATTTTTGGTTATCCTTATCCTATGACTTGGAATAGAAGCGCGGCCCCTGTATTTGTTCTTGTTTTATTTTTCTTGTCTTGTGTTTCTTGTCAAGAGAATATATATTAGAACCCTAAATTCCTTAATATTTCCAATTGATTCCATTCGATTTTTTCGTTTTTATTAACTCTTTACAGCGCTGTGTTTCAGATGTGTAACAAATCTATAACATCCATAAGTAAGAAGGCTTAGATCCTGTACTTGATTTTTTTTATATATATATTTTTACTAAACACAGGGATGCCAGTTTTCCTCCTTTTTGGTTTTTTATGTAACATTTTCCTCCTCTTTGTCCCTGTCTTGAGGATCCCCACTTTTCTGATCTGAACCAGTTTTTGCTGCAAAAAGTATACTTTTCCTCATGTCTAAACAAAAGATTTTCCCTCTTGGCTCCCCTTTCCTCCCAGATTACTTCACTAACTCCTAATATTTGTAATGTAATTATTATATAGTATGATAAATTTCTTTGTATCTTTAAAATTATTGAATCATCCTTCCTGCATTTTTTTGTTGTTAAATTTTTGTGTATTCCATCCGCGAGCTTTTTTAACGAATTTTTGAATTTCCTCCTTTTTGCTCTCTGATCACTCATCCCTGTAAACACAATTAACTGAAAGTTATAGTGTTTTTGATTGATATTTTAAATATAAATCAAATAAAGAATTGAAACATTCTCCTCAAAAAAAAATATGAATGCACCACTGCATACATTTTGGTTAAAATTCATGGGATTTTTTTTTAAATAAGTCCTTGAATTTTTTTTTTCTGTCAAAAAAGTATTAATCCTGTGCTTGCTATGTTTTATAAAAAGATTTTTTGCCTCTTTTAATATGTACTTTTGTGGTTTAAGATAATATTTTTATTGTACAAAATTTTATATCTTGGTACCTATGAGTAATTAATTTTATAAGAAGCTGTTAATTTCAGGCTTTTCTTTCGTACTATTTATGTTGTTTATCTTTTGTCAACTTCAAAATTCAAAAGACATAATTTTCATGAAAGATATGTACCTAGTGAAATTTGTGACCCAAGAGCAAGATGCTGGTTATTTAAGTTTCGTGCTCATACATACCCAAGTTTAGTAAATTTTACAAAAAAAAAGCAACTCCAGTTTTTGAGGGCACTTTTATGACAAATTGCAGAATTTTGTATCGTGTTTTCTGCCATAATTTCTGTATTGTTTTATTTTTCAGACTCCCAACCACAATAAAGTTTTAAATTATTGATTTAAAAAAAAAAAATTGTGTTAAAGATGCTGCTTGTCAAAAACTTGCCTAGAAACTCAAACGATATAAAAATACAGATAAAATGCTATAGTTCTACTTCTGCTAGAATGAGATTGAAAAAATTATTTTTTTTAAAAAAAACCCTTCTACTCAGTAAAATTTTCATCAAATATTTATTTTTATTAAAATATCAATTTATTATACTGTGAAATTGATATAATGAATGAGAAGTTTTTATATAATAATTTGCACAACCTATCCCTCTCTTTCAAAATTTTCTAAAATTTGAATGAATCAACCTTAAACTTCGCTTTTTAAGCTTTCCAGACAAGAAATAGCTTGTCTCCAAATTTAACAATATTCGTTGTGGAGTATTCTGACTAAAGATCTTAGTTAGTCTATGTTTTAAAATTTGTGCTTTTTTTATTTTTTAAATCCAATCAAATTCTGCATCAAAACAGCGATTTTTCGCCATACATGCCGCTTCAATAGAAGTTTTTTAAAAAAACGGAAATAATCCGGGATCTTTAATGCATTCCTGTGATATTTAATTTTAAATATAAAACTGCTGTTTAAAAACAAAATGGCAACAGGTAAATTACACAAAACATTCCCCTAAATTTAATAAGAAAGCATTGCGATTTCGCTTGTTTGAACAGAAATATCCTTTTTAAATGCTTAGTGTAAACATTTTATGGTCATACACCTTTTAACTACCTTTCAAATTCCTTTCTTCTAAAAGTAACTTCTTTATATGATTTTTTTTTTTACTTTTAATGTAAAATTCAGATATTTTACTGTTGCAGATACTTTTAAGGATATTTTACTTATGATTTAAAACTTAATCATAAGCAAACTCTTCACTGCATGAAACTAAATATAGTTGAGTTAAAATATTATAACTAGACTCTAAAAAATACAATAAAAAAATTACATTTGTTAGAAGTAATCCTTTTTTTTTTCAAATTTAAAACCATAAAAAAAATTTATCAAACGAATTTATCTCTACTTTTAAAATAGTATGTTGAACTTTAGCATGCAAATTCCTGCTTGAAATAATTTCTAATTAATTATATAATAATTTTCAAAATTATTGTGGAGGGGACATATTTGTTATTTCTAATTTGGGCATTCCTAAACCTACTAGCAAAGTCTGGGGGTCTAACACCTGCCCCAACTGCGCCACATACAAAAATCTTCTCCAAATGCTTTATTTTAGCCATATTTGTGCCAGATCGCAGATTTGCCGCTGTAATATCACTATTGTTGAGAAATATTCGGCGCTAACGCTGATATTTACGTTGTTGTGGTGATCATTTTCTCCGAATCCTACGATGATTTGCGACGCTAATGCTGACATTATTGTCAAGTTTTACGTTATTATGATTGTCATTTTTGTCGAGTCTTTCATTGATATAATAGCTCTGTTGTATTGAGAATTGCTACGGTTAATTCAACGCTATTGCTGATATTTTCGTTGGTATGATGGTACTTATTGTCGAGTGCTACGACATTGCAATATCCGAAATTTGCACCTATATTACTGAGAAAATGTCAATGTTACTGCAATGATTTGCGACGCTAATGCAGATATTATTGCAAGTTATTGTGATGGTCATTTTCATCGAGTCTTTCACCGATATATTAGCGCTGTTGTTGAGAATTGCTCCGGTTTTTTGGCGCTATTGCTGATATTTTTGTTGGCATGACAGTCATCTTCAAAGAGTGCTGCGCTTTTGTAACATCCGATATTACCAAATCTTGCACAAACATTACTGAAAAAATTTCAATATTACCGACATTTGTGCCGATATGTACGTTTTTGCGATGGCCATTTTTGCCAAGTCTTCAAGTTACGTAATATCCTCTGTCTAGATTTTCAACGGTATTGTATGTAAGCTCTGATATTTACGTTGGTCTTATATTCGTTTTCGCCTAGGTTTATGATAATGTAATAGCAACTATTACCGAGATTTGCGACACCGATTTGGTGACATTTGTCTCGGGTATCGCTGGTGTTATAGCCGCTATGTAAGTGATTAGTGTCTGCTAGAGATCTCTAATTGATTTCGTTGTTTGTTTTAAACTTTAAATGTTCTAGTACCTGAAAATTAGTCCCAAATGTCATTTTATTGCATAATCTGCGTGTAAAATTATATTTAACTGCACTTGTATGTAAAATTGTTTCTTCCTTTTTATTTTATCAAACAAGCTTAAAGATATCAATAGTTTAAATTTTAAAAGTTGAGCTATTTTTTCAGTACTGAGACTAGATAAATATTTAGGAAACTGTATTTAATTAAAGTTGCCAGTGATTCTCAATATCATAATTGTTTGAAGTTGTTATGAAAAAGAAATGTATATCTGTTTTCTTCGCTTTTTGGCGGTTTTTCATTACATTAATTATTTTAAATAACTTAAATTAATCTAAATAAAAAAAAAATAGTTAAGTGTATTTGCAAATGTGAGAGGTATATGTTTATACTGCAGTTGTACACTATGACTAATCTTAAAACTGCAACTCGTGTAGTAATTGGATAAAAAAAAATTGTGCTTGTTATTTTGTGAAATTTAAGGTTTTAATTAATACTAGTTCACTTTAATATAACATATGTATTATTTAGTAATCAGTATAGTATTCATGAGATTTTTACGATTAGTCTTATAAGTCAAAATAATTTTTAGAATTTTAAGTAATGCAGCTTGTAAAAATATTACATGTGACAATAATTTACTTTTGATTGCAGTACTATAAGTGTTGTAAACCCATGGTTTGGTTTTCAGAATATTTAAAGGCTATATATGCTCATTTTTAAACAAATTACATATCGCCTAATTTACTTTCTGTTTTTATACTATCTAAAGTTATTAAAAAATAAAATCTAATTTTTCATGTCACCTGCTAAGAAAGTAATTATGTACTTAACTTCTAGAATGACATTTTCATTAAAAAATAAGACGTTCTATTGAATGTGCTTCGCCATTGACAAAGTTTGTTTTCCTTCTAAAAAAATTCTTCAAAATTTATGTTTTATGCTGCAAAATTTATTTTTCTGCTATAAAATTTGTTTTTTTTATGATAGTTTTTTTTTCTGCAAAAGTTGCTTTTACATGCTCTAAAGGGCATTTTCCTGCTCCAAATCTTTCTGAGTGAGTGGGAGGGAGCCCTGCAAAGTGGAATTTTTAATTTTAAATGTGTCCAATAGATAATAGCTACCAAGGACAAACCTTTTATTACATTTAAAGACCAAGTCACCACTTTTAGGTCATAATAGCAGGACTGATAAGCGCATATGTATGTAATCAATGCAAATTTGAACTGTGAATAATGGGTTACTTTCTAAAAATAATTCAATTTATAATAAAATAATATCTCAAATAAAATCCAAGAAAAGTTTAAGATGGGGAAAAAATCAGCTTAAGAAAAAGCTAAAACTAAGACATCTTTAGAATTATCTATTAAAAATGAAAGGTTGATAAATGCAAAATAGGAAAAATGCTTAATTCGGCAAAAAAATTCTCCAGTTTATTCTTCTCCATCAGCGTTTGGCCGACCAAATGGTATAGTGGTTAGCGTGCTAGCTTCTAGACCGCGAGGTTGCGGGTTCGAGTCCCATGTTAGGCATGGGTGTTTGTAAATGTATGTTGGCTTGTCTAATGACGAATGTTTCGGTGCATTATAGCCCTCGTGTTGCTGACGGCGCCAGATAATCTGAAAACAACCAACCAATCCATCAGCGTTTGAGAAAAGCTGTTGCTAAAGTGAAACTAAAATTACCAAGAAAATTTAAAAAGAAGTTAGCTGCAATAGCTAAAGTAATTGCAGATTTGTCCTCATCAAAGAAAAATTGTTTACTGCACTAACCAGCTTTGAAAAAGTCAGGACAAGCTTTGAAAAGTCTTTGCCAGTTCCGAAAAACAAGATCAGTTACTTTGCCAGAAACTTGAAAAAAGTAAAATTATTTTTTGAGAGATGACCATTAGTAGACTAGGTGTTCTGGACAAAAAAAAATATTGTGATTATTCAAAATGATAAAGCCAAAACAAGTATGCAAAAACATATTGTTTATTAATTACAAAAGGCAAATTAATACTTGATTGTGCATAGGGCACATCTCAAAAGTCGATGGCAGAAATCTATGCCTTGCACTCTTCATTACGTAAACCTTTGAATAAATATATATTAATAATTTTGAGTAATTCACCACTTACAATTATAAAATATGTCAAATTCACCATGTTTTTGTGGGAAAAAAAAGGTAATATAACTTAAAATTTACATTAAAATGGCACCTGCAATAGGGCAATCTTATTAAGAAGTTTTGTTGTAATTAAACTTTTTTTTTACTGATCTATCTATGCTGATAGAGCAGAGATTCCAGCTGATAAGTGAACCAAGTAAAAAGTTAAATTTTCCTGTCCCCTCTGCAACAGTTTGTTTTTATTTTATAATAAATTAATTTATGCAAAACAACTTACTATTCTTGTACTAGCTTAGGACAAGGACTTGATTAAAAATATAAAAAACTTAATATGCTTGACAATTTTTTAAAATAAGAAATGGAAAATGTTCAAAAATGTCCCCTCCGAATCAGATTTATTACCACGGAATTGCCCCAAAATACGAACGAACTAGCCATCCGCGCTAATTAACTAGCACTCAGGAAATTTTAAGACGTCCCTCTACCATGCACCTACTAATGACGCTCGTTACTGTTAGTGTTTTACTATTAGATAAGATTAGCAGAGTGACTTTAAATGGAAGTTTAATTTATTACAAAAAGATCCACAGCAGAGTATGGTAGTTAACATTTTAGTGAATGGATAAGCCGTTGCATCTTTTAAACTAATTTTTACTGCTATCGAATTTCCTAATATTGCCAACTCAAAGATACTAATGAATTCAATAAATATCTGTCGTTGCCATAAATATACCAACAGTTACATCAACATCCATTCAATGATTTTAGTTCCTGGTCTGTGCTTTGCGCGTTTGATCATGAATGCACATGCGTGATAAATGATTTTGTGATCCACATATTGCGTACTGTTGGGGGAGAAATATAAATTTTGCGAAATTGTGTGGAATGTATTTTTTTCTGAAAAAAGCAAGAAGGGTGCTATTTTTAATGGTAAAGGGCACTATTTTTAAAGAAAAGGGGCAGGCAGCGCAATTCACCCCCTGAAAAACGCCTAGGTTTAACTCATTACTATAAACTTTCTGTCGGGATAAGTGCATGGATTTCTTATTGTAGAATTAGCACATGGATTTCCTTATTGTAAAATTAGTGCATGATTTTCAGCAAATTCCTTAATCTGAATTATTTTATTTTAATAATACCATACAGATAAATCATAGTAACATATTTGCATAATCTGCCAATTTGGTTTCGGTACAACACTTCAAAATAACAAAATTAAAAATATAAAAAAAAGAGGCTCGCTGACTATCGACAGAATTTTGTAATTTTTCATAATGAGAAAATAGTATCAATAATTTTAAGCTTAACTAATACCAAAGTGTGGGTTTATGTGCTGAAACTTTTGAAAGAAAATTTACTTTCCACCTTGAGTAAAAAATTTTATAAAATTATGTCTGACTTTATATTTAGATGAAATTTGATTCAAAATGGATGTCTGATAACTTACAGTTAAAACATATGAATCATCCTGATGAATATTTGTAAACATTGATAATTTCTGAGTAAAGACTATTTTAAAATGGGTCTTTCCATTCATCACCTTAATTTTCTTATCAAAACATTTTTAGATTTTTGATCCCATATTAAAGAAAAAAAAGAAAAAGAAGAAGATGCCATTTGACCGTAGTGCTTTAGAGGATAATTCAATGGCTAATGAAGGAAATGACCCTCAAGATGAAGTAGTTGACAATATGAAAGAGGAATATGATGGAATGGAGGATAAAGATGGTATGTTGTACATATTTGAATGATTTTAAGTCTATAATTGGATAATTTTGCTGTATATTGCAGAGTTGAATCTGTTAGCTGTATATTGGCGTATTGCAATATCTTGTTTGTAAATCATAATGCTTCTGGGGTTTTTATGCACAAAAAAAACCCTATGAAAATGTGCAAAGAATTTAAAAAAAAAATTGAATGCAACTTTCATAATTGAAGAGTATCTCAAAAAGATATATGGGCCATTTTCATCTAATGCTTACATTTCAGATTTTTTTTTTTTTTTTTTTTTTTTTTTTTTTTTTTTTAAATTTACTATTTCATTTAAAAATGATTACAGGTGTCAGAGTATAGGTCTGAAGTATATGAAAAAGTAATTAGTTATGCACTTTGTTGTATAATTTAGTATGTAAATGCAGTCGTAACTGAAGTTGCAAGGCAAAATGTCAAGTCTGTTGGCATACACAATTCATAAAAATTCACACAGTTAAGACTTTTTTTGATCTTTTAAAATCAACTTACTTTGAAGTGACTTATGTCCCTAAAGTCAAAAACATTCATTAATCAGTTTTACTTCAATTAAATTAAAATTAGAGGCAAAAATTACCGTAAAATTTAATTACATTGGATTTTTTCATAGAACTTTTCTCAATAATAAAAGTATATATTTAAATTATTTAATTTTATAAAAATTATATCTATCTTATTTGAAGGAGGAATAACAATTTGCAGGGGGGGGGGGGGGGGACAATATAAATGGGCCATTTTCAAAATTTGCTTGCATTTGCTGTCCCAGGGGTAAAAAAAGCATAAATTAATATTTAAATTGAAGCACAGTTTAACATAAAGGAGACTGTGTTAAACATTTCTAGCATAAAATTTTTAAAAAATCAATAAAATATTTTACTATATAAAGGTTTTTAAATGTGACTCGGTATGAAAAATGCTTGTCCCTCTCAACTTTTATGTATTTAAACTCTTGCTTTTTCTACCTAATTCAACTTTTTAAAATAAATAACTTTGCTTATTTTAAATATGAACTATTACTACATTATATAAATGATAAAAAATTAGTTACATGAATTTTTTTCTTTATCAAATCACTAAAAATATTTTGCCTACCGCTTTGTGTCAAGTCTGTTACCATGTGAATAATTTAACCAATAGAAGTTCATAATTTTACCTACAGAAAGCAGCACATATGCAGTGATATAGTTAAACTAGTTAAGCCACTTTTTTTAGCCATTTTGTTTTCTTCAGTCAAGAAGCATTGCAGTAGTGTTGAGAATAGAATTTCTTTAAGATTGGTATTTTTATTCTTTGTCAAGTCTGTTACCATAATTTGTAATATTAAAATAATATTTTTTCCACTTTTATAGTTAAATGCTGTTTACTAGTTAGCTAGACAATATAAATGGGCCATTTTCAAAATTTGCTTGCATTTGCTGTCCCAGGGGTAAAATAAGAAAAAAAAGCATAAATTAATATTTATATTTAAATGAATTTTTTTCTTTATCAAATCACTAAAAATATTTTGCCTACCGCTTTGTGTCAAGTCTGTTACCATGTGAATAATTTAACCAATAGAAGTTCATAATTTTACCTACAGAAAGCAGCTCATATGCAGTGATATAGTTAAACTAGTTAGGCCACTTTTTTTAGCCATTTTGTTTTCTTCAGTCAAGAAGCATTGCAGTAGTGTTGAGAATATAATTTCTTTAAGGTTGGTATTTTTATTCTTTGTCAAGTCTGTTACCATAATTTGTAATATTAAAATAATATTTTTTCCACTTTTATAGTTAAATGCTGTTTACTAGATAGTTTTAGAAGGTGTTAGTATTTTTTTTTTTTAATTTAAAAATTTTACAGATCAGCCTTTTTCCCCATGTTTTAATACTAATGTCAAATCCGTTACCTGTCAAGTCCGTTTACATGTTACTGGTAACGGAATTGACAGAAAGTAACAGACTTGACATTAAATTGTTAATTGCAGCTAACAAAAGGTATTTTATACCTTGAATGTTATTCTAATGTTAATTGTTTTATATTTAATAGAGTTAATGTCTGGTATTAATTGTTAATTAGTTATGTTACATCTAGTATATTATTCTAGTGATAATTGCTGTATACATATTTAATAGTGTTAATGTTTAGTATTAACTGCTAATTCTGGATATGTAAAGTTATTTTGTGGCTAGCTAAAATTATCTTGTGTCTAGTATGGTAAAAAGTTTTGTAGTGAAAATTCTGATGTCTTAGTATCTTATACAACCTTCACTAGATTCCGTCTTCTTTTATGTCCTTCCACTATGTGTCGAAAAGGGGAATGCATGTGTATGTATCATACATTCTAATTTTAAATTAAAAGTTCAAAAGTTGATTAGTGTAAAGGCATTGCCAACAACAAGTCCCTATATGCATCTACAGTGTGCAGTGTCAAATCTATGGATTGCATGTATAATAATTACATCATTTGTAGCAATAAAAAAGTGGAAATTAATGTACCTAACAAAACTGATAGCATTAACTGATATGTATGAGAAAAAAGGAAAGAAACAAGAGAAAAAATTGTTGGAGAATAAAGAAAGAAATATTAGTCCAAACATTTCAAAAGAGAAAAAAGAAGGATCAGTTGGATCATTAATTGAAAAGTTTGAAGAAGATTTATTGCAATTTAAAAGGCATGCCTTTAACATCAATCAGCATTTCAAGCTTATAGGACCAGGAAAAAAAAACATGGGACCAAACGAAGCTCTCTTGCACATTGACTTCTCGGGAAAATTATGCCTGTAAATTGAACGAAGATGTACAAACATATCACTATGGTGCTTCAAGAGCCCAAGCGACATTACACACAGCTGTTATGTACGTTGGAAAGAAAGTAAAGCTGATTTCTTTTTGCACAATTTCTCCCAATTATGACCACAGTCCATTAGCAATTTGGGCCCACCTAGTACTAATATTAGACTTATTGAAACATTTGAATCCCTCCGTTTCAGTCCTCCATTTTTTTCCGGATAGTCCATCAACACAATATCGTCATAAAAAAATACTTCTATCACTTCACCCACTTACTCTTTATGAATGGGTTGCAAAGGGACACATGGTCCTATTTTGAAGCTGGCCATGGAAAAGGAGCTGATGTCATTGGAACAGCCATCAAACAAACCGCAGATAGCCTGGTAGCTTATGGTCATGATATATTTGATGCACGCCACCTGTATGAAAAAAATCAGGGAAAAACGAATGTCAAGGTGTTTTTCATCGAGGACAAACATATTCAATCCATCCAAGAAAATTTACCTCATCTTGTTCCAGCTCTTCCCCTTACATTTCATGTGCATCAAATTGCCACAAATGAAAAGGGAATATTCCTTTTCAGAAACGTGAGTTGTTTTTGTAACTGAAATGGCTGCTGTGAGTGTTTTCCAATGAAAGAGTTTGATTTCAATATAGATAAACTAAAAAGTATTGGAAAAGGATACATTTTACTTCTTCGGAAAGCGATCTTTCCATTGATAACCCAACTCCAGAAATAGGTTCCTTGGAGCTGGTAGCTTGGCATAAAATGATTGAGGGTGTTCATGTTTTACTAGAGTTTATTGGGGGGGAATAGAAAAACGACAAAGTACACATATGCTGCAGTGATTCAAGAAAAAATGGATGAAGATGGTGAAATCAAAATAATGTGCTTAAAAGCGAATGATAAATATCAGAAAGTTTATCACATTGATGATAGACATTTCATATAACTTTGAACATGTGGGAATTCTTCCACATCCAAAATTTAAAATGAAAGGGAATAGAATATTCTATGAGTTTGCGGGACCTTTAGACACGTACAAAAAATGTATATGTTTATTTATAAATAAATACCTAATGTATTTTTCTAAAGGTAAAGTCTCGGTTGTTTTGTTTTAATTGTTTGATATCATGGAATATTTTACTAGATAAGCATTTGTTTTATAATTAAATCACTATGATAATTTAATATTTAACCATTAAAAATTTTCTGTGTGTTAGGTAGAAGAAAATAAACATTAAAATGAAAAATATATGTATATAAACTTGAAAAATATTATTAAAAACTATAGTAACAGACTTGACATTTGGTTAAGAGTTCTTGTCAAATCCGTTACCAAATGTCAAGTCTGTTACCGCACAGTTTTTTATGGTATTTATAGATTAATATTCTTTTTTTTTTTCCTTTAAATTGTTGTTTCTCTTTCAACTAAGAAAGACAAAAGGGCCGCGTAGCCCAGTCGGGAGAGTATCGCTCTCGCAACTAGAAGGTTGCGAGCCCTGAGGTTGCGAGTTCGGGCCTGGGACCGACTAAAGACCGCCGTGTTTGCTAATGGTGACTGGAGCACGTTAAATCAGTCATGGTCGCAAAGTCCTCCAAGTTCCCATACAAAGCAATACCTCTGGGGGTGGCAAAGCCAAGTCTTCTGGTGGAATCTTCTGCTTGGTGATGCCTCTAAATTAAGAAGTTCCACATACGGTCGGTAGTACTGCCATCTACCGGATAGCTACCGAAAGAGGTGGAAATGAACTCTTCGGCGGCTATAGGTAGACTTGCGCACTCCCTCTTGCGAGTGTGCTCTTACATCCTGTGCAGTACTGCCCACTACCGATCTGTACGGGATATGGGGTTGGTACAAAATGCTCAAGCAGAGGTGCCTTAGTCCCCATAGTCCTTGATAAGAAGAAGAAAGACAAATGTAATTTTTATAAAATTAAATAATTTAAATAAATATATACTTTTATTATTGAGAAAAGTTCTTTGAAAAAATCCAATGTAATTAAATTTTCTATGGTAATTTTTGCCTCTAATTTTAATTTAATTGAAGTAAAACTGACTAAGTGCATGTTTTTAACTTCAGGGACACAAGTCCCTTCAAAGTAAGTTAATTTTAAAAGGTTAAAAAAATATTAACTGTGTGAATTTTCATGAATTGTGTATGGTAACAGACTTGACAATTTGCTTTGCAACTTAAGTTACGACTGCACTTACATACTAAATTATACAATAAAGTGCACGACTAATTACTTTTTCATATACTTCAGACCTATACCCTAACACCAGTAATAATTTTTAAATGAAATAGTAATTTAAAAAAAAAAATTCAAAACCTGAAATGTAAGCTTTTGGTGAAAATGGCCCAAATACATTAGATAAATACCATTAAAAGCTGTGTGGTAACAGACTTGACATTTGGTAACGGTTTTGACTCGAACCCTTAACCAAATGTCTAACCTCTTACGATAGTTTTTAATTATATATTTCAAGTTTGTATATATATATTTCATTTTAATATTAATTTTCTTTTACCTTACACAGATTTTTTTCAAGACTAAATATATATATATAAATTACCATATTGATTTGAATATAAAACAAGTGCTTACCAAATAAAATATTCCATAATATCAAACAATTAAAATAACACAGCTGAGACTACCGTTTGAAAAATATGTTGGGTATTTATTTATAAATAAACATTAGCATTTTTCGTATGAGTCTAAAGGACCTGCAAATTCATAGAATATTCTATTTCCTTTCAGTTTTTGAAGTTTTCCCACAATTTGTTAAAAGTTGACTTACAAAATGTCTTTATCATCTATGTGATAGACTTTTCTATATTTGTCCCACGTTGCATACTTGTTACCTGTTAAAAAAAATTACCCATATCCCTCAATAAATTGTACTAAAACATCAACAGCCTCAATCCTTTTATGCGAAGTAACTTGCTCCAAAAAAGTGATTATCTGTGTTGAAATCATATTCCTTCATTGAAAAACAATCGCAGTGGCCACTTCAGTTACAGTAACTACTCAGGTTTCTGAAAAGGATTTTCCCTTTTCATCTGTGACAATTTGATGCACATAACATGTACCGGGAAGAGCAGATAAATTCTCTTGGACTCCAATTCTATCAGCATTGCTACCAGCTTCAAAATAGGACAAAGTGCCCTTTTGAAATCCATGCATATATACATAGTGTAGATGGACTGCCCAAAAAAATAGATGACTGAAACGGTGGGATCCAAAAGTTTTAATAAGTCCAATATTAGTTCCAGTTAGGCCAATATTGTTGCCGGGAAGTAATCAGAACTGGGTGATATTGTACAAAAAGAAATTGGTTTGATTTTTTTCCCCCAATACATAACAACTGTGTGTAATGTCGCTCTTGAGCACCATAATTAAAAGTTTGTACTTCTTCATTCAACTTACATGCATGATTTTCGGAGAAATCTATATGCAAGAGAACTTCGTTTAATTCCATGTTATTTTTGCAGGTCCTATATGCTTGATATTGTTGACTGATCTTAAAAAAATGTGCTCTAAATTGTAATAAATCTTCTTCAAACTTTTTGATTAATAATACAACTGATCCTTCCTTTTTTTCTCTTTGACATAGTTTGAACTAATATTTTTTTACTCCCTCAACAATTTTTTTCTATTGTTTATATTTTTCTGAATTAAGCTTTAATCTTTCTCTGTAACACTTTGCTATTCTGCTAGTGTTAAAGCCATACTAGACACAAAATAATTTTAATTATCCAGAATTAGCAATTAATACTAAACATTAAGACTATTTACTATACAGAAATCGAATCTAGACTAAAATACTAGATGCAACATAAGTCATTAACAATTAAATCCATACATTAACACTAATATAACTATATACTATATAACTATAACTATATAATATAACTATATACACTAATATAACACTATATAACAATTAACATTGGAATAACATCCTAAACACAAAATACCTTTTATTATCTGCAATTAACTATTTAAGCTCAATTCTGTTACCTTCTGTCAATTCTGTTACCAGTAACATGGTAACGGATTTGACATTAATATTAAAACATGAGAAAAAAGACTGATCTGTAAAATTTTTATATTAAAAAAAATGCAAACACATTCTAAAACTATCTAGTAAACAACATTTAACTACAAAAGTGCAAAAAATATTATTTTAATATTACTAATTATGGTAACAGACTTGACAAAGAATAAAAATACCAACCTTGAAGCAATCCTATTCTTAACACTACTGTAATGCTTCTTGACTGAAGAAAACAAAATGGCTAAAAAAAAGTTGCTTAACTAGTTTAACTATATCACTGCATATGTAATACGGTCTGTAGGTAAAATTATGAACTTCCATTGGTTAAATTATTCACATGGTAACAGACTTGACACAAAGTGGGAGACGAAATATTTTTAGTGACTTGATATAGAAAAAAACTTGTATAACATATTTTTTATCATTAATATAATATATTAATAGTTCATATTTAAAATAAGCAAAGTTATTCATTTTAAAAAGTTGAATTAGTTAGCAAAAGTAAGAGTTAAATTACATAAAACTTGAGAGGGACAGGCATTTTCCCCAAGAGTCACATTTAAAAACATCTATATCTTAAAACATTTTATTGATTTTATAAATTTTTATGCTAGAAATATTTAACAGTATCCTTTATGTTTAACAATGCTTCAATTTAAATGTACAGATTAATTCATGCTTCATATTTCTCTTTTTTTCCTTTGGGACAGCAAATGTAAGCAAATGTAAGCGAATTTTGAAAATGGCCCATTTGCATCTATTCATGCATGATTAAATTTATATTTACTTTTAAATTATTTTAATCCAACTCTGTTTTCATTTTCAATTTAAAAATTCTTCTGACATTGGGAAGTGTGTCTGTATAAACCATGTCTGTGTCTACATTGCTGGTGAGGTACAGTGTCAGGGTTGTTGAATTGAAATCTCTTGTCCATTCTTCAAAAACTTTTTCAACACTGAAAGCAACCATTCATATTATATTATGCTATGTTTTGCCTCACCTGTTCTCGTGTAATTTTGAAGCATTTTAGCATAATCATGCTAATTTCATAACGAACATTCTGGAAACATAACACTAATTTATTTTCACATTTTTTAGAATTGCAAGAGCACTCATTAATTGCATGTTGTCAAGTAGATATTGGTGTTAAAACTGCTTTTTGAAACACAAAATAATTGAAAACCCGACAACGATCAAAAAGAGACACGACTGCTATACACAATGATGAACGGAATGAAATTTCTTTGACGATGAGGAATGAGATTTCTTTAAGATTTTTTTCAAAAACTTAACATAACTTACCCAAATTTCACGCAACTGTAATCAAATTTATATATTTGTAAATGTATACATATTAAAATATCAATAACAAAACTCAGTTACCCAAATTTCACACCATGAAGCTAATTAGTAAATCTACAACTTACACTACTCTTTTTAACTTCTTTTCGAAATGCACTTTTTAATACAGTAAAAGCCCGATTATCCTGCATTCAATCAATCTTAATTTTTGAAAATCGAGTTGGAAAAGAAAATTGCCGCTATTTCGCCAAAAAACGGCAATAAGTCGCCAAATGTTTTTTATTTAATTTCATTTGAGATTTTGAAGTTGAGTAGGGTTTTTATTCTTTATTTTGACTGTAGTTTTCAAGTATCGAAATACTCATTTAACTTCTGTCCAGTCACTTTGAGTTGGTCTGTTAACTTTACTAACTAGAATTGATGTACTAACTGATATATCTGGTCTTGTATTAGTTGAAATGTAAAGTAGTGATATTAAATAGACTTCATAAATAGTATAGCATTTTTCTTAAAAAATAAATTTAATGAAAACTAATAACATTTTTAACATTTTGTCTGCCTGTTCTGAAATTAGAACTCAAAAACTACTTATGTTTAACATTTCAGAGTTTTCCAAAGACCAGGAGTTTGTTACTATAGCATTACAAACACACATCCTTATTTTCTTATAATATAGAGAAACTAGATTTAAGTCCTGAAACTTTTAGAGTGAAACCTCAATGGGATGAGGAGTTATGGCAAAAAAATTAAGTTTATGTGGCCGAATTTTTATTTTTATTGATAAGACAAGCATGTTCAGGACATCTATGGTTAGCAGTCTATTTACTCTCTTTAAAACTAATCAATTGTACCATAACTCCTTATATCATGGTGGTCCCACTCTAAAAGTTTCAGAATTTCAAGCTTATAACTTAACAAACTTTTTAAAAAACACAAATTTTAATTTATTTATTTTTAATGTCAAGAATTTTATACTTTAAACAGTCAAGTTATATATTAAATGAGAACTTATAATATTCTCTTGAAAATGAGGGGTCAAACAATTCTGTTGCCCTTATAAAACTTGGAGAAATTCGAGATTAAATATGTCTATTTAAGCACATAAAAAAAATATTTTGCAATATTGAAAGAAAATATCACAAAAATATATTCTCATGTATAACATTAAATAAAAAGATTCCTGAAAGTTTCATTTAAATCTGAGGTGGTCTAGTTGAATATTGAAATTTTTTGGTGGGTTTCGCATGGAATGACCCTACTTTCAAAATATTTGTATTCTTTAAATTATACAGTGAATGCAAAAATGAAAAAATTCCAATATTTCGAAAGATTGCAACCTAGTGTAGTTTAAAAAGAGAAGTAGACAGATTTATTATGCATTGTGACGTCATTCAATGAGAAGCTTCAATCTTGTACTGTTGATATAATTTTTTTTATCGCTTTAATTATATTAGAATATTCTTAATAAATATAATCTCTGCCAACTTATAACTTATTTTATTAACTTTTCAGATACAGTTCTTGATTTGGATGATTTCTTGGGTTTGAAAAAGAAAAAGAAAAAAAAGAAACAACCTTTTAATATAGATGATGTTGATTCAAATACTGCAGTATGTATTTTTAGTTTTATAAAGTTTAGTTCTAAAAGTTACATAGACGAGTTCTGATATTCCAGTCAAAGAATTGGTACAAAATTGCAAAAACTTAATAATCGGTTTTTGCTTATTACATAAATCTGAATTTTCTTCTACATAAAACCAATTATTGGTTTTCATCTTGACAATTACTAACTAGGTGCTAGAAGATAATGACGTTTGTGCAATCTTGCATGGATGACACTAAAAATAAATTTGTTGCTTTATATTGCTTATTTCAGGGGTCCCAGACCTGCTCTAATTGTGCCAAATACAAAAATCTGCTCCAAATGCTTTATTTTTGCCATATCTGCGCCAAAACGCGATTTTTTTAAAAATTTTTTTTTTGCCGGCCGAAATTCGATATTGTTCGCCGCTATAATACAGCTATTGTTGAAAAATATTCCTGTATATTCGGCTCTAACGCTGATGTTTACGATTGTGCGGTGTTCGTTTTCTCCGAGTGCTATGATGATTTGCGACGCTAATGCTGACATTGTCAAGTTTTACGTTGTTATGATGGTCATTTTCGTCGATTCTTTCATAGATATAATAGCTCTGTAGTATTGAGTATTGCTCCAGTTAATTCGACGCTATTGCTGATAATTTCGTTGGTATGATTGTATTTATTGCCGAGTGCTGGGATTTTGCAATATCCGAAATTTGCCCCAATATTAATGAGAAAATGTCGATGTTACTGCGATGGTTTGCGACGCTAATGCAGATATTATTGCAAATTATTGTGATGGTCATTTTCGTCGAGTCTTTCACCGATATATTAGTGCTGTTGTTGAAAGTTGCTTCGGTTTATTCCTGCCCTATTGCTGATATTTTTGTTGGTGTGACGTTCATTTTCGATCCGATACTACCGAATCTTGCGTAAACATTACCGAGAAAATGTCAATATTACCGACATTTGTGCCGATATATACTTTTTACCGATGATCATTTCTGCTGAGTCTTCAACTTACGTAATGTCCTTTGTCTAAATTTTCGACGGTATTGTAAACGCTTTCGCTAATATTTACACAAGTGTGGTAGTCATTTTCGCTGAAGTTTACGCTGTTGTAATAGCAGCTATTGCCGAGATTTGTGATGCTGTTTGGTGACTTAAAAAAAAATACGATATTACTGGGATTTTGCGCCGATATTACCAAGATTGCAATGGTATGGTGGGTGCTATCCACAATATTTACGTTGGTGTTATATTCGTTTTCACCAAGATATATGGTAATGTAATAGCAGCTACTGCCGAGATTTGTAACGCTGTTTGGTGACTTACAAAAATACGATATTACTAGGATTTTGCACGGATATTACCGAGATTGTGATGGTATGGTGGGTGCTATCCCGATATTTACATTGGTGTAATATTCGTTTTCGCCAAGGCCGATGGTAATGTAATAGCAGCTATTGCCGAGATTTGTGACGCCGATTTAGTGACATTCGTCTCGGGTAATTCTGCTTCAATTTTTTTTCCTCTGCTGCAAGATTTATTTTTCTGCTACAATTTTTTTTTTTTGCTAGTTTTTTTTTTTTTTTTCTGCTAGTCTTTTTTCCCTACAAAAGTTTGTTTTACATGCTACAAAGGGCATTTTTCCTGCTACTAAACTTGTTATTACCTGCTCCGAAAGTCATTTTTCCTGCTCCGAAACT